>MU228015.1:1876385-1937935 GCA_018584345.1 Thuja plicata
CTTGCATAGGATGTGTAGATTCTTGAGGATATTCAGCCAATTGATCAGCTATAACTTGACCTTTGATTTCTTTCCTATCAACATATTCAATGTCAAATTCACTAAGTACCATGACCCACTTTGCAATACTTCCAGTTAAATCTGTTTTGCTAAGTAAGTATTTTAAAGGATCAATTTTGGCTATGAGCTTCACCTTATGCAACAACATATAATGTCTTAACTTTTGAGAGGAAAATACCAGTGCTAGGAAAGCCCATTCCATGAAGCTATAATTTAACTCATATTTGATCAAGGTTATACTCAAATAGTAGATAGCTCTTTCTTTTCCTTCATCATCCTCTTGTGCCAATAAGACTCCTAAAGATCTTTCCATTGCTAAAATATAGAGTAACAAAGGTTTTCCTTGAATTGGTGACATTAAGATAGGTGGATTCATCAAGTATGTTTTCAACAATGTGAAGGATTTATCACACTCCTAATCCCATGTGAAGATGGTGTCTTTATGTAGTAATCTGGTGAAAGAATGGCAATTATCCGAATTGAGAAATGAACCTTCTTATAGATTGAAGTCTTCCTTGAAGTGACCTCATTTGACTAATATTATTTGGAATATCCATGTCCATTATTGCTTGTGCCTTTTTAGGATCTAATTTAATGCCTTTTTCTGAAACAATGTACCCTAGGAGTTTTCTAGATTGTACCCCAAAAGCACATTTCTTTGGGTTAAGTCTCACCTTGAATTGTTCTAGCCTTGTAAAAATTTTGTCAAGTATAGATAAATGTTATTTTCTTTTATGTGATTTAGCTAGGATGTCATCCACATAATCTTCCATAAAGGTGTGTATCATGTCATGGAAAATGGTAGTCATGGCTCTTTGATAAGTGGCTCCGGCATTTTTGAGACCAAAGGGCATTACATTCCAACAAAAAGTACCCCGTGAGCATGTAAAGGCTGTCTTCTCTTGATCCTCAGGTGCTATGCAAATTTTATTATACCCACTAAATCCATCCATAAGTGAAAACATAGAATGACCTACAGTGAGATCCATAATAGCATCAATGCTAGGTAATGGAAAGTCATCTTTTGGACAAGCAAGGTTTAAGTCTCTGAAATCTGTGCAAACTCTTATGGTTTTATCATGTTTGGTAATTGATACAATGTTGGAGATCCATTTGGCATATTCTATTACTCTTATAAATCCTACCTTGAGCAATTTCTCCAATTCAGCTTTGATTAAAAGGGCTATATGTGGATGCATTTTTCTCAATTTCTTCTTTATGGGCTTAACCCCTGGTTTCACATTTAAGTGATGCATTATGAAACTTGGATCTAATTTGGGCATGTTAGCATATGACCATGCAAATTTGACTTGTTTTTCTTGAAAGAATGTAATGAATTCTTCTCTTTCCAAGGGACTCAAAGATGCTGCCAAGTGAATGAATTTAGGATCATTTTCTGTTACAATGTTAACCTTTTCTGTGGGTTCAATAAGTATAGGTGATCTTTCATCTTCATGAGCTGGTAAGGTGTCCAAACTCTCTCCCTTAGGTGCCATAGTTGGGTTTTCACCTTTGGAAACATCTTTTATTTTTACTTTTTTGGGGTCTAGCACTGCCACATGGTGGTTTTCACCACTAGACCTTCCCATTTTTTGTATATTTTCTCTTCATTTTTTGAATTAAGAGGTTGAACACCTACCCCTATCATCATGTCTAGTGTGAATTCATTGGTGGATGAATTTGGTTCAACCACATTGAGGTATAAGGCCATTGCATTGTCATTTGGGAAATAGAGTAAGTCATTTGGCTCTGAAAGATCCCAATCAATAAGTTTGGGATGTATTAAGGAAAAAGATTCATTGGATGGGCTTTCATTTGAAGGAGCTAAGGACATGACTTTGTTTTATGGTTCATACATTGTATCTTCATGGTTTATGACATGTGCCTCTTCAAGATGGTCCATGGAAGAAGGATCAAAATCCTCTTCATTAGAGTCCTCTAAGATTTCTATGGGAAAGAAAGCATGTGGATTAAACACTAGGTTAGAATCTCCCACCCACAAAGGTACCCAAGGTTCACCTACTCATTGAGTGAAAAGAGGTGCTTGTTCTATGTTGACTTGTTGAGGTTCACTTGATATTTGAGTTGAATTTGAACTTTGAGCCATATGTTCTTGATTCTCAACTTTAGGAGGAGTTGCATAAGTGTGAATGGTATTGACCTCTATGTCATGAAAATATTCTTTGAACAAGGAACCCAGTCATAATCCCTAGAATCATCTTCACTTTCAGAACCTACCATATGGATATGTGCACGAAAATCATGCATGGGACTTGAACTTTCTCCTTTATGTTGAAAGCGTATGCCGACTTTCTCTTCTTTGGATCTCCAAACTAGTTCAATAGGTTCTAAAAACCCTCTATGTCAAACTCCTAAGGGTCCTCTTCCCTTATATCCCATGTTCTTCATGATATCAAATCCTTTTCCATATTGATTAGTTTGGATATTGATATGTTGCACCCTTTCATTGGAAATAGCTGAATTGTCATCTTCTTTATAGAGCCAATGTAATAACTCATTATATTCTTTGTCCATTCCTTGTTGATCACATTCTCTCACAAAGTGGGAATTGTATTTATGAGGTTGATGATCTTTGGATGGATTCCCATGTGTCCTTGGAGATGTAGGTAAATCAAAGAGGGAAAAAGAATATTCCCCTACTCCTTTTGAGTTAATTTTGCATTGTTTCTCGAATTGATTCATTAGGTCACTCATCTTTTCATAGTGATCTTTCTTAGTTTGTTCTCTCTCCTCCTTAGTGGGTTTAAAAGTTTCCAATCTTAATGTTGAATTCTGAACTAAATTATCCTTTGAATTTGAACCCTCGTAACTCATCTTTTTTTTTCCCTTAGTCGATGTAGTTAAGTTATTTTGAATAGGGTTAGGAGTGGATATGACATTTGATGTTGGTTCTGACTTTTCCTCTTTGGCTTCTTCCATGGTAATATCAGAGATAACTCTTTCCCTATTATGAGGAATATACAATTCATGACTTGGATTTAAAGCATTGCAATATTGGAAAGGGTTTGAATCTCCTCCAATCGTGATCTCCTCCCCCATGTATGGAAATTTTATGCATTGGTGATATGTAGAAGGTACCGCTTGCATTTCATGTATCCAAGGCCTTCCTAGTAAGATGTTGTAGGTCAATTTCATGTCAATGACCTAACATATAGTATCCTTTTTGATAGGTCCCACTTGAATTGGTAGAATGATCATCCCCTTTGAAGATCTTTCCTCTTCATCATAAGCCTTAATAGTGATTTTCTTCTTTGGATCAATGGAAGACTCAGATAACCCTAATGACTTGACAAGGTTTAAAGTGAAAATATTTAAACCAGCTCCACCATCTATGAGAACTCTCTTGACCCTATGTCTTTGGATTAATACCTCTATATGCAAGGGTAAGTTTTGACGATGTGTGATAGACATGTCATCTTGTTCCGAAAAGGAAAGACAATGAGGGGCTATAAGGTGCCCTACCATGTTCTAAAATTTGTCTTCCTCCAAGTTTATAAGAACCATGGTCTCACACAAGGCTTTTTCCAGGATCTCCTTGTGACTAGGAGATAATTTCAATAGCTCCAAAATTGATATTTGGGCTAGAGTCTTTTGTAATTGTTCCACCAAACTATAAGGCTTTGTTGTGGGTGGTGTTTGTTTAGCCAAAATAGTTGGTGTTTTAGGGCCAATAGTAATAGGAGTACCCCCTTGTAGGGTAATCTTTGAGGCTTTCCCCCTTATGATGGCATCAATGGACCCTTGAATAGGTTGGTCTTTAACCACAAAAACATTGATGGTATTGTCATAAGTATGAGCAAAGTTAACATTATCACTGCCTCTTGCATTATTTGCATTGTTTTCTCCATTGTTGGAATTAGAAGATTCTTCTTTTTCATGCTTATAAAAAGGAGTTTTAAAGGTTGTGTGATCTTCATTAGTTTCAGGGCTGTCCACTTTTATTACACCATTGTCTATGAGATCTTGTACCACATTTTTGAGATGCAAGCAATAATTGGTCTTATATCCCCTATTTCAATGATAATCACAATGGTTGTTCTCATTCCACCAGTTGGGCTTGATGTGAGATTCATATGGTTGAGCCTTTGGTAGATCAATAAGTTTATTCACAGTAAGTGTCCTTAATGCATTTTCTAATGGATCACCCAAATTTTTGAATTTCCTTTTGGGTGTAGGTGTAAAGAAAGGTTTTGGCTTGGGAGTCCCTTGATTATTCCCAAAGTTGTTATTAGTGTTGTTGTTGAAGGGCACTTTGGGTGCTTGATTCACATTATTGGCTTGAGCTGAGTTTTGAGTGAGATTGAAAGGGGTAGCCTTTAAAGTGTTAGCCTCTGCCACTCCATCATTAACCACTCCTTTATTATTGTTATTCTTTGTCCAAAATCGACTGTTGTTGTTGTTGGAATTTTGATTTTGATTTGTATTGGAGGTATTGATGTTGTTGTTATTCTTGTTATCTTTGTAGAGTTTGATTTCTCCACTTTTTATCAATACCTCTTTTGTTGTCACCCCATTCTCAATTAGGTCTTGGAATGATCTAGGACATTGTAGCCTTAATTGATAGTTCATTTCATGATTCAAGTTGTTCACAAAAATATCCATCTTTTCCTTTTTAGGTACACTTCAAGGGTATCTAGCAAGTACCTCTCTCCATCATTGTAGGAAAAGTAGGAATCCCTCTCCTTCTCTTTGTTTGGTGTTGCATATATTAAGCATTTTAACCTCATGTTTGATGTTATAGGAATAGTGAGTTACAAAATTAGAGGCCAATTCCTCAAAGGTTCAAATGCTGGAGGGTAACTTTGAGAACCACTCCATTGCCATACCTCCCAAACTTCTAGGGAATAACCTCATAAGGTAAGTTGTGTCATGCATGAACTCTAGACTTAGGGCACAAAATTCCCTTAAGTGATCTTGAGGATTATATTTTCCTTCATATTTTTCATATTTAGGATAAAGTGCATTTGTTGGAAATGGTATCATGCTTAAAGACTTATCAAATGGAAATGGACACAAAGCTTCGATAGAAAAGGGTTTAGGAGCCCCACTTTGTTTTATTGTGTCCAATTGCATTTGGAAAAGATGGAATTGTTTGTTCATGATATCAATGGAGTTAGCCTCAGCTTCTTCTTGTTTGATCTTTGTGACATCATAATCGTGTGGAAGTTTGAGACCCGTTTGCGCTAGGTCTAGAAAGTACTTCTCCTTGTCTTTTTCCAACACTTTTTCCATATGTTTCATGAAGAAAGGGATTTGAATAGCCTCATTAACCTTTTCATTGGTTAAATCCTCATCATTAGGGTCTATGTTTCCCCCATTGTTGGTATTGTTCATCCCTTGATTGTTAGGATCCATGTCCATTCCTCCGTTGGTATTGTTGTTGGATCCTTTGTTGTTAGGATCAACATTTCCTTGTTTGTTCATATCCTTGTTCACATGATTGATCTAATCAGGATCTATATGGCCAAATGGGAAAGACATCCTTGGTTCTGCTTCTTTGATGGGTTCCTATAAGGGCCTTACAGAAAAAGGATCACCTAGAAAGGGACACTCTTGTCTCAAATAAGACCCGTCTAGTTGTAGGGTAGTCTTGATGTAATGGGATTGACTAAAAACTAGCATTAACATATATCAAATGAAGCTCTTAGGTTTTTAACTCACTTAAATGATCAATCCATGGATAAATTTGCAAAATGACCAATAATGGTGGATTCTGATCTAGTTAGGTATCCACAGTGGTAGAACGTCCAAAAGGGTATCCAAAAATGAAACTTTCTTGTTCTCAACCCCTCGGCATACACCCACTATTTTCCCTTTTAAATTTCTGGGTGGCTCTTACCTGTGTGTAGGCGACCTTTTATCATTGATATGCGATCATTGGAATCACTATATGTGGCACTCTGCAGTTAGCAGGCGACATTTTCCTGTTGATAGGTGGTTTTATAATGTTTATACACAATGCTTTCCAGCGGCTTACGCAATTGTTGAATGATTACAAGTGGCATTTTATAATTCATATGAGGCCCAATTTCATTTGTACGTGGCTCTAAAATGATGGTACGCGGTGCTTTGTTGATCAAAATTGATTTTATCAATTTTATTTGTATTTTTTGGGTTTAAAAGTTTAAAGTCTTTGATCAGATTTATCAAAAGAGATTCTTGTGTGAAAACAGAGTACAAGCTCAACACACACATTGAAATTGTACCATATCCCTAAAACCACACTAAAAGTGTATGTTCTCAGATGTTTTGATAGGTTTGCACAAGAATATCTTCCAAACAGTCTACCTTAGAGTCAACAAATGTGGCTTTTAATAATGTCTCTACAAAGGTAGGTCTACTATGTTATCAAGGTCTCAAATTATTCCAGTCTAAATCTTGAAAAGATCCTTTACCCCTTTGAGGGCTTCCCACATGCACAAAATTATGATTTTGCACAATCCCGAAGGACTACTAGAGGAAGCGAGGATGGCTTGCACAAGTTTTAGTCACTTTCCAATTAAGGTAAAGTGCATTTATTTATAGTGGGTCGGACGACATTGTGGTAAAAGAAAATATCTCCCACTTTGGGTTTTTCCCTTTCACCGTCCTCGTAAGGCAATTCTCGGGAGGCAGGCCCTTTAAAGATCTATTTAACTAGCATGAATATGGAAAGTAAAAACTAAACTCAGTCCAACAAGTTTGGGAATCTGATTCACTCAAAGAGTGAAGAGCATATCCCTATTGTCTTTCTTTGTTCCAAAAACCTCAAATAGATTTGTTCATTTTAAACCTCTTCACAAGGAGGTTCTTAAAATAAATGAGATGTGTGGTTCAATTAATCCTCCCTTTCTTTTTACCACCCAAACTTGACACTTTTGGCTTTTTGATCAACTTTGAAAAGTTGAGAGAATATACCTAATGTCTTGTTTGAGAGAATATACCTAATTTATACTAGATTTAAAGAATTTTCCACAAGTTAAGTAATGCAAGCTTGATTAGATAAATACCTAATTTTTTGAAGCTAGCAAGGCTAGGCACATTTTTGATTGTTTTTGGCTTATTTTCACTCACCTAGTGGCGATCGTTCCCACTCCGACTCCTCCAACAAGTTAGTCAACACAAAGAGAGGCAAAGTGAAGAAAAATTGGAAAAAATCAAATGACAAATTACCTCCTAAAATTTCTTTTAATAAAATATTTATCAATTAAAGTTTTAAAGAACTAGGCATGAAAACCAATTAAAGAGTAGGAAATTTTCATTTGTAAGCAAAAAACACCTTAATGTAGTGATCATACAAGTGTTCTTCCTCAAATAAACTCTGTAAAAAATTTGTTACATGTACTTCTTTGTCATTTTTGGTTTTGATTCTCACCTGTTTACTAAGCTTTGTGATCCACTTCTCTGGTTTCTGCACCTTTGGGTATTTTTCATCTATGGGAAAGAAAAACATAGAGAGTTACAATAGTGACCAAATCAATAAAAACCTGATTTAAAGCAAAAGTATTTATGCGGCATTTAACAACTAAAGAGCGACATTTAAATGTTGATAAGCGTAAATGAAAACTTGCTACATATCTTTTAAATTCTAACAGACGACTTTTAAAAAATCACAAGTGGCTAAATAAAATCAGCAGGCGGTACAGAAAGTGTAAAAAGTGGCCAAATGTTGCTGGTAAGCAGTTGTTGAAAAATCTTAGGTGGCACAATTTATCTAGCCGGTGGCATGCTTTATCTAGAAGGTGGCCCATTTTATCTAGCAGGCAGTTGTAGAATGAAAGACAGAGATGAATCAAGCTCTGTAGGCGGCGTTTTATTGTTTGTAAGCAGCTTTGAATATCGCATAAGTGGCTCTTCTCCTATTTTCTACAAAATAACACTAAGAACAAAGCAAAACACACCAAATTTTATGATAAAAATGTTAGAAATGAGGCTTAGAGCCCCAAGGTGGGTGCCATTTGGGTGTGTAAGATTACACCTTCATGAAATTAGGACTAATAACAACAATTCTATGGAAAGACAATACAATTTAATCTAAGAATTGAAGCTAAAAATCCATATCATCTCATGGTTCTCTATCTAAGCTTTGTTAAGAGATCTCTCAAGCTTAATCTCTCTCAAGGAAAATCCTAGAATGAGAAATGAATGATAAACAAATGCTCAAATCTAGCTTAAAAATGTTCAAAATGCTCTAAGATATGTTAGAAAACAACAAATGCTCCTAAAACATGATATACTAAATGCGATGCAAATTCTGAAATGTGATGCAAAGCCCTCAAATGCTCTCCATATGCCTATAATAAGGATGATTTTTCTCTTTAAATTCTTGGATCCCAAACACAAAGGAAATGACTTGTATTTATAGCATTTTCCCAAGGGTAGGGGGTAGAGTGAGTTGATCATGATCAAAGTTTGGTTAAGTCAAAAAATTTGAGGTTTTCTCAAATGGAGGGAAATTTGGTTGGTTGTCTCAAAGATATTAGGAATTAAATAACTCAATCATTTAATTAATTTATCCATGGAAGGGTGAATGGGTTGGATTTGATCTTTTTGATTTGAACTATACAATTGGAAAATCAATTGCATAATTTGATTAATCCCTTTAGGCTTGAATTTAATTATTTGATTTCATAATTATTTGATCTTTTAATTTGATTTGATTTTGTCCTCTTGATTTGATAAATGTCCATTTGATTTGATCCATTTTTTTTGCATTGAGATGAGATTTTAAGGCATTTGGCTGAGATTTGCAATTTTGAATGCTTGAGAGGCACTGGTCAATTTTAGGTGTCTACACATATGTTATCTTAAATATGCTATTTTTTATTTTATCTCTATGCCACATCTATGTTTAGTTCTACTTAGGCATATGTGTAAAGTAGATAGTTACATAGTCACACCAGATTCCTTCTAATCTATTTGTGTCGAGTTGCTAGGCTCCTCAAGCAGAGTTGGTGCACTCTTCATTTCACGATGAGCCTCAGGGGAAATAAACACTCCGTGGTTGGGTGGAAAAAGAACCTTGACCAAAATCTCATCTTGATATTTGTGGATGGATAGGTGTCTGATGGGTTAGAATATCAGAGCATGCAGATGGAAAGATTTTCGATGTCATATTTGACTTTTCGTTTCATTATGACCTTATGGTCTTGTACATGATGAATATTGTTGGTTCATGATATGTGATGTATGATGCACAACAAGTTGGTCAGAATCCTTATTGTTTTTAGATCTTTCATTTTATATGTTGTGATTTGTAAAGTTTGACAGTATCGTCAACTTATTTATGTTTTCGATTTGAGTATTGATATTATATAATCAATTGTTTTAGTCAAAAAGCGTAATTATTGTTGAATAAAATTAAGAGAAATTTGAGCTTATTTTCTTATGTATATTTTTTTGGTAATTTCAATATTTAAATGTGGTATCAAAGTTGTGTTTAAACACTAGTACCTTGGTCTAATTTTTCTAAGTTGTGTACTTATGCTTGGTACAGGAATTAATTTGATGCCATAAATACTAGAAATAATATTTGGGTTGGAACTAGCAATGAGACGAGTGATGAGCCTAATAAAAGGCTATATCAGATCTTATCTCTCTTAACACAATAGGTTAGCCTCTTACAATAGTAGGTTAATCACATGGATCATCATGAGCATTATTTAAGAGGTAGGAAGAATGATGAGGAAAGAAGGAAGAGGGAAGAAGATCTGAGAGTAGAAGATCACTGTAAACAAGAGGAAGATTTGAGATTAGAATCATAGAGGAAGTAGAGAAGAGCCCAAAACTATATCAAATAGACACCTAGGGCATCACAATATGCATTACTCCCATACAATCTAGGGCTCTACTAAAGAGTTCCCGAAACCCACAATGACAAGACTAGATCTTCTATCCAATCTTCAACACCCTTAAGGGCATAATAGGACACAAATAGAACCAATTAATCCATGGATGGAACAAGGGTTCTATCAATTCTATACATCAAATTTAGATGTAATGAAACACAAATCCCATACAAAGTTATCTCTGATACTCAATTTAGACACCTAAGCCTATATAGGGCTACAAGGAGAAAATATGGACTCTTGAAGGAAAATTACTTGAAACTCCACCACACAAAGTCTTAACCACCCTAAAAATATTTAATTCATCCACCAAAAACACCCTCTAAGCTAGGGCTCTTGAACAATCCCCTAACTCCTCCTGTCCTTAATTCTCTCCTAGGCCTAATAGGGCTATTAGGCCACTTTTGCAAAGCAATTACTTGAATCTAAATTTAATTTCTAATCCCTCCAATTTTAACACTTTTGGGATCACAAAAAAATTCTAAATCCAAGGATTTAGTCTTCCATTCCACCCCTGGCCTGAGTTATGCCTTAAAAACCCAATTATGGACAGTCACATCTAGATGCCTGTCCAGAGGGTTTAATATTTTCTCCCTCCATCAACTGCTCCCTTATCTAAGACCTCAAAATTCTTAAATCACATCCTCCCTCCTTCTCTCCACCAAGGCTTATAATTTTCCCATGGCAGAGTCTCTGGGAAAGAGGGATTTTGTCTCAAAACCCTAGTTATGGCCTTCCTATGACCAGTGAGCAATAAAAAATGGATAACTTTTGATCCCCTACACTTAAAACATTAAAACCACTTGGAAAATTCAACTAAGAAACTGGATCAACTTTTCCAATCCTTCAATGGTGCATTGGTATTTGTACAGATCTGTACCACTCATAAAAATAGTTAGAATTACAGAAAAATAGTTGAATTTTATTGATTTCAATGCCAAAAATTTACAATTGATTCACTCCAACCATGGAGTAAGTTTTTCAAAAATTTTGATACATTTCCTAATTATTTCCAACCAAAAAAAATGGTTGTGAACGTTGGGATTCAAAATTTGCAACTTTTTACAAAAGTTGCATTATGCAACATTGACAATATTGACAACTTTTTACAAAAGTTGTCAATTGTGACTAAAATTGCAAATTTTTGTGTTTTGAATTCATAGGGGACCTTAGAAGGATTAAAATAAAATTCCTACCCTTCCTTAGGTTCCCTATAATATTGTAGCCTAATCTACCCAATTTTTTCCAAATTGACTAAGGTAGATAACTAGGTTTAAAACATCACCTAGTTTCTCCTTGCCTTACAAATAGGACTTTATTATTGACATTGGATCCTAGATCCAATCGCTATCCTAACCCTTTATGTTTGGGTCCAATTATTTTATTGAAATTGATTAACTTGAGGGTGCTCCTGCACCATACTCCCGGGGTGCATTGATCCCAAGTCCTCTTGAGATGAGGTCTTCTAAACTGGAGCCATGCTTCTAAATTTATTTCTCATCCATCCATACAAATTCTTCCTTAGGAATGCCTTGCCATTTGACCAAATATTTCTTTCAAACATTCTTTCTTTTTTGTTTGATGATCTTTGTGTCCAAGATCTTCTCAATCTCCTTTGGTACATGAGGGGGTATACCTGCAACATCCTCCTCAAGGTCTTCAACCTGTCCTTCAGAACCTGAATTCACATCACCTTTATATGGGGTAAGATCACAAATATTTAATATAGGGGAGATACCAAGGTGTGAGGGAAGTTCAATCTCATATTCATTCAACCTATGCTTCTTCAACACTAGACAAGGTCCTACTTTCTTCATGAGTAGTTTAGTGTGCTTGCCCTTAGGAAATCTTTCCTTCTTCAAATATGCCCACACCAAGTATCCAACCTGCAACTAGACATCTCTCCTATGCTTTTCTTTGGCTTTCTTATACTTGTTTGCACTCCTTTCAAGTGCCAATCTCATCGAGTCATGAATTTATTTCATACTCTTTGCAAACTCTTCTCCATGAGCAATGTTTGGAGTGTTTTGTGGAAATTCTTTGAGTTCCAAGATGCCTCTTGGACTTTGCCCATATATAATCTAAAAGGGACTCTTCCATGTGATCCTATTGACTGAGTCATTGAAAGAAAACTCTGCTTAGGGTAGGACTGCATCCCACTTGTCTCCATACTGTCTTGTTAATCATCTAAGAAGATTGCCAAGTTATTTATTTAAAACTTATGTCTTCCCATCTATCTATGGATGGTAGGTAGAACTAAAGCTTAGATTGGTCCCTAACCTCTTCCATAAGGTCATCCAAAAGTGATCAATAAAATTTACATCTCTATCAGAGAGAATGGTTTGAGGTAAGCCATGTATCCTCACAATTTCGTTAAAGAACAAACTTGCAATTGATGATGCATCATTGGTACTTTTACAAGGGATAAAGTGGGCCATTTTACTAAATCTATCCACTAAAACATAAATACTATCATATCCCTTTTGTGTCGTAGGCAATCCCATGACAAAAAAACTCTCCCAAGGCCTTGTAGGAATAGGTAGGGGCTGGTATAGTCCTGCATTAGTGGATGTACCCTTGGCTCTTTGACAGATTGAACATGTCTCCACAATCTTCCTTCCTTTAGTCTAAAGCTTAGGCCAATAATAGAACCTTCTCACCTATTCCAATATCTTGTCCAAACCAAAATGTCCCCCCATGCTGCCTGCATTCTTTTCTCTAATGATGTTCTCCCTCATTAAAAATTAAAGAATGCACAACTGGTTTCCTTTGAACAAAATTCTATTTTGAATCAAATAATCTGCATACTCAACATGATAAGCCTTATAAAAGTTAGAACACACCTTATAAATATCACTGAAATCATCATCATTTTTATACATGTTCTTTAATGAATCAATCCCTACACTTTGAAGTTGGATTTTTTGCACAACTAGATTCCTCCTACTCAATGCATCTTCTACCTTATTGGAAACTCCCTTCTTATGTTTGATTTCAAATTTGTAAGCTTGTATTGATTCCACCCACTTCATGTGTTTGTGGCTTAGTTTCTCTTGGCTATTCAAGAAACTCAAAGCTTGGTTGTCTGTGAAGACAAAAAATTCTTTTGGAAGGAGGTAGTGCCTCCATTTATTCAATGAATGGACTAGGGCATATATTTCCAAGTCATAAGAGGAGTATTTCTTCTTTGATTCATTCAATTTCTCACTGAAAAAGGCTACAGGCCTTCCTTCTTGGTTCAAGATAGCCCCTATAGCCAGATTTGAAGCATCACATTTAGTAGTGAATATCTTTTGAAAATGAGGGAACACTAGGATGGGTTTCTCAATTACCTTTTGATTTAGCATTTGTAAGGCTTCTTCTACATCCTGTTCCACAAAAAATTACACCTTTTCCCACCGTTAATGGTCTGAAGGATAGGAGCACACAACTGACTAAAATTTCTAATGAACTTTCTATAGAAGGAAGCAAGTCCATGAAAGCTTCTAACCTTAGTGATTGTTCTAGGAGAAGGCCAATTCAATATGGCTTCTAACTTCTCAGGGTCCATTTTAATGTTCCCTCCTGAAATCACAAATCCCAAGTAGACAATTTCTTCTTCCATAAAAACACACTTTTCCAAATTTATGAAAAAAATTTCTTCATGCAGCCTCTTCAAAACCAAGTTAAGGTGTTCTAAGTGCTCTTCCTTATTCTTACTGAAGATAAGGATGTAATCAAGGTATACTATGACAAATTTTCCAAGGAATGGTTTGAGCACCTCATTCACCATCCTACTAAATGTTCTCAAAGCATTTGATAGGCCAAAGGGCATTACCCTCCATTCATACAAGCATTTATTGGTTTTAAATGTAGTCTTCCACTCATCCCCAGTCTTAATCCTTATTTGGTGGTATCCACTCTTTAAATCCACCTTAGAATAGCACCTTGCACCCCCTAAGTGATCCAATAGATCCTCTATCCTAGGCATAGGAAATCTATGCCTAATATGATTCTATTTATTACTCTAGAATCAGTGCACAATCTCCATGTGCCTTCCTTTTTAGGGGCTAAAAGAGTTAGTACTGCACAAGGAATGAGAATCTTAGTGATTAAACCCTTATCTAAGAGTTCTTGAATCTACTTTTCCATCTCCTTAATCTACTCTAGAGTTAACTTATATGCATCTTTTTTGTGTAAGTTTGCTCCTGGGATCAAATCTATGTTGTGACTTATGTCTCTGATTGGGGGCAACTCATTTGGTAAGTCTTTGGTGACAATGTCCTTATATTGGTCAAGTAGGTCTACAAATTCCTTAGGGCCTACTCTTCTCAAGGGATTTATCTCTTTCTCAACCTTATGAGGTTTTTCATCCTTAGGTAAAATGACTAGGGCATAGAAAGGAGTCTTTTCCTCTTTCAAAGTTTTTAAAAATTCCTTTTTACCAACAAACAAAAACTTAGAATCTTTTTGCTCTTCTGTAGAATCAAACAGTGGTAAGAATGTTACCTTTTCACCATTATATTTGATGGTATATGTTTTAAAACTTCCATCATGGTGAGCCTCCACATCATATTGCCAAGGTCTCCCAAGTAGCAAGTGGCAAGCATCCATTGGAACAATGTCACAAAGAACTTTATCTTTGTACTTCCCAAGTTGGAATTCTACCCAAGCTTGCTCTTCTATGATAGTTTGTTGCTTCTTCATGAGTCATGAAACCTTTTAAGGGATTGGATGGGGAACCCTCCTCAACTTTATTTTGTTTACTGCTTCTTCTGACACCAAGTTGTTCATAGACCCACTGTCAATCACCATTTTGCAAACTTTGTCTCCCACCTTGCAGGTGGTCCTAAATATACTCTTCCTCTGATGGGGTTCTTAAGTACTTGGAGCCTTCAACAATTTCCTTCTCCTCATGAGGAATTATCCTTCCTCAAGTGGTGCATAAGACCCATGTGTATTTTCTACTTGGTTCTCTTCTTCTCTAACCATGTTTTCCCTTCTCTCTACCTGATTGCTTGCCTTCTTTGGACACTTGGATGCTAAGTGCCATAGTTGGTTACATCTGTAACACCTTGGAGGTCTTGAACTTATCCCTCCAAACCTTTGCCTTGAATCTCCTCTTCTTCCTCTATAAGATCCTCTAGAACTACTTTCTCCAAAAGAGTTCTCTTGACTTCCCTCTCTATGACTGGTTTCTCCAAAATTTCTAGGAGCTTTCCTTCTGCCACTACTTGTCCCTCTTCCTCTACTGCCAAAGTCTCTCTAGCCTCTTCCTTTTCCACTTTTCTCTTTCCTCCTCTTGAGTTTTCCTCAACTTTTATTGCTAATTGATAGCACTTTTGGATAGTAGTAGGAGAACACAAAATTAGTTCATCTTGGACGTTTATCCTCAACCCTTGCATATATCTAGCAATTTTGGCACTCTCTAGTTCCACTAACATAGATTTCATGGCAATTTTATGGAATTCTTCAGTATAACTTGAGATATCCATCTCCTTCTATCTTAAACTTTGTCTCTTCTTATGAATTTGAACTTCATAATCTTCTGGAACATAGGCTTCCTTCACCAAGGTCACCATCTTCTTCCAAGTTCTTACTAGATTCTTTTCCATCTTCACCCTCTCAGCTTGAGTGAAGTTCCACCAAGTTAAGGCAAATCCCTTCAACTTGGACTTTTCTACCCTAACCTTCTGATGCTCTGGTATCTCCTCACATTCAAATAAACTAGTTAGTGTATCAATCCAATCCATTACTTCTTCTAGATCCATCTTGCCATTATAGACAGGTAGATCAAGTTTAGTATCCATGGTCCTTCTTTCCATGGATTTCAAAGTCTTCAAGAGTAGCCTTTCTTCCATAGGGACTTCTTCTTCATCCTTCTGCCAAGGGGTCTCTTCATCACTCCCCTCTTCAATTCTAGAGTTTCCACTACTCCCTCTCTTGACTTTTTCCTTGAGTCTTTCCATTTCATGTCTCATCCAATTCCTCCCCACATCATGTTCCTTCACTACTCTCAGTATTTCTGCGTTTGACATCCTATTAGGAAGTTCACTTTCTTCACCACCATCCGCCATGGTTGCAACTTTTCTTCTTCCAAATATATACTAGTTTCTCTGATACCACTTAGAGAAGAGCCCTAAACTATATCAAATAGACACCTAGGGCTTCACAATACCGCTTACTCCCATACAATCTAGGACTCTACTAAAGAGTTCCCAAAACCCACAATGACAAGACTAGATCTTCTATCCAATCTTCAACACCCTTAAGGGCATAATAGGACACAACTAGAACCAATTAATCCAGGGATGGAACAAGGGTTATATCAATGCTAGACATCAATTTTAGATGTAATGAAACACAAATCCCACACAAAGGTATCTGTGATACTCAATTTAGACACCTAAGCCTATATAAGGTTACATGGAGAAAATATGGATTCTTGAAGGAAACTTACTTGGAACTCCACCACATAAAGTCTTGACCACCCTCAAACTCTTTAATCCATCCACCAACAAAACCCTCCAAACTAGGGCTCTTGACCAATCTCCTAACTCCTGCTGTCCTCAATTCTCTCCTAGGCCTAATAGGGCTAATAGGCCACTTTTACAAAGCAAGAACTTAAATCTCAATTAAATTTCCAATACATCCAATTGGAACACTTTTGGGTTCACACAAAACTTCTAAATCCAAGTATTTAGTCTTCCATTCCACCCCTGGCCTGAGTTATGCCTTAAAAACCCAATTATGGACAGTCACATCTAGATGCCTATCCAAAGGGTTTAATATTTTCTCCCTCCATATAATACCCCCTAATCTAAGACCTCAAAAATATTAAATCACATCCACCCTCATTTCTCTCCACCAAGGCTTAGAATTCTCCCATGGTGGAGTCTCTGGGAAAGAGGGATTTTGTCTTAAAACCCTAGTTAGGGCCTTCCTGTGACCAGTGAGAAAAAAAAAATTGATAACTTTCGATACCCTACACTTCAAACCTTAAAAAAAATTGGAAAATTCAACTAAGACACAGGATCAAATTTTCCAATACTTCAATGGTGCATTGGGATCCGTACAAATCTGTACCACTCAAAAAATGGTTAGAATTATAGAAAAACTGTTGAATTTTATTGATTTCAATGCCAAAATTTTATAATCAATTCAATCCAACCATGGGGTAAGTTTTTCCAACCTTTTCATACATTTCAAAAGTATTTCCAACCAACAAAAATGGTTTTGAACTTTCGGATTCAAAAGTTGCAACTTTTTGCAAAAGTTGCATTTTGCAACATTGACAATATTGACAACTTTTTACAAAAGTTGTCAATTATAACTAAACTTGCAAATTTTTGTGTTTTGACTCCATAGGGGACCTTAGGAGGATTAAAATAACATTCCTACCCTTCCTTAGGTTCCCTATACTATTCTAGCCTAATCTACCCAAATTTGTCCAAATTGACTAAGGTAGACAACTAGGTTTATAACATCACCTAGTGTCTACTTGCCTTACAAATAGGAATTTATGATTGACATTGGATCCTAGATCCAATCACTATCCTAACCCTTTTTTTTGGGTCCACTGATATTCTTTTAATGGATGAACTTGAGGGTGCTCCTGCACTAGGAAGGAAGAGGATAATAGGAGGAATGACGAGCAGTTAAAATGGAATGCAGAACATGAGGTTGTGAAAGTACCCAATAATAGGGAAAGAATAAATGAGGAACTGAGTGTTAGATGTTTTTCTTCCAAATCTTAATGTAGCATCAATCCTTGGCTCTATGACTCCCGAATCTTGATTCTAACAAGTAAAAGTCTAACTAACAAGGATCAAATCCTCCTTCACTTTGAGCTCCATAGACTTAGGCGGGTGTACCTATTTTAATTTACTACTTTACAATAAATCTTATAGTGGATTAGTGTCTTAAACATTGATATTCAATATTCATACATGAAAAATTGTAAAGTAAATATTTGTTTAGTTTAAAGATTGATGATGATAACTACCTATCAAGTATAGACCAGTGCCTAATCTAGAGAAAAGAGTCAAATGAACATACATTCACAAAAATATTGTAATAACAACACACATAGAACCCAAATGAAATCATTTTTCTCATTTCCACACCCAGACATCAAATTCTCATGTAAATCTTGAGTCCCCTGAAACCACCCTTGAGAATTACCCTTCCCTTGAAAGAAACTCAAGAATAATCCCACAACTTACCTTGTAAATAGTGTATTAAAATTTTCCTTACAAAATTGAGTATAGAAGAACTCAAAAATCAACACAGGAAGACATCATAAATGTGCAAAGGAATTCCACTATATTTTCATTAAAATTCTCTTTGTTTCAATACATTCAAAATGACCAAAACTCTAAAACAAGACTAAAATTAGAAAACTATCTTGCAGTGATGAATTCACCATCCTTCAAAATTACAAAATTCTTGCTATTTATATTATTCACTAGCCATCTTTGAATCGTATGAGAATAAAGATGCAAAAAGCTTCATATGGCTAGGAAAAAAAAGGCGCTAAAATAAAAAAAATAGTTATAATCATTTTCCATCGGTGGAGAGGAGAACTTGAGTAGCTCTTTGCAATCATTCTGAAACTTCAACAGTTGGCACCTTTATCCGTAAATATTCAAGGTAACTTCTAAAAGTTGTTGTGAGAATAGTGAATGCCTACATGGCTAACATACACTATTATTTGTGATAATTACGCTCCCTATGCTCATTGATCAGATGTCAAGTGTCATTTAATCCTCCTCCATTGCCTCCAAGTCTGTTGTTGCTTTATTTTTCTTCTTTGGCTTTGTGCTTTTGTCTAACACTACAACCTCCTCCTTTGTTGGCCAATCAAAAATTTTAATGTTGTGTAACTACTTCATTTGTCTCTCCCACCTGGCATCAGTGATAGCCCTTATATCTGCCACAAACTTGGCACAATCTATTTCAGCTTTGAAAATATCATCTAGGACCTTATTAAATTTTTCCATATTCAAAACAGTATCCTTTGTTAGGAAAGATTCTTGCTCCGGTAGCAATGCATCAAAATCATTTCTCTACTCCTCCACACCTTTTACTTTATCATTCTCATTGTGTATAGAAGGGATGTATGTTATGAATTCGGGGCCAAACATATTCAATTTTAACTGTACCTTATTTTCCTTTCCCTTGAAAAAGGATAGGGATGCACCAATCTACTCATTCATTTCCCCAACCTTATTTACTAACTTAGGAAGATTTGGCATGTGGGGTTGTAATGCTTATAGTCTCTCAAATAAAGAGCCCCTACAATACCATACACTGATTGTGGATCCAAAGTTTCTATTGCATCATTTACATCATTTTCAATATCATTCAACTTGTTGTAAGATTTATGGACTACATCCAATTTGCCTTTTATTACATTAATTCTATGTTGCACAATATTGATCAAGGTAGAGAGAGAAACCTCATTCCTATCCTTTATAGATTGATCAGTTTGTTGAACAGGTTCCTTAGTGATAGAAGACACAATAACTTCAATTTCTTTAACAAGAGGAGGAATACAACTTTGGATGCTTCTTCCAATTTTACCTTTAAGTCCTCCAATTTTTCCTCCAATACTTTGATTTTCAGCAGGCCCTTCTCCCTGTCTTTGGCCAAGGAAATTGTTTCATAAAAAATCCTTCCATATCTCTTTGATAGTTTCTCTATTTTGGCTTCATTCAAGTGGGAAAAATGTGTGACAGCCTTAGAGACTTCTAAGTTAGATATGTTTTGTACTGTCCATATAATCTTATCCCCATCCATCTTCTCTACCACATTTATGAAGGAAGGATTTTATGTCCTTGGAGCTAATGACCACATGGAAAGGGTTTGATATCTAGGGTCATATACATAGCCTCTGGTCATATGTCTTATTTGAGTCTCAGAGGATAATTGAGCCTCTAGCTGCCTCCTTATTTGATCTATGATAAATGTTGAGGCTAGATCCCACCCTAGTACAAGCAACATCCCACTTGAATTTACCAATTTTCTGGACTCCTCCATTGTTATACTTTCAGAGCTAGGATTATAGGATTTTAGAGCCTACAAGGTTTCATCTCATAGTGTGGTGCCCTCTGTGATTTGCAATTGACTACCAATTTCTTGTTTCTTTCTCCAAATGAGAATATTCTTAAACTCATCCCTTTTGATGAAGGCATCATTACTCAAAAGTTCATCTTGGTACAATTCCCTCTCATCCTTGCACAATTAGAGAGGCAGTTCAATCTCTTCCTGGTCCTCCTTGTTCTTTCCCTCTCTAATTATTTTTCTTAATTAGTGATGGTAATTCCTATTACCAATGACCACAACAACTACTCTATCCTTTTTGTTTTCATGCTCCTTTATCTTAGAGGATTATCCCTCCCCTATTTTATGTCACTTCTGAGGAGGCTCACTTGTTGCCTTTGTGTCATGTACCTCTGGCCTCTTCTCAAAACCAGGTGGCTCAGTCATCTAGGGAGGGATATGTTGTTCATAAGGTCCCTCACTATCCTCTCCATACTCAGAGGATGAATACTCTCTGGACACTTCTAGCTTCTTCTCCAACTGATTAGCAAGTTGATTGTATAAAGTGCCATACATATCAATCATTCTAGTGATCCTGGTCATGTAAGGTAGACCAGGGAAGTACCCTCCAAATGAAATTCCCACCTTCTTTAGTTGCACCTCCAAATCCACCAAGTCCCAGAATTTCACATTTCTTTTCTCTATTTCTTGTTCATCAAGTACATTTCTTATGATGTCCTCTTCATCACACCCTTCATGTTCTCGGATGGCGGTAATGCTTGGAATTAATAATTTCTTTGCATTTTTTATGAAATAATCTAGGTCTACATATCTCTATTGGGCAATACCCATCTTATACTGACTCAACCACTTGTTTATCCCATCCACACCTTTCTTCCCAATAAGAAAATCATAGACTTTGAACTATTTTAGTGTAAAAGTGTCTTTTCTGTGAGGATCCAAATGCTCCTTGTCTATCCACACTAGCTGCCAAATGAACTCTATGAGTGCAACCCTTGTAGGAACATATTTTGGGAGCACATGTGGAGGCTGAGGACATCCATATACCCTGATTAAAGTGAAATTCTTCCCAAGATATAAATCACCCCAATTATGATCTTGAGGCCACTTATCAACATACTCACAAGGCCTAAGCCTTAACACCTTGATAGAAAATTTGGTAATATTCACACCAAGAGAACTCAAAATTGGGTGCATAATCCAATTTTGAAAACCACAAAATTTGTGCTCATTGGAAGTGTAGTTCCAAACCCTAATCCATAATTGCATAGGATTTGGATGGCAATTAATGAGTGTTCTAGGTCTCAACATCTCTGTATCAAAATCATTAACATTATGTAACAAGATCAAATGTATCAATAGAGAATAATGCATAAAATAAAGCTTCTTTCTCTTTTGTATATTCGTAAGACCCTCATGGATCTGGTCAATCACATACTGAATATAATTATAATCAATATTGACATGGGAGTTTTGTATATTCAAGATGATCATAAGGATATTTTTTGGCATTCTTTCAACATCCCCATCAAACCCTAACACCCTGCATAGCCCGTATGCCAAAAATTTCATGTAGAAATGAAAATCCTTGAATTCATAAGGTGCATTCATATGGATGGGTAATGGAGCTACATACTTCCCTATTTTTGGCATAAAATTAGGGATTAAGCTCTTGACTATATTGATTTATTTCTTATATCTTTCTCTCTCTTTACTCAAGTCAATCTCTGTAGATGAGGAATAATAAATACCAAAGGCCTTCATGAAAGAAGCTATATCTAAGGAAACTAAGGCAGATTGATCCTTCTTCACGATAGTTCTTGACACTGGATCATAGACCCTAGATAGTTCTATGAGAAAATCAACATCTAAAAAGACATCTAGGACTATTAAATTTCCCAAACCTAATTTCCAAGGATTACATATAGGAATTTTCCTAACTCTATTACTATAGAAGTAATTGAAGAGGTGATAACTAGAACAACCTAGAGAAAGAAGGTCTCTAAAACTTGACATGTAGTCAAAGAATATTTCATCACTAAATTTTTCATTTTGAGTAGACCCAGGGAGAAACATGATGAATTCCTCTTAGAAGTTCTGCTTTACTTTCTGTTCTTCTCCTCCATCTTTAACCCCTTCACTGGTTGAGGCTTTGCTAGACTTTGGTTAACTCATTTTTTCTGCTTCTTCAAGTATTCCTTTCTAGAAAAAATCTCTTCTTAGAAGGTCTCTACAACTTCTAAAATTCTTATCACATTTCTCTAAAAATTCTAATAAGTAAAAGATAGAAGCGTTGTTTCTATATATCATTTAGTAATAAATGCAACTAGCTAGTCGAGATCTCAGAGTATCGTTGCTCAATAACCTCAGCATTCGCTCTGCATGTATCAAGTTTAATTCTTAGCTAGCCATGGCATGAAAAGATGACAAGAAATTCAATTTGAAAAGAGAGCTGAAAAAGGCCATCATTTCTTTTTTCTTTTAAAACTCCAAAAAAACCTCATATTTTGTTAAAAAAACCCAGATGAAATTTGATTGGCTAAAAACCCTCACTTTTTACACCTTAGCGGAGTACTTTTAAACTGTCAGGATCTCCCATTTTTTCTCACCACCTAATACTTCAACCATTTATTACCTCAACATCACGTGACAACAATTTTCTCATAATCTCACCATGCTTGGATTGACTATGGTTTTATCTCGAGATTCAGAGATAAGGCTCTTCTCTGGGTTACTAAATTCCTTACTAGCACCAGGGTATATCTTGAGATTTAGCAACTACCACATATCTCACAATCTCTAAATGGGAGCCTTAACCCTAGTTTCTTCACACAATCCAGCGAAAAATATTTTCCTTACTAACTTTTTCTGCCTTCTCCCAATCTCTAGATGTTAGTGACAATTGTGATCAAATTATGAGATTAAGAGACTAAAGGATCTCTTGATCGTAGCAGGTTTCTTTATTAACTATCAATATTATGAGATCCAGAGATAATTGTGAACCTTCTTTTCTCTCCTAATCTCATAATATTTCACATAGTTTTGATTAAATCAAGAGATTTAGTGCACAACACCCATCTTGTGAACCTCTAGAACACATGTCATCATCTGGTCAAATCTCATCCCCATATCTCATGATCACTTGATTATTTTTACTTAGCTTAGTTTATTTGGAGATTCAGCGATAGCCACACATCTTAATTATAATCAATGGTCATCGGTTAACCTCAGAATATTTTTCTTAACTTTAGTCATGTTCTGAGATTTAGCGACCATCATAGCTCTTGTAATCTCTAAATAGAAGCCTTAACCATAGTTTCTTTATGAGATTCAGAGATAAAGGCTATCTCCCAATCGCTGAATACTTGGCTTGACTCAGCTTATCTCATGAGATCTAGTGATAGCCTTTGATCTTTAATAACATTGACAGTCCATGCTTGATCTCCAGATATTAAAATACTTAGTCTCTACTTCATGATATTTAGTGATATAACATCATCATTAATTATTTCACTTTGTCGCTAATCTCCAGATGTTATATACTTGACCATGATCTTTATGAGATTCAAAGATAACCTTTTATCTAGGTCGCTCAATACTTGGAACTAATCACCGATTCTTAGGAGATTTGGAGATAGCTTCTTCACCAGATCATTGAACATTTAGTCTTAACCACCATCCTTTTTGAGACTTGGAGAAAACCTTTTTGCCAAGTCACTTAATAATCAAAATTAACCACTGATCTTTACAAGACTTAGAGACTTGAAGGAAATAAAATAACCATGTGAAAAAAGGGGTGATTAAGTATGTCAACTTGAAAACATAAAAACTAGGGCATGACTTAGAATTTTAGAAAATATAAACCCTACCAAAGACAAATAAGATCTAGTTTTTATGGCTTTAGATCTTTTTGAAGCAGGATTTCCTTGAGACACATACATTTTCAGAAGATTTGTAGGAATATTTGAAACTAATAGATGCAAAGGCCCAACTTATTTGACACTAAGAACCAAAATTTTGATACATCTAAAAAAACCTAAAATATACCAAGCATTGAGTAAGGACCTCAAGTTGTACCTCCTACTTTTGATGGTAAAACCATCGGTGATGATTTTGAAGCATGGATTGTATCCATGGAAAAATACTTTCATGTTTGAAACCTTTCTAGAAAATCTAGAGCTATGTGGGGTGAATTTCAATTGATTAGTGAAGTTGGTACTTGGTGGAACAATGAGTTGGATGAGAAGAGGATGTAGTCTAATGAGATTTCATGGGAGGATTTTTGGTACTATTTTGTAAGAGATGGCTACTGCATTTGTACTATGATCAAAAGGTAGCTGAATTCTAGAACCTAATATAGGGAGTATTAACTGTTACTCAATACCATGAGAGGTTCTGCCACTTTGTTAAGTATGTACCTTAGTATCAGTAGGATGAGTTGTTCAAAACCCATAAATTTATTATTGGGTTGTGTCCAAAGATAGGGTCTAAAGTTGACATCCATGAACTTGAGGCTATGGAATTTTCTTTCAAGAAGGCCCTGAGGCAGAAGCATAAACTACAACAAGTGTCTACAATAAGGCTAAATAAGAGGACTAATTCATCTCAGGGATTTAAAAGGAAAATCTAGGATAATAAACCTAAGGATACTGGATTACAATAGGTATGAAATATGAGGGGGAAATGTCAAGGAAATGTAGGAAGGAACACCAATAATAATAATGCTCAAAATCAAAATAGGGGTAACAATAGGAATGGGAATAACATAAATTGAAACATATGGAAAAAACCCTAGGGAAGGCAGGGACCTCAGGATGGTTGCTTTACTTGTGGAGGTGACCACTATGCTAGTTCATGTCCTCAACATACAACACATAGAGATGGGAAAGGACCACAAACTCAGTAGTAGATTCATGCACCTATTGACCATAGACAAGCTAACTTTTAGGTTACTCCAATCCAGTTGGCTGGTAAGCTCTTTGGCCAAAATATTTCCATATTGATTGATACAGTAGCTACAAATTTTTTTATAGATCCTAGAGTTCTTTCTTTTTTATCAGTTAGACCAGGATATATGTCTAAACCATGGATGGTAGAGTATGATAATAGGGAAGAGCATAAGGTTGTGAAATATTTAGCTTCCGGTGAGTCATAAATTATAAACTTTCAAATGTAAGTGAATATTTATGTAGCCCCATTGGGTTCCTATGATGTCATTTTGGTCATCAACTAGTTGATTGAACATAAGACTATAGTGAATTGCAAGATCAAATTAGTCGAATGTCTAGATGATGCAAGTAAACCTTCAGTACTTTTGAGTGCAAAAGGCCCTTTGAGATTAGACATATTTCTGCCATGCAATTTAAAAAGGAAAAGAGGAAGGGGTACATGATGTATGTGTCTTATGTCAAATATCTTGACACTTCTATCTTAGAATATCATCTTATTTTCCAGAGGTTCTGGGATGTCTTTTCAGAGTAATTACCTGAGTTGCCTATGAAGAGGGAATTTGATCACTATTGATGTAATCCCTAGAACTAAGCCTCAATCCAAGGCTCCATATCAAATGACCACCACTGAAATGTATGAGCTAAAAGTATAGTTGCAAGAGCTCTTTGATAAATAGTTCATACACCCTAGCATATCACCATGGGGAGATCCAGTGATCTTCATGAAGAATAAATATGGTACCTTACGATTATGCATAGATTATAAAATGCTTAATAAGGTGACTATAAAGAATAGATACCCTCTTCCATGAATAGATGAACTATTCAATCAGATGAAGAGAGAAACTATGTTCTCAAAAAATGATTTGAGATCTGGAAATCATGAACTTCGAATTAAAGAAGAAGACATATCCAAAAAAACTTTTAGGAAAAGGTATGGACATTATGAATTTTTCATCTTACTTTTTGGTTTGACTAATTCACCTACAACATTTATGAACTTGATGAATAGTGTATTTAGAGATTGTCTGGATAAGTTTGTAGAGATATTAATTTATCACATTTTGATTTATTCAAAGAACATGGAGGAGCATGAGGAACACTTGCGAATAGTTTTACATTGTTTGAGAGATAAGAAACTCTATGATAAGCTATCAAAGTGTTCTTTCTATCAGAAAGAGATACACTATTTTGGTCACATCATCTCTGCTGATGGAATTGTGGTAGACCCTGTGAAGATTAAAACCATTCTTGAGTGGCCAGCTCTATAGAATGTGAGCGAAGTTAGAAGCTTCATCGAACTAGCTGGGTATTACAAGAAATTTGTGGAAGGATTATCCAAAGTTGCAGCTCCTATTACATCTCTTCAAAGGAAAGGGAAAATATATGAATGTACTGATGTATGTGAGAGAGCATTCCAAATGTTGAAATAGAAACTCACATCTACTCCTATCTTGATCATACCATAACCAAATGGGAAATTCACCATGATTATAGATGCTTTAGGGGAAGGTATTGGAGGTGTACTAATGTAGAATGCAAAATTAGTGGCTTATGACTCACAAAATCTAAAGCAATATGAGGTTAACTATGCACCTCATGACTTAGAATTGGTTGAAATTGTGCATGCATTAGTAATGTGGAGACATTATCTTTTGGGTAATCCATTTGAGTTGAAAATGGATCACATGGGACTTAGTTATATCTTCACGTAGCCTAATCTCAATGCTAGACAAATACATTGGTTAGAGTTTATGAGCGAGTATGACTTTGGCATTGAGTGCATAAAGGGGAAAGATAACAGAGTAGCTTACACTCTAAGAAAAATAAGGTATATTTCAGCTACTTCTACTTCTAGGACATGTTTGAGGGATCACATGTTATAGAACCTACCACATGATGACCATTATGAGATGGCCAAATCAGCTTTACTTATTGATTTTCCAGATCACCTTTTTGACAGATACACTATAGATGAGGATGGTATTATGAGATACCAAAATAGGATGTGCATTCCTGATCAATTTAGGTTGAGGAAATTTCTTTTAGAGGAGATGCATTGCACTCTATTTTTTAGGACATCCAAGGGTAAAGAAGATGATTGTTGATTTGAGGCCACTTTAATTTTGGCCAAGGCTTAAGCATGATGTGATAGCTTATGTAGCCCAAACTTTAGAATGCAAGTGAGTCAAGGCTGAGAATGTCCACCCAGCTAAACTTGTGTACCCACATGATATTCTAGAAGACAAATGGAAAGTCATCAGAACGGATTTTATCCAAGTTTTACCCATGGAATGATGCACACATGATTTCATTTTGGTTGTGGTTGAAAAACTAACCAGGTAGCTCATTTCATTCCAAGAAGTTTGAGAGATGGATAATTGGAGTTGGCCAAGAATTTTTTTTCTGGAGATATTCATATTGTACAGTGTGCTAGAGAATATTATATCAGACAGAGATACTTGGATGACATCAAGCTTTTGGAAAACCTTGAATGCTTCTTTGGGAACTCATTTGAACTTTAGCACAACCTATCATCCTTAGATAGATGGAAAAACTGAGAGAGTAAATCAAGTCTTAGAAGATTTAATTCATATGTACTGCATGGATCAGAAGTACAAGTGGGAAGAATATATTTCATTAGTAGAGTTTTCTTATAACAACTCTTATCATGCTTCATTAGGAATGACACCATTTGAGGCACTATATGGGTGGAAATGCCACACTCCTATCAGTTGGGATATAGTAGAGGAAAAGATGATTATTGGTCCTAATATGTTGAGAGAGATGGAAGAATAGATGACTTTGACCTGTAGTCGGCTAAAGGAAGTAGTTGACCATCAAAAGAGTTATGCTGACAGGAACCCCACTTGTAGGTGTTGATGACAATTATTCAATTGTGTATTGTCATTGATGTTTACACAAGTATTGTGATGTTTACAAAAATGTCTAACCCTTTCCAAGAATAGTTAGTGTCTTCTAAGATTACTCGGGCATTGAAGAAAACCAAAGTGATTTTCATTTCTAACATAGTTCACTCGATCATTATGGTTTTGGTCGAGCATTGAAGGATTTCAGTATTGACTGAGTTATGCTTTTAGTGATAGCTGACTAACATCAGTTTATATTTTATGGATACTTGATTGTATGAAGCTGAAAAACTTGAGTTTTATTATTTATTTGGAAGGATATTAAGGCAAACTTGACAAGGCTTATCACATATATATAAGGTCAAGTTTGGATCGAATAGTGTGTGGAAGCATGTGTGAAGATATATGTTTTGTGATATGAATAGTTAAGGCAGAATCAGATGGGATTCTGATTGAGTACAAAACATACAGAGCTGCAACAGAATATCTGATCAGTGAGGATCAAGTAATCAAATACAAAGCAAAGATCTGAATCAGCAAAGATAGTTTCTTATCAAAATAGGTAAATCCATTGTTACTCTCTAACAATTGTAGCAGTGATCAAAATCTCTTAATAGAGTAGAATTAATAGTCTTTTGTAAATCCTCTCACAAGGTGAAATTCCTACATTTAAGTGTTTTAAGACCTCTAACAAGGCCACTCCTTACAGGGGTATTAAATCCTCTAACAAGGTCACACCTAATAGTGTGTTATTTTAACCTTTAACAGGGTTGGTTCCTAACAGGGCTCACTTCAAAAGAGTGAAAAATAGTGACTAGTTGCAATTGGTGGTTTTTCCCATATTGGGTTTCCACGTTAAATCTTGGTGTTATCTGTACATATTTCATTTTCTTTATGGTTTATGTTTCTATAATTAATTACTTAAGGATAATAAAATTTAATATGTTAAGATTTTCTATGTTAACTGAGTGATAGTAGAATATCTGTGATAACCGAGAAAAAATGATAAAAAAATTTAAGACATCTAAGGGACTTGGATTTTTTTTTGTGGTAACTGATTCACCCCTCCCCTCTCAGTTACTCAACTCATTTCCAGGAATTGGTATCAGAGCTTTTAGTGCTTATAGGGAAGGTTTAAAGGCCTAAGTTAAAGATCAGATATGTCTTACAAAAGAGAGATCCCCAAGCTTAAGAAGGACAACTTTGCTGCATGAAAAGATTTGATGAGGCTACATCTATCTACTATTGGAGATACTTGTTTGAAATTCTTGGACCATAGGTATGTGGAACCACCAAGACCTTTGACTATGGATCAGATGGTGGACATGAAGCATTATAACATAATGATGATTGATATAGCCTCTGCACTCACCTATTCCAAATTTGATGAAGTCAAGGATTGCCCTACTACCTTTGATATGTAGAACAAACTAAATTATATTTATGGAGGAGATGCAAATGTAAAGAGAGCCAAAGAAAAAATTATTAGAGGTTAGTTTGATCTGATGAAAATGAAAGAAGGAGAAGACATTACAAAGTACAATGAAAGAGTCAAGAAAAGTGTAAGTGAAATCAGAGTTGCTGGTGGAACAATTGAAGACAAAACAATAGTCAACAAGGTATTAATAACTTTACTTCCTATCTATGCAATTATATTTTCAGATATTCAAGAGATGAGATGCAGTAATGACATAACTCTAGATGGATTGGTTGGAAGACTTACAGCTTTTGAGTTGGATAACTTTGACAATTATTCTCTTAATCCTCACAATCTTGAGTCAGCATTCAAAGCTAAATTAAACCTTGGAAAGATGAAAGGAAAATATATTGAAAGTGACAGTGATGATGATTTTGATGATGAAGCTTTGGAAATCATTGAAGCATTACTTGCAAGGAGAGATGAAAAAGGAAAAGAATACTACAAAGGAAGAATACCATTGATTTTCTTTCCATGTGATGAGGTTGGACACATTGTTGCTAAGTTTCCAAACAAGGAAGACAAAGGTGAGAGAAAGTTCAACAAGTACAAAGGCAAGAAAGATTTCAAAAGATATAAAAGATACAAGGACAAAGGTAATAAATCTTGTTATATTGCTAAATATTCTGATAGTGATGAAGACAAAGATGAAATGGCTTACATTGCTATTAAGGATAAGTTAGATAGTGAAGATATTGAAAATACTGCACTATACTCTCATATTAGTAAAAATGACACCTGGATAATTGATAGTGGTTGTTCTCACCACATGACTGGTGATAAAACCAAATTTGAACATCTTGAACACTATGATGGTGGGAGTGTTAGTTTTTGGAATGATGAACCTTTCTATCTAAAAGGTAAAGGTTTTATTGCTCTTACTAAAGGAATCAAGTGTGATAATGCTTATTGGGTTGAAGGACTAAGGCATAATCTACTAAGTATAGCACAATTGAATAACATTGGTTTCAAGGTAGAATTCATGAATGGTAAGGCCAAGCTCCTGGATGGTAAAAGGAACCTAGTTAGAACTAGAAGGAAAACAAAAGGTAACCTATTTTATCTTGATCTCAATGAAAATTTATGTTTTATTGCACAAGTAGAAGAAAGCTAGTTATGGCATAAAAGGTTGTGTCATGTGAATTTTGATAACCTAATCAACATAAGAAAGAACATAAGAGTAAGAGGTATTCTTGTTATGAAGAAACTTGAATTAGCAATATGCAAACAATGTCAAATTGGGAAGATGGGCAAAAAAATCTTAAAGAGAAAAAACTACAATACATAAGAAGTATTGGATCTGGTATATACTAATTTGTGTGGACCAATTGGAACAACAAGTTACATAGGTGAGAATTATTTCATTCTATTTTTTGATGATCATTCCAGAATGATGATTGTCATGTTTCTCAAACAAAAATCAGAAGCTTTTCAAAATTTCAAATGGTACCTAGCTAGAGTTAAAAAAGAAACAAGAAAGAAACTTAAATTCCTAAGATCTGACAGAGGAGGATAATTCATTTCTAATAAATTCAATGATTTCTGCAATGAAAGAGGAATCAGGAGACAAGTATCTTCCCTAGGTACACCACAATAGAATGGTATTGTAGAAAGAAGGAGCCGATCCATCATGGATTGTGCAAGAACCTTGATGATTGAAAAGAATGTTCCTACCAAATATTGGAAGGAAGCCATCAACACTACAATTCACACCTTGAACCAAGTTCAACTAAAGAAAGGTACTGTGAAGACACCTTTTGAATTATGGTATGGCTACAAACCTAACGTTCATTATTTCAAAGTATTTGGAAGTAAATGTTACATCTTGAAGGAAGAAAGAAATGGAGAATTTGATGTAAAAGGTGATGAAGTTATATTCCTAGGCTACTCCTACAAAAGAAAAAAAAATGTTTGAATCTTACTACTCATAAAGTTATAGAAAGTGTGCATGTGAAGATCAATGAGTTTGCAGAGAGAAATAAAGAGAAGAGCAGTAAAGAGCCTAAAGACTACATAAACTTTGTTTATTATGAACCTAATAATATACCTAAGACACAAGCAATGGTGATTGGACAACAACCATGTCAACCACTGAATTCATCAGCACAAACCTTGCTGCAACCTATGCAACCAGTGATGCTAACTGAAGAAACTAAGTCACAAACAAAGGGAATCGAGTCTCAGACTGAAGAAACTGAGTCATAGACAAAGGCACCCAAGTCACAAATAGAGGCACTTGAGTCTCAAACAGTGGAACCCGAGTATCAGATAGAAGAACAAGACAAAATATTTGAGCATGGTGAACATAGTGGAGCAATCCTAGAATCAAGAAGGAAGGATCTTGTACTCACAAAATATGTCAGAAGGCATCATGCACATGAACAAATAATTGGAGATCAGACAAAAGGTGTAATGACAAGAAACAAAATTAAAGGTACATATTTGCTTAGTGAAATTGAACCTAGAACTGTTAAAGATGCATTGAATGATGAAAGATGGATCAAAGCAATGAATGAAGAAATTGAGCAGATAGAAAAGAACAAAACCTAGACTCTTTTACTTAAACCAAAAGACAAGAATGTGATTGGTACTGAGTGGGTTTTCAAAAACAAGATGAATGAGAAAGGTGAAGTTTCCAAAAACAAAGCTAGATTAGTATGTAAAGGATATGCTCAAGAAGAGGGTATTGATTATGATGAAACTTTTTCTCCTACTGCAAGACTTGAAGGAGTCAGAACTCTTCTAGAATATGCTACACATAAAGGGTTCAAGGTATATCAAATGGATGTAAAATCTACATTCTTGAATGGAATTATAGAAGAGGAATTCTATATTAAGAAACCTAAAGGCTTTGTAGATCCTAACAAAATGAATATGGTTTGGAAACTGTACAAAGCACTGTATGGACTCAAGCAAGCTCTGAGAGCTTGGTATGAAAGATTTCATGGTTACTTGATAAGTATTGGATTCCATAGAACTAATGATAACAGTAGCTTGTACATCAAAGAAGGACCTCAGAACAAGATACTATTGGAAAAAATATTTTTTGATGACATATTGTTTACTAGATATGATGACTTATGCAAAGCATTCTCTAAAGCTATGAGTAAGGAATTTGAGATGTCTATGTTTAGTGAAATCAAATTCTTTGTTGGTTTGCAAGTTTATCAGATGAAGGATGGTATATACATTAATCAGTCTAAATACATCAAAGAGATACTAAATAAATTTGGGATGGAAGATTCCAGACTAGTTGGGACTCCCATGCCTACTATACATAAGCTATCTAAGGATGATGATTCAAAGGAGGTAAATCAGACTACCTACAAATCCATGATTGGAAAACTTCAATATGTTTTTCACACTAGACCTAATATTGCATTAGCAGTAAGTATTGTTGCAAGGTTTTCAAATAATCCAGGAGAGAATCACTTAATGTCTATCAAAAGGATTCTGAGATATCTTAAGGGTACTAAAGATTATGGATTATGGTATAAGAAAGGAGGAAAATTTGATTTGAAGAATTTTACTGATGTTGATTAGGTAGGAAGTGTCGATGATAGAAAGAGCACAAGTGTTGGAGCATTATTTCTTGGAAAGAGGTTAGTCTCCTAGACAAGCAAGAAACAGAACTACATTTCTCAGTCTATAGAAGAAGAAGAATATGTTGTTGCAGTAGTAAATTGTTCAAACATCATATGGTTTAAATAGATGTTGGCAGGTATGAAGGTAGAAATCAAAGAACCAATTATTATCTATTGTGACAACACCAGTGCTATTAATAATTCAAAGAACACTATGATGCATGCTAAGACTAAACATATTGCAATAAAGTATCATTTCTTGAGGGAATTGGTTCAGGACAAAGAAGTAAGGTTGGAATATGTGAGTACTAAAGAACAAATTGCAAACATATTCATAAAACCATTACCTAAGGATGCATTTTTGTATCTTAGAGGAAAGCTAGGGGTGATTCCCCTAACTGATTCTCACTAAAACATAGTTTAGTGATGCATCAACCGGGCTACGGAACAAATTTAACATGTTGATGCAGATATTTAGAGCTTATTACATATAAATCAATACAAACAGGTACATTACAACTTCATTGGATATATATATCAGTTAGTGTCTTTCGCATTGGTTGTCAAAGAGGGAGAGATTACTGATGGAGAGATTGATGACAAAGGGAGAAATACCAGAGAACAAAGATTAAAGTAAGAGGGAGAAATCTATATTTCAAAGATTGATGACAGAGGGAGTTTTTGGATGAGAAACAGAATGAAGCTAAAGACATTAATAATATTTGATTCTTATGTTTGTTTCTCTATAATTCTTTGTATTATGACATGTGTTTCCATCAATGCCAAAGAAGGAGATTGTTGATGACAATTATTCAATTGTGTATTATCATTTATGTATAAACAAGTATAGTGATGTTTACACAAATGTCTAATCATATCTGAGCATAGTCAGTGTCTGTTGAGATCTCTTAGGCATTGAAGAACAAAGTGATTTTAGTTCTAACCGAGTTCACTCAGGCATTACAATTTTGGTCAGGCATTGAAGGATTTCAGTAATGACCGAGTTATGCTTTTAGTGACAGCTGACTAACAACAGTTTATATTTTATGGATAATTGATTGTATGAAGCCAAAAATATTGAGTTTAATTATTTATTTGGAAGGATATTAAGGCTGACTTGACAAGGCTTATCATATATATAAGGTCGGGTTTGGATCGAATAGTGTGTGGAAGCAAGTGTGAAGATATATGTTTTGTGATAGGAAGAGTGAAGGCAAAATCATGTGTGATTATGATTGAGTACAAAACATACAGAGCTGAAAAAGAATATCCGATTAGTGAGGATCAAGTAATCAAAGCTAGAGCAAAGGTCTGAATCAACAAAGATAGTTTCTTATCAAAATAGGTAAATCCATTGTTACTCTCTAACAATTGTAGCAGTGATCAAAATCTCTTAACAGAGTAGACTTAACAGTCTTTTGTAAATCCTCTCACAAGGTGACATTTCCACATTGAAGTGTTTGAAAACCTCTAACAAGGCCACTCCTTTTAGGGTGATTAAATCCTCTAACAAGATCACACCTAACAGTGTGCTATTGTAACCTCTAATAGGGTGGGATCCTAATAGGGCTCACTTCAGAAGAGTGAAAAATAGTGGCTAGTTGCAATTGGTGGTTTTTCCCATATTGGGTTACCACTTTAAATCTTGGTGTTATCTGTGTACATTTTATTTTCTTTATGGTTTATGTTTCTGCAATTAATTACTGAAGGATAATCACCATGAATATGTTAAGATTTGCTATGTTAACCAAGTGACAGTAGAATATTTGTGATAACTCAGCAACAGTGATAAATTTGTTTAAGACATCTAAGGGACTTGGATTTTTTTTTGTGGTAACTGATTCACCTCTCCCCTCTCAGTTACTCAACTCATTTCCAACAGTAGAAAGTTACAGGAGGGGGAAAAATTGTTTTTTCATGTTAGACCTCACAAAAGCTCTATTTCTTTTATCAAGTCTTCCAAACTTGTGCCAAGATATGTGGGGCCCTTTGAGGTGTTGGATATTATTAACCCAATTTCTTACAGGCTTGCTTTATGACCCACTCTAGCCCTAATCCATAATATGTTTCATGTTTCTTTGTTGAAACCCTATCATCCAAATTCATCTCATATCCTAGATTAGCATGCAATGTAGGTTCAGGATCCGGGGGTGGTGCTAGTGCAGCTTACCTGGATCATTGATCAACGTAACATCAGAGTGTGCGATAGAGATGTATTACAATATAAGGTCCAGTGGGACCAATTCTCTATTGATAGTGCTACTTGGGAGGATGTGGAAGATATTCATAGATCATTTCTACAATTATTTGCATAAACTTTATTTATGTTATTTCAGTTATTCTTATGTTTTAGTGTGTGTTTGAACCTTTGATGTGCTTTCATAAGACATTTGACTGATGTCTCTTCTTAGAGAGGAGGGATGTCATAACCTGACTAGTTAGACTTTTGATTTCTAGGATTTGTTAAACAACATGGTGGACTTTTATCGACTTGGTCAGATATTTATCGACCCAATTCGTTATGATTTGTTAATTTTGTGGACATGTTAGTAATTTTTTTGTTGGATTATATGACTTATATGATTTTATGTTTTGATATTTTTGTGCTTTTATAATGATGAATTATTTATGATAAATGATAATTATTGCAATAGATATGATGCAATTTATTTTTTATTATGATTTATGGACTAAACTACTAATGATCAACCTAGTGGTATAGTTGGTTTGGCAGGTTTGAAGGTGGGGGTGTGTTTCAAGTAGAGGAGGATAGCTCCTTGGCACAGGTGAGATCAAAAAATTTTGGTTTTGCACACACCACAAAGTCTTTAAAAGTGTATTCTTTGATGGTTGAAATATTTTATTCCTAATTTTTATTTTTATTTTTTTGCTTGAAAACAGGTTGACATCAATTTTTTAAAATGATTTAAATGTGTGTGTATTCACATATTGAAGATTTTGTATTTTTAATAAATTTTAATTTTTTCTATGAAAATAATGTGTTTACAAAATTAGAAAAACAATAATTACATGGATTATAAGAACATTATTTTATTAATTAAGTTTTAGATTAAAAAGATAAACATTTTTATTTTTATCTCCTAATGTATTGAGTTCAATAATGTAAAAAAATAACATTCAAGAGAAAAATTTAATTGAAATGGTCTTTTATATAAACTTAAATTTAAAAGTAGAATAAATATCTTCTTTGAAGAAGTCCTTTTAGTTGAAATTTAAGAGTAGTTTTAGTTGGGGAGACAAAAAAATTGATTAATGGTTAGTTTGTCACATAGGTGTCTTAGAAAAGGATAGACAAAATTTAAGACACACTTTTGCATTCGAAAATCACAGCCTGTGTTACCCATCAGCTGTGGAAGATGGGGAAAAATGCAAGAATAAGAGAAGAAGAAAAATAAGAAAATAGGAAGGGAAGATTGGGGGAAAGAAAAGGGAATTGTGACAAAAGTTGGGAAAAAGAATTATTATGAAAGTTTTTGAAGGATCAGACCATCTTTAGAGGTTATCATCGCACTTCCAAGTTCTTTTATTTGTGTAGTGGCCTCCTTAAAATGATGAATTGGTAGTGGATAAAATAGAGTTGGAATGATTGTTTTAATTACCTTGTTTACCCCTATATATGTTGTAGTTTGGATTATTAGAATGTTAATTTCCTTATCTTTAAAACCCTTTTCAATGTGGTTTTCTAAAAATACTATTTTTGAACCATTGGATAGTATCTTCTAGTTTTAAGAAAAATGGTTGAAATATTTTGAACCTTGCAAAAATAATTTCTTGAAATGATTAAATATGTTAGTATCCATGTACAATGTGTTTTTTTTGAAATTTATTTTCCAATGTTTTCAATGGAGAAACATGATGTCAACCAATACAGTATCAACTATTATCGATAAAAAAAACATGATGTCAACCATTCTTGTGAACATGTTTTTATTTTTGTAGAATCTTGATAAGAGATTAGGAGATATGAACCTTCCAAATCTGTGAGAGAAACATCTCCTTGAAACACCTTTTGCAGGTGTTATCATCTTCTATGATGATCAGACCATAGTTTTATTTTAATTCATATTACAGTGATAGGTAATGATTTTATTATAAATATGAAAACCACATAGTTTAAAATGATGAACATTTAGGAATCATAGTTAATGGTAATGCATGCAGATTTAGACAACTTATAATTCTTATGTCTCTCCCATCACTTCAAACCATTTGAAGACTGTTAAATGTTTCTTAATCACCGTGAGTTACAATTTAGCTTTATATACTATTGGCCTAGCTGTAACTTGTAAATTTTAGCATATTTGATTATTTTCTTTAAGTTTAGAATTGTCATAAATGTATCATATGTTAGTGTGTAGATCCAATACTGCTCCACTTGAATAAAAATGGTTAGTAGCTTCAATTTCCAATGGGGGAAATAAATCATAAATACTAAGAACAAATCTAAGGATAATAAAATAACAAGCAATCAAAGAGGAAAAAATGAATGCAAACCACAATGCTCGAAGCTTCTGTTGCTTCTCTCTACTCCTTCTGAAATGTTGGATGAATGGTGCTCAGTATTGGTATCGACAGAGTCTGTAACTTGGGAGTGTTGAAAAAATGATATTGATATGATCACAAGAATGCTTGATGCTTCACAAGATGTGCACAAAGCTTGAAATCCTAAATCCTGTAAATGGTTGAGAAGGGTTGATTATATAGAATATGGAAAATGGTTTGGATAGATGAGATTGATCCCAGAAATTGGAGAATGAATGGTTGAGATCAAAATGAACTGGAGAAGAAATCAGAAAACTCCACCTCTTCAACTTGGAGAGAAGAAGAGATGTTTAGTTAACTAAAAAGAAACTTGTAAACACCACCTCTTCAACTTAGAGAGAAGAGAGGATGTTTAGTTAACTAAAGAAATCGGTAAACTCCACCTCTTCAACTTGGAGAAAAGACTAGAAAGTTGTTTAAGGGTTACCTTTTTGAACTAGAGAAAGGATTTATTTGAATATTTAATTGATTTTTGAAATTAAAGTATTCAAACATGAGATAATTGAAATGCCTTTTACATATAATTTTTGAGTGAAATTAATTTAATTAGAAGAATTAATTAATAAGTTTAAATATTTAAATTTAAACTTTAGGAAATTGAATTTAATTAATTAATAAATATTACTTAATTAAGGTTAATTAATTAAAGAAAATTAATTATTTAATTAATTTTGAGAATATGATTAAATTATTTGGGGAATGAATTTTAGAAGAAATAGATGGTTAATTAATTATTAAAAAAAAAATGTAATTAATAGATGAAAATTAGTGTTTTAATGTAAGGTCGCAAGTCTGTCCAATTTAGGGTGTCTACATTTGCCCCTCTTTAATGCATTGTGGCTTTGTGAATTGTGAAGAATCTTCTATTTTGATACTGCCCTAGCTTTCCCCAATGATAGCAGGTGGATTTATGCCCCCTCAACAAATTTGAGCAAAAAGTCGTGACATGAATGTTAATTTATTGATATTGCAAAATGATTGTCATGGCATTGAATAGTTGTGAAAATAGTTATAATCACTCCTGATACTAGCTGCAAAAGATTTTGGGGTCCAGGACAATAAAATAGGGCTCCTTGAGGAATTAGGGTTTTTTTTATCAATTAGAAATAGGCTGTGGGCCCTTTTGTTTTTTATTTTGCACTTTGGAGCTCTTGATTCTCTAGTAAGATTGACTTCTGATTTTCTTTTCTTTTCTTTCTTATTTTGAGTGATGGCAGGCCTTTTGGGAGTCATGCACATGTTTGATCGAGTATGTACCTTTAGTTGTCTAGAGGGCATAGGCGGTGCGGTGATTTTTTATCCCATGTGCATTTATTTCTTGTTATTAATGCTTTTAAATTCAATTGGTTTTATATTTTCTTGTATATGTGTCACAATCACCGGTGGTTTTTCCATAATTATGGAATGCGTGCTGCAATTATTGATTCCTATTCGCAATTGATAATTATTCTACATTAAATAGTTTCATTACCATAATCATGAGTTGTATTTCACAATTGTTATTTTACTGTCACAATCATTATAAACGTGCCACAATTGTAGTTTGTGTTTCGCAATTGCTCTGCTATTTTTTAAACATAGTTATTTTTGCACATGTCTAATTCTTTTGTCAATCTAGGCACTAATTTTTGTATTTTACTTTTTCTTGCAGATGACTGGTGATGTTCTGCACTATTGAGAGTCCAGACTAGCAAGTTTGGTATATCATTTCCAGATCTCTAAGGATGAGAGAGATATTCTTAGGCATTTAGGATTATATTGGGTTACCTTTATACCCAAGATCATGACCAATAGGGGTCTGATCTCTTCTTTACTAGAGAGATTCCACTCTGACATGTGCACCTTTCACTTTCCCACTGGAGAGTGCACTATCACTCTCAAGGATGTTTACCGCATCCTGCAGGTTCCTATCCAGGGTGCGCTAGTAGAGTTCACCCGACAACCTGACATTATTATGTTATCTGAGATGGCTAGTCTACCTTTCGATCAGTTAGGGATTTCTAAACCCTATGATATCTTATGGTCTATATTTGGCATGGGTTTAGATAGGTTGAGTACATTATTAGGTAGCTTGATCTGTGGGATTTTGTGTCCTGATCGTAGGCAACATGGTTTTTTCATTGGATGGGGAGTTGTTCTCTAGGGTATGGTGAGAGACCATACTATTTATGCTTGGGGGGATTTTATGCTGTCTCATATGTATTACCACATGTTCTACATGGCTTACTAGGGTGGTAAGTCAATTAGATGCGGCACGACCATGCTTCAGATCTGGGCGTGGGAGCGCATTGTTGTCTGTAGATTTGTTGGGGATCATGATATTCTTGCAAGGAGACCTTATGTGTTTATGTATGATGGAGCCATAGTGTAGTCCCATATGGAGAATTTGATGTATTAGAGGAAACAGTTGGATATGATGTCATATTTTATCTAGAGGCCCTATAGATCATGTCATGTCTAGGAGGGTGAGGATGCATACCTTCCTTTATGCCAACAAAGAAGGTTCTTGATTGGGTGCATCACCAAGCACATGCACATGATAGATCTACAAAAAATTCATAGGGTGTTGTGATAGTTTAGTGAGCGATGGGAAGTGACTGATTCATATGCTTACCTTGCATAGAGGTTTAGAGATATCACTCTGTGGGGAGCTGTGATCCCGATGCATGTTGTGAGCACCGAGTTTGATGGTCTTCATCTTGTTCCATAGATGTTGTGATCAACCACTATTGATTTAGGTAGATCTCTTTATTTGTTTGGTATTTTTTAGATATTATGCTCTCTTTAGGTCCTTATGATATATATCTTGTCTTGATACTCTATTATGCTTTCTTATCAATGTGGTACTAATGTTGAAACTTGTTTGTGTGTAGGTACAACTCCATAGTTTGATGCTTGGGGGCTTTAGAATCATCTTGTTACCTTGACAGATGTGACCCATCCTATTATTGGTGTCATCAAGAGGAGACCATGAGAGAGAGGTGGTAACCGAAGGAGAGGTAGTCAGAGGGATGGAGGGAGATATGGGGGTGAGGTGGAGGATAAAGGGGAGGTAGGGGTGGAGGTAGAAATAGGGATGGAGGTTGAGCAAGGGGTGATGATGATGATCCTAATCTTGGGAATGACTGTGTGGGTGTTAAGATTAGAGGTGGTGGGCCTAGGGTGAGTGGACAAGTGGGTGGTATCAGTAGGGTTGGATTAGAGATTGTCCTAGAGGAGGAGGAGATGGAGGAGGAGGGACCTTATCTTTTTTGGAGGGTGAGGAGGTGGATGAAGGATATTCTTGAAGAGAGAGAGGATGAGAGGGAAGAGGAGAGAGACATGGAGATGGTGGAGGTGGAGGTAGTAGGATCAAGCTCCTCTACATATAGCAATAGTAGTGCTAGTGAGAGAAATAGTGGGAGTAGTGAGGAGGAATCCTGGGTTGTGTGAGATGAGGGCTTGAGAGGCACTAGGGAGGAGGGAGAGATGAATGTGGCCATGGGTGGTCAGGGGGATGATCCCTCTAAGTTCCAGTGGTTGACACAGGAGTTATCATATCTACAGCTAATATTGGCAGCTTTAGAGGCACTGATTGTAGCTTTGGAGAGTAGGGTCATCGCAGGAGATAGTTGGGTTACTACAGTAGAGGTTAGAGAGAGATAGGCTCACATAGATGTGAGAGATTTTATAGATAGTGTATAGGATCTATTCCACTAGGAGGTTCTTAACCATTTCTAGAGATGAGGGCATGAGGCCTAGAGAGGGATTGATTACTGGCAGCACCACTATGAGGGTGTTGTTCCTTCTTCTTAGTGGGATCCTTGTTACACTGCCTTGCAGAGATCTAGCAGAGCTGAGCGATCACAGAGTAGTGTTATGGTCAAAGATCCTTTACAACAGCAGAGGGTAGGACTTTATGTGCCACCCCCTTGTCCATCTTGGTGGCGAGGGTGGGGGTATCAGTTGTTGACTCTTTTTGTAGCATCGTACCACTATGTACCTTATTTTACCATTTTTGTATCAATTTGGTACCGATATTGTACTAATTTTGTATCGATGATGTACTAATATTTATAGATATTTATGTTGATCACCTTTATGTGAGACTTGTGACCATCTATTATACTCAAACATTTGATATATGAGATGATCATATTTATGACATGATTCTATATGATGTGTAGCTTATATCTATATGCTTTCCCCTTGTCCACCTCACGGTGAGGGTGGGAGTAGTAGTTGTTGACTCTTTTTGTAGAATTTTACTATTTTGTACCTTGTTCTACCATTTTTGTATCGATTCTGTACCGATGTTGTACTAATTTTGTATCGATGATGTATTGATATTTATGTTGATCACCTTTATGTGAGACTTGCGACCATCATTATACTCAGACATATGATGTATGAGATGATCCTATTTATGACATGATTCTATATGATGTGTAGCTTATATCTATATTCTTTTTATATGGTGATGCACTTTATGAGATTCTTTATGGTTATATGTATTTGATGCAATTCTAATATGCACTCTTAGTTGTATGATCTTTGCTTTCCTATGATACTGACATATGTATGTGTAAAATCTTAAAATGGAAGCACTTCCATGTTAAGAATTTTTAGCCCTCCTTCGGGGATTTTTTTTACCACCATCATGTTGTCCCCTCATTTCAGCATCCTCTCCTACTTATCTACCTATTTAGGACCCTAAATGGGCCTCTCTGGGCACCTTCCATCCCATCTAGAATGTTTTCTAGGGGTCTTGGCTCCCTGGGTCAAGGTTGACCTCAACCTTAACCTAGGTCAAGGATGACCTCAACCTTGACTTGGGTCCTCCTTCTGAATCAGGAAGTCTATCGGCTACCGGAGGTCATCAAAAATTTATTTCCCTCTTCCGGGTCAAATTTTTTGGGTTCCAAAGTGGCAAATGTTAAATTATATTTAACATAGGGTATCTTCTAGGGGCATGGGTCTAACTGGAATTTAATTCTCCTATGTAGGCCTCTCTATAATATTGTGCCCTAGTTTCATATAAAAGGAAGTTTTCTCCTCTCATTTTCTCTAACCAAGGTAATCATCATCAGTCAAGCTAAGCACTGTCAAGCAAGAATCCATCAAGGAAAAAGTTCAAGCATCCATTATTATACATATTCTCAAGCTTTAAAAGTGTTCAATTCATCCTCTCAAGCATTCAAGTTCTCCATTGAAGATCAAGGATTCAAGCTTTCAAGCCTTTGAAGGGATTTGGTTCAAGCATTCAAGATTCATCATTCAAAACCCTAGATCTAGCCATCATGGTGGTGTGATCTTCCTTCAAGCTTAGTACATTTCTCCTATTCAATTAAATTAAGGTTTTCAATCCATCTAAATCTAAAACACATTCAAATAAAATTAATTAAATCAATAAAAAACACGGGTACTTAAGATCTTCCTTATTCTTGTTTCCAAACGATTGATTCATTTATGCATTGATCCTTCCTTTTGGGTTAATCAACTTGGATATTTCATTTGAATATCTAGGGATAGAAGTAGAGCATCTTATTTACCCCCATAACACATATTCAAATGTAACATATCTATGTGAACACCATTTCTACATGTCTTCCATTTCTTATGTTACATTTTGGTGAACCCGCGATAGACAACTCTTTCTTTTTTTATGTTAGATGCTTTGCCACTTTTTCTTAGATATTAGATTTTGCATACATACTAAATTAGTTTTATTTTATTCTCTTGCATTTCAAAATACAAAAAAATTCACATAATCATAAAAATATAAAAAAAATTCTTGCATTTCATTCACTATGAAGATCTTTAAGATGCTTTGAGGTATGGTTGCTTTTCTCATTATGCTTCTTTTGGCATCTCTTTATAATAATTATGATGTTTATGAGAGTATCATACATTTCATCATGTTTTTCAATCTTTATGTTTCACTTGCCTATGCTATTCTGAGATTAACTAATACTAGTCTTCCTACTTTCAAAACTTTGATCAAATATTTGTGTAGTGGACTTATTACTCTTTTCGATTATGTGAAGAATTGGGTAGATGATACTCCATATACTAATATTCCTAATCCTAATCCTATCATTCCAAATCTAGTTCCTAATATTCCTAATCCTATCAATCCTAATCCAATTCCAAATATTCCTATTTCTACTTCTCCATCTTCAATCCCTAGTTCTTCCCACACTTATGATGGGGCTCAAGATAGGATTCATGATTCTGATGTTCGAGAATTCTTTCATTTACCTTCTCCTCCCTATCTAAGTCATGATGATATTAAAGGGAAAAAAAAGGAAACCTCTTCTAATCCTATTATTCCACCATACACAACATTTTCTCATGAGCACCATAATCAATCCCCTCCTATCAAAGCTTTGCAAGATAGGTACACTACTGGATATACTATGGTGGAACAAGGCATTAAGAACCCAATTTACACATCTCCTAAACAAGATATGCATGGTATAGGTTTTCCACCTCCTCCAACTAGGGTGTTTGACCTTAACCTTCATCCTCCTCTTCATTTCCTTCTTCCAACTCCTTCCTTAGATCACCCTAGTACTCCTCAAGATGTGGCTAAGAAATTGTATGTCTAGTTAATGAATTCTAAGAAAGAAATCTTTAAACCCATTCCAAAAAATTCTCTCTCTAAATACATATGTCCTTTTCATTATAGTAATAAATATTTACTTTCTGATTGTGTGCATTTCAAATTATATGTTAGAAAAAGAGCTTCCTTGGGAATTATATCTCATTCCCATGCAGTATTACAATTTCTTCATAATTTTGATATAGGTCATTCCACTCATTCTTCTATCAGATAGATCATGGTTCTCCTCTTGTTCTTAACTGGGGGCAAGAGGTATTTTATCCTGGTCTTCTAGGAGCCATTTTTCTCTTATCATATATTTTTTTTTGAGTTTAATTGGTTATTCTTTCTATATTCTATAAATCCTTATAATCATTCATTATATCTTTTTTAGGACATTTGTTTTGTAAAGATATCTCTTTGCCACAATATCTCTTAATATAAATTGATATATCCCTTGATTTCACCCCTAGGGGGAAAGGTATTTTTCCTTCTTCCTCTATCTAAGGATATAATTTCCTTAGCTTAGTGGCATTTGTTTATCGTATAACATTATTTCCTTATAAAGATTTATATTTTGACTCAGGATACCCTCTTATATGAGAGGTGATTGTCCTAGGTCATCACCTCTTCTTTATTTTTGCAAACTATGCTTTTGATAAAATCTCACCTTTTCTTTGGGTTAGAGTTTGACTCCTTCATTCCTAGATTCCTCTTCCTCTTCATTGTAGGGGGCTTGATGATTGAACCTTTGGTCCCTCTTTCTTTAGAAGATGATATTTTATCCTAAGCACTCATCTATGGTGGGGGTCTTGATGATAATATATTTTTCTTAATGAGGATCCTTTTTCCATTTGTGACATATCCATTTCATGATTATCTATATTCTTAGAGGTAAGGGTCAATACTCTTTGCTAAGGATACAATGTATATTGTTGTTAAGTTGGATATCTCTTACCTTGTGAAGTAGGTATCCTCTTTTCTCTTCCTTATCCTGCCTAGTGGGTAGTCATGATAAGGAGGGGGGAATATATAGGGTCTCCATTATACTATATTTTACATTATTTTACATTTTAAAACATGATAAATCCTTGGAAGGTAATGCACATAAGTTTCTAAATCCTGAAGGGACACACATTTTTATTTTTTATTTTTTGCTAAATCCTCGGAGGGTAACGCACATAAGTTGGTAAATCCTGAAGAGATACGAATTTTAAATTTTACAATATGCTAAATCCTTGGAAGGTAACACACATAAGTTTCTAAATCTTGAAAAGACACGCATTTTACATTTTCCAAAGTGATACAAGAATGTGCATCTATGGATATTTTAAAATCCTTGAGAAGATGCATTACAATTACAAAGCACAGTTTATGGGTGAACCTATTGGGATCTCCCTCCTTGGTGATTCATAGTAAGGTGGGCATCTTACTAGGTGAGGTAATCACTTTCTCTTTTCTCTCTTTTTCTTTCATGCTAGTATGATTAGATCATGAAGCTATGTTATCTATAGTGTTGCTCTTGTCTTGCTTATGTAGTCATGTATGTGTCTTGCTTATGTAGTCATGTATGTTTTCTATGATTGATTGATCTTTACTTTCATATCTTTATACATATATGTTGAGTTAGAATCCTTTTTTGGGGGCTCATTTCCTTGACTTAGTGATGTCCTACCTTGTTGTGATCCACGAGAGTCTTTCCTCTAAACTTTACTGCAAGCATGTTTGATTTCCATACTTCCGCTAAAGTGGGGGCCCAATGTATCATCTTAAAATGTAAGAAATTCCATGTTAAGAATGTTTAGACCTCCTTAGGGGATTTTTTTTACCACCATCATGTTATCCCCTCATTTCTTCATCCTATCCTGCTTCTCTACCTATTTAGGACCCTAATTGGGCCTCTTCGGGGACTTTCCATCCCATCTGGCATGTTTTCCAAGGGTCCTGACTCCCTGGGTCAAGGTTGACCTTGACCTTGACCTAGGTCAAGGAAGACCTCAAAATTGACCTAGGTCAAGGATGACCTCGACCTTGACTTGGGTTCCCCTTCCAAATCTGGAAGTTTGTCGACTGTCGGAGGTCATCAAAAATTCATTTCCTGCTTCCGGGTCGGTTGTTTTGGGTTCCAAAGCAGAAAATATTAAATTATATTTAACATAGGTCCTCTTATAGGGGCATGGGTCTAATTGGAATTTAATTCTCCTATGTATGCCTCTCTAGAATATTGTTCCCTATTTTCATATAAAAGGAAGTTTTCTCCTCTCATTTTCTCTAACCAAGGTAACCATCATCAAGTCAAGCTAAGAACTGTTAAGCAAGAAGTCATCAAGAAAAAAGTTCAAGAATCCATTGTTCTACATATTCTCAATATTTCAAAGTGTTCAAGTCATTCTCTCAAGCATTCAATTTCTCCATTGAAGATCAAGGATTCAAGCTTTCAAGCCTTTGAAGGGATTTGGTTCAAGTATTCAAGATTCATCATTCAAAACCCTAGATCTAGCCATCATGGTGGTGTGATATTCCTTCAAGATCCTTTGTGCATCCTTAAGACTCATTCATTCTCCATTAAAGGTGGATTCCAAGGAAACAAGCATGGAGGTTTATGGTTTCTAATTGAGTCCAAACTTTCATATCTACATACTTGTTTACATTCAAAATACAATTGCATATCTATTGAATATCATAGCTTCATTATTAGATTTACTTCTACTACTTACTAGCATTCTTTATTTCAATTATTGGTTTCAAGGTTAATTCCTAAATCAAGGTTTTATTAAGGAAAACCCCTCCCCCCAAAAAACAAACCCTTTTTCTTGTAGGTACAAGTTCAGAATAGCAGATCGGGAAGGAGATTCAGATACCCTTTTCAACAAACTTCCGGGATCCAAAAAAAAAAATTCAGTCTAAGACTTTTTAGGTTGATTGTGACCTAGGGCACAATTGGAAATACTAGAAAATGGTGACATTGACTTGAGGGTACAAATCAAAACTATCTCAGAACAAAAAAAGATTTCTGGGTTTTGTCCATCTCTGTGTTTCTGTTCTGATCTCAGATTTTTGAGAAACTCAACACAGGCTCCATAAAATAGCATTCTTTGAATCTGCAATATTTCAAGGTTAGTACATTCCTCCTATTCAATTCAATTAAGATTTTCAATCCATCTAAATCTAAAACACATTCAAACAAAATTAATTAAATCAATCAAAACACGGGTACTTAAGATCTTCCTTCCTTATTCTTGTTTCCAAATGATTGATTCATTTATGCATTGATCCTTCCTTTTGGGTTAATCAACTTGGATCTTTCATTTTCATATCTAGGGATAGAAGTAGAGCATGTTATTTACCCCCTGTTGGTAAATAGATTGTTCTTTTGAATGTAACTCAAAAATACCTAGAATTGTGTAAGAACAATCGAATACAACAGTTGGGAAATAGTTACTTGAGAACTCATTTTCCCTCTAAATTGGAAGGTACAGCTCCCTTATATGAATAATGTTCAATGAATTTTATTCTTTCCTAACCTAATAGGGGTATTCTCTTAACCCGAGAGTAGGAGAGGTAAACCAAGCTAAATTTAGACAGAAAATAGCTCAGGCGAAGTAATTACAACTCTAAATCTAACCAATTCTGAGACTTTATCGATTAGATTAACTCCCCAAAACTGGTGATGCATAGGCCAACACTAAAATGCAAATGCAGGACTAAAAGCTAACAATGTGATGATATGAGTCAATCTATATTATAATAACATTCCCAAAACTTAGAGAAGCAACTGATTTTCCCCTAAATTAACCGTATCAAATCATAATACAAAACATCGGTTCAAATACAGATTACGAGTCTAATTCAAATGAGACATTCAAATTCAATAGAAAGATAAATGAGATGCAATGGAATAGTTAAAGAAATGGCATTCAGACATACACAATTACTCAGCAATGATGATATATTATTCACACCAAAATTTAGCCGACCTTCGTATTGATTTTTGGATTCATACATATAGAGTTCCAGATTGAACCGTTACAAAAAGGAGTAACCGAAACGGTTCAACTTCCCAACCAAAAATGATAACCAAAGGTCTATCCGTTACAAAAATTTGAAAAAAATAGTACAAGAGGAGAATATATTTATGGTTCGGCTTCCTTCTCCTTAGCTAATTTATCCCTATAGGCAATCACAGCAGTGATGACCTGGATGAGCTCTTCGTGTCTATTTACATGGACATTAGTGTAATGAACGAGCCATCTGGAATGCTCTTTGGGTAGAGTCTTGATTGCTTCTGACTGGTCTTTTAGTTCTTCCATAGCCATAAAGATGCATCCACTCAATTGTTGGAGTTATGGCACCTTGTCTAAATGAGTCAAAGATAGCTCTACCAAATTATGCAAGTAGTCTATGAATGACTTATGCATGTTGGCCACTCCAACTATTGCTTTGCCTTCACCACTAGTCTGTGAATCCACATGAAGTCCTAGCAGGAGTTTATAATTTTTACTCTTCTTCTCCTGCACCTTAACATCTATTTGTTGTAGCCCTGTCTCGGCCTGAATAATCATCTCGATTTTGAATTCCAGACTTTGGAGCCATTCAATCAAGGGCTCATCACCCTTCTATAGGATCTTAGCTTTTAGGGCCTCCTTAGTCTTCATTTTTACTACCACATGCAACATGGCTATGCATTCTTGACATCTCACTCTCTCTGTAGTGAGAGTCTGTAGATGCTTCTCAATGTTGTTTTTCTCTATTTCTAGCCTTAGAACAACATTACCTAACTGCTCAATGATCACTAGACCTTACAACTCGAGCCTCTCGATCCACCTCTTACCAATCTATCCGTAATGTTGATCCTCTTGCAACTTAGCCAGGATGACCTAGTTCTCAACAGTACTAGGATCAAAGGAAGTTTGAGTACTGGGAGCGCTCGCAATAGGAGTCAAGAGCTGACTAATGAACTTAGTCAGCTAAGCCACTTCCACTTTAAGCTTAATTTTGGAAGTCTTGAGATCTTCCAGCTCCTCTTCTATTACTACATTGGTGGACTTCCACCAATCCACTTTAGTGTCGTGCTGAGCTAAGCCCATATCGAATGATTGCAACTGAAAGTCAAAAGCCGCTAGATCTTTGAGCCTGCCTTCTTTGGTAGGCTTGGCTACTTCCATGGTGAAGTGCCCTATTTTAGGATCACAACATAGAGTAGACATAGTCTTTTCACTCTTTAGTTTACTTGTAGTAGCCTTGGGCTGGAAAGCCCATGATAGGGTGTCCTTGCTAGGAACTACTTCTTCTACCCTCTTCCTCTTGCACTCTAGAGTATTTTCTATCCATGATTCTACACTAGTGACCTTGTTGGGGGAGATCAAATCTTTGATGAATAGCTTCCTAATAAGTGGAGGAGTAGCTTTGGGATGAGAGGCGAATGGGTTCACTGAAGTAGGTGAGGAGGAGATCAATTTCACAACCTGAGTAACCTCCTATTGCTCCCCACTTCTCTTATCAGATTCTGCAGAAGTACTAGGGCTATCCTCCCCAACTTCAACTATAATAGGGGACATCCTCTTTGGAGTTTCTTGAGTCAAAATCCTAGCTGAAATATCTATAGCAGTGGCAATCATTAGCTGCTCAGGCTCTGTAGCTTTAGGAAGCTCATCTATAGATTTAACTTGATTTGTCAGGTCAGCCTCTTCTAAGACTCTAACATCTGGAAGGGGACCTTCTCCACAAGTATTCTCTAAGAGAGAGGCTTTTTTAGGAGGTTCATCTCCTCCCCCCGATGGTTGAATTAATCCCTATGTGACTAAAGAGATTGTTGTGGAGGAAGTGGTTGTAGCGCCCGTAGTTGCTTTCACGAGAGTTCACTGAGTGGGAGGTTTCCTCTCTGACCTTTTCTTTTGGCCTGCAGTCCACTCAACCCACTGAACTATTCTTTTGAAAATACCCGCCATTAGGGTCTACAAGTCATTTACCACCTTGTCCAGCATAGGCTCTGAACTAATAGGGGTGGACATTATTTTCTCCAAGTAGGTGTCATCGTACAGATGGTTACCATCATCTTCTAACCCTTCTACTACGATGTTAACATTGAAATTTTTGATCTGTTCAATGGTTAACCGGGCGTAGAATCTTTCCATGCTCTCCAAGTCATCTTTGCAATTGGCCCAATAGTCTTCAATATCAGGTACATGATGAATAGCCCAGCTCATTTGCAAAACATCTCTGGCGTAATCAACAAGATCATACTACGGTCTCAGAATGTCATATGTTTCCAGAGAGAACTTTGAGAATGTTTTAAGGACATTCTTTGCCTCTGATCGGGATGCACAACTATAAGCTTTGATGGCCATCGGGAACTCATAGCCTTTCTTCTTCACCTCTGAGCAGAGTAGGTTCACCTGGAGTGCTTGCCTCATTACTTTGATTAGAATGATCATGTCTGTAGGGTATCTAGGCAGCTTCAAAGGAAAGTCGTCGAAACCTGCAAGACCAAGATATGAGAAATCTCCAAAATGAATAAAATAACATACAAATTGGCTTATAAAAGCCATGGCTTCAGGAGAAAATCTCCTCTTTGGACAACCCTGTAGCTCTCTGCATAGTCTCATTGTAAAGGCATCATTAACCATGAGATAATCATCATAGCTATTTTATAGTTATAAAGAAGGGAAAAACTCGTAGCTTTTCACATCATCTAAGAATTCCTCTAATCTAGGAAGCCCAGGATAGATTTGAATCATGGCTAAAATATATATCAGGATAGAAGACATGTACAATTTATTCTAAAATTTGGCCCTATTGAGGGCATCCAAGAGACTCTCACTTACCATCAGTGCCCAATCAATGAAACGATGCTGGAATAGATTATCTAAACCAGGAAGAAATGTTTTTCAATGAAATTAAAAGCTTCACTCTCACCTCTAATCCTATGGAGTAATACTAGGATGTCCACTATCTCAGGCTTTAGATTTGTGCCAAATAATTTTTTGGGCAACTTGCCCTTGGCGCTCTTGGGTTCTTTAAACCATGACTTCATAATCTCTCTTTTCCAGACTAGTCTCTTCACTAAATATTCGGAAATCGCCCAGCTATAAGTCATCTCAGAGTATTCCACCTACTCTAGAATGTGGAGATAATTCTGGATAGATTCTCTATCAATGGAGAGGAGCACCATGTTTTTTGGTAGGAGAATTTTCTTGGTGTCCAGGTTCTATCGAGCTATACATTCCCAGACCAACTCAGGAGCCTGAACAGCTACAGGAAAACTGGCGGCTTCAACTAACCCACTCTCCTTTAGCTTCTCAGTGATAGGGTGGATTTTCTCCACTCTCATTCTATTATGGAAACTCTGCATGTCAAAGAATTTCAGCGAGGTATCTGAGATTTTATGCCACTCAAAGGTAATACCATTCAATCCATCGAATCCCAAAAATCTAGAAGCCATGTGAGTGTGATTTTCTTTGAAGATTCGAATTTCTCTTTGGAAAACAGGAACAAAGAGTGACTGGTCTTAGCTACTTCAAATTCAAATGATTTGGTGAACAATGGTGATTCCAGTTCGAGGTCTTCAACTGATTTTATACTTTTTTAAATTCTTACCGTTTAACAGCCGACTTCCCACGTCACACGAATGAGAAGACCTTTACATTAATGAATAAGTCTGTTACAAAGTAAAATGGCCTTATTTGAATTAATTACTTTACTTTTCATGACATTAGAAAACAATTTTTTACTTTAGTAACCGTAACGGTAACTTTCCTAAAGCGGCGAAGAATTACTTTTCTGCTTCTCCTTTGAGCGGAAAAATGCCTTTGGAGTGCTCTCTGTCTTAAAATCTGCCAAAGGAGAATTCTAGCCTGTAGGGATGCCAAAGTGATATATATTGATTCCATTAACCTTCTTATATGTTGGATCTCTTGTGGAATGAATTATTCTTTGAAATTTCTTCACATTGATAGCTTGGCGGAAAACGCATCTCGTGGGTTGGAACCTGCTGGTAGGAGTAGTGGAGAATCCATTTTTCTCTTTTCCGCCTATGGAAAATTCCATGAAATCTCCTCCGTTTGATCATTTATTTTGTTTCTCATAGGTTCGATACGAGTGCTCAAGGCTTTCTTGTTCCTGACTTCCTCATTTTCCATCTTTATTTATCTCTGGTATTCTTAAGTCTGTCAATTGCGGAAAGTACACCTCGTATGTCATTTTCCACCATGGAGAAGCCAAAACTTGATTTCCCGCCAATGTTGTAACTTGAAGATATGAGGCAAAGTATTTTATCTGCTTGTAATTTTGAAGCTAGAAACTTTAAAAACATAGCCTTTACCAGATTAAGGACCTAACCTACCCGATAAAACATGATTTTTGGACTCAGAATCCCCCCCGGCTTAGGAAAGAGAGGTCAAGTTAGGGGAATCCAATAAATGCCTTCTACCCTAAGGGGACTTCTAGAATTAGACTCCAGACTTGCATGAGACTTCAATGAATACTACTACACACAAAACATCCATTTTTGTCTTGGGATATAAAGACCAAAAGTGGGGCAACAACTGTCTCTATCTGGGGACTTGGACATTCTCATGTCTAAGGAAGGAACTCAAATCTCTAGTTTTGCAAAGCTCAACAAAAGGTGGCTCACAAAAAAATTAAGACAAGACGTGAAAAGGAAAGCAGAAAGGAAACCTATCTAGGAAAACAAAAATAGGAACTAAACGTAACTATGGTACAATACAGGGGTTACCTGGTTTCAATTTAGATATGATAGAGCTTCAAATCCTGACCATTATATGTTAGGGGTAGTACCTCTCCATCTGGATAAGCCAATTTGAAAGAATTTTTATCGAACACCTGATGGATTTTGAAAGGTCCTTTCCATAGTATTTTAAATTTCCCGTGCATGCCCTTGGGTGCCCTACGCTTGTCCCATAACAACACCATGTCTCCTTCCATAAATTTCTGGGGCCTGCTCTTTTTATTAAACAAATTCTTCACATGCATCTGATGACGTGTGATATGATAAACCATTTTCTCCCTTTCTTCTTCCAATTTGCTCAGGTACAGGATCCTTTTCTCCAAACCGTCTTCATATATGCCATCTTCTACTACTGTCTTCAGCTTGCAAGTTGCTAATTCCAATGGAAATGGAAAATTGGCTTCTACTCTGTAGACAAGTTCAAAAGGAGATACACCAATGGCTCTTTTGGGTGTCACTCTATCCACCCAGAAGGCTTCATGGATCTTTTCATGCCAATTTCTTTGGTTTTCTGCCACGATCTTTTTCATGATGTTCACTAAACTTTTGTTGCTAGATTCCACTTGACCATTCCATTGAGGGAAATAATCAGAAGAGTGGCTGATCATGATGCCATACTCAAAGAAAAATTAATTAATCTCTTGAGAGGAAAAGTATGTGGCATTATCCATAACCAACTTAATCGGTACACCAAATCTTACCAGAATGTTTTCTTTGATGAACTCGCATACTATCTCTGAAGTAGATCTTTTGGTCACCTTGGATTCCACCCATTTCATGAAATAGTTAGTCATAGTAATTATATAAGTATGACCTACACTGGACGTAGGGCTTATAGGGCCAATAAAATCAAGTCCCCACTGTTGGAATGGTCCTTCAATTATCACGGGTCTGAGGGGTAATGCTGCTAACTGTGGCTTCCCGGTAAACATCTTACATTTTTTGCATCTTGACACCCACTGGTATGCATCTTTAAACATTCCTAGCTAGTAATAACATTGTCTCAAAATTTTGAACGCGGTGACTGATGAGGAAAAATTCCCTCCGCAAGCTTCATCATGAAAAACTTTTAATAGTTTCTCTTGTTGTTGTTTATCGACACATCAAAGGATTGTTCCATCTATAGATCTCTTATATAGTCTATCTTCCTAGATTACATATTTAGAATCCTTTATTTTTAGGTCTCACCTTTGCTTTGAAGTTAATCCTTCAGGACATTCACCATAGGTTAAGAAATACACAATGTTCTCAAACCATGGGTCTTGCATACTTACCGCCAAAACCAGCTGTGTAGCTCTTGGGTCTTCGTCTGCTTGATTTTCTGCCATTGCTTTGCATAAAGTGTTCCCTCTCACCAGCTTGGTAGGCTTGATCTCCATGTCATATTCTTTGGGTTTGGCTATCCACGCTCCTTGGTTGTTACATCCCACATCCTGTTGAGTCAGAATACTCTTCACTGCGGCCTCGGGTACATACACTAGGGAGTGGGAATGTAGAATATAAAATCTAAAAATTTTCAGAGCTTTTACCACTACAAAGGTGTGCTTTTCAGTCTGAGAATATCTCAGCTCATGGGTCTTTAGAGGTGTACTCATAAAAGCTACGGGGGCTTGAATTCCCTCCTCATTCTCTTGCATTAGAATAGCTGACAGAGTGTGTTCAGAAGAATAACAGTAGATTATAAAATCTTTCTTATAATTTGGATGGCATAATACTGGAGTGTTAGCTATGGAATCCTTGATACTTTTGAAAGCCTACTTACTAGGTTCATTCCATTTGAATTTCACGTTCCCCTTCATCATATCAACAATGTGCTTAGTAATTTCAGAGAAATTAGGGACAAACTTTCTAAGGAAGTTGACTTGTCCAAAGAAGGACTTCACTCCAGTTTTATTTACCGGTAAACTCAGTTGCTGAATAGCTCTCACTTTTTTGGGATCGATCCTTATACCTTCTTGGGAGACTATATGACCCAATAATTTCCATTCAATTACACAAAACACCAATTTCTTAGGATTCAATGAAATTCCATCCTCCCGGCACCTTTGCAATACTTTTCTTAAATCATTTATATGATCTATTCTCTTTTTAGAGAACACAGTAAGATCATCTAGATACATACCAATGATTTTATTCTTCATATCACTAAAAGATAGATCCATACCTCTCTAAAAAGTAGCTCCGACATTGATTAATCCAAATGACATCTTGTGATATGCGAAGGTCCCCCATGGAGTGGTGAAAGCTATCTTATGCTGATCTGTCTTCTCGACTTCTATCTGATTATATCCTGAGAAACCATCTAATATAGACATAATTTTGGCTCTAGCCATGATTTGCAAGAGATGATCCATATTGGGAATAGTGTAGTTGACTTTCAAGGAAGATTGATTTAGATTTCTAAAGTCAACATAGATCCTTATTTCTCCGTTCTTCTTCCTTACGGGTACTATGTTTGCAACCCAAGTAGAGTGATGGATGGGATATATGATCTTGGCTTTGAGCATTTTATCAAATTCTCTAAATATGGCATCAACAACTTTGGGGTTTTAGTTTCTCTGTTTCTTCCTGAAAGGAGTAGCTTGAGGTTTCAAGGGAATCTGGTGTTTGAATTTCCCGTTCATAAAACTTTTCAAATCTTCATAGCTCCAGGAAAAAACATTTGAGTATTCTAGAAAAAGCTTTGTGGCCTCATTCCTTTCTTCTTCTGTACAACACTTCCCAATATTGATCGTTTTGGGGTCTTTTTCAGTTCCAATATTTATTCCTTCATATTCACCAGTGGTAGGCCCTCTTTCAATTCTTTTCTTTTTCACAAACATGTCATGTTTGTTGAAGAGTTTTTCAAGACTGACTAGATGGGGTAAAATGATATTACCTTGCAATTGAATAACATCTGACTTATCTTTATTTGGCTCACTCTGGCGGCTTCCTTTACGGTCACCACAGACCTCTCTATGGAAGTCCCCACCGCTCTCTAGAAAGAGAAGGAGATTTTTGTCATCTTCGAAGACTTGCCAATCTTCCACGTTATCAAGCACAGATGGTCGATACATAAATTCCACTTGGTATTTTTTATATTTGAATTCTGGGTGGGGAAGTAATAGCGAGGCTAAGACAGCTAAAGAATCGGCTTTGGAATTCAACTCTCTTGGCACAGATTCAATAAAAAAAGAATCTAATGCTTCTATTTCATCCCATACTATATTTCTGTAATTCTTCAACCTATGGTTCTTTATAGAGTACTATTTCTTAACTTTTCATACAATTAGTTTAGCATCACCATGAGCTCTAAAAATTTTCACACCTCTTTCTTTTGCGGTGATAATCCCTAATAGGAGGGCTTCATATTCGGCGGTATTGTTGGTGTTTCCAAACTCTAATTTGTAAGCCAACAGCTCACATACTCTGTCGGATGATATCAAAACCACACCTGCACCAGATCTTGACCATGCACAACTTCCATCAAACTTAAGAGTCCATATCTGTGGTGGTGTTTCTTCAGTAGAAAATTGCTTTTCCTCTTCGGTGATTTTTGTTTCTTTCTTAGGTTCGTCAGTGAACAACATATAATTTCCAAACTCCAATTCTTGGTACAAGATTTGAGCTTTAGGATCATTGGATTTCAACATTGTAAACTTAGCCTTTTACTCAAGGACCAGTTTAATCTTTTTTTTACCTACTGGGGTTAGGGCTTGGGACCAATCTAGCTTTATCTCCCCTCCAAGGTCTCTGCAAAATTTTTTTCTCAACAACAAACTATAGCTATCAGGTATATCAGTGACAAGGATGGTTAACAACATCTTCTTCTTCGGATGTGTTGCTAAGGCCACTTGAGAATCCTTAATTTGGCCAACCAGGGGTACTTGCTTAGAATCCATGGAGTAACATCTACCATGGGCTTTGGTGAGGGTAAGTCCCAAGGCTTTGGCCATGGTAGATGGCATTACATTGTCTGATGCCCCAGAGTCTATTATACAATTGCTCAATCTGCAAAGGTTAATATATAGAGAAACATAGAATGGATCAAGCTTTTGGCCTGGGAAGGTGGCTAAAATAGATGATTCCCTTTTTTCAACTGGGTCTGTAAATAATGACTCATTTTCTATGGTAGTCATGACATTTTGATTTAACTCTTGGTTTCCACCTTTACAATAATTTACCAGCTTTTACAACTCAACAAGATTAGCCTTAAGATAGTCTATGGGGGAAATCTAAATCCTGGAATCTCTACAAAATTGAATAATGTCAAAAGAGTTTTGTTCTTTACTTAGTTGAGAAATCCTCATACCTTGATTAGACTCCTTTGAATTGGAAGTAGATGCCTCATTATTTTTAGGCAGTGATGAACCATGGCCTTTATCTTTCTAACTCTGAGTTAGGATAGCATAAGAGGTCCCATATATGGAGACATAACATGTCGCTTCTTGTTCTGAATCTGATTCATACTCTAAATATAAGTTTTTAGAGTTGCCATGTGAGTATGAATCTGGTTCTGCTCTAGATGCTCCAGCATTCCACTCATCGGTTTGGTGCATTTTCCAAGCATGAGCTACATCGGGATAGCTTTCCCCATCATGATCTATGGTCAAGTGGAAGGCACACATATTACCCCTTTTAGAAGGAGCTTCTATAGCTAGCCTCTGTGGCAGAGTAGTTAACTGTAACATCTTGCCTTCTGCATTCCTCCCATCATTATATCTCCCAGGCTACTCTTGAAAGTTTTTCTGGTAGGGATTATTGAATCTGGGAAGTTGTCTCTTGAAGGCAATGAATTCATTAGACAATTTTTGGAGCATCTCATCAGATGATGTAGTATTGCTACTGCTGGCTCTAGACTGTATCTCCCTTTTCCACTTCCCGGATGAAATCATGTGGTCTTCAAGTTCTACAATAGTTCTTTGTGTGGCATCCAAATTTGCAAGGTTCATTCTGCTTAGATCATAATTGATGTCTGGTGGCATAGCACTTATGAAGAAAGTTTTCAAATTTCCCATCATAGGCCTGTCAGCCGCTAGGATACGATTTACCAGTTTATTAAATTTGGCTACAAAATCTCTCATGCTGATCAACGGCTCTTTCTTGATAGAAGTCAATTGAGTCAATAGGGCATGTTCATCCTCAGCGGTGTTAAACCTTCTTTCAAAGGCACCTTTCATAGTAGCCCAATTGGTAATAGAAGAATCAGGTAAATGATGAAACCAATCAGCGACACCTTCAACAAGAGTCTCAACAAATAGTCTGATGGCCACATCTTCTTCTTTGACAGCTAGAATGTTAACTGAAGTGAAGAAAATGACAATATGCTCATCCATAGATACCTTCCCATCTCCAGATAATTTGGGAAAGTTCTTTCTAGAGCCTGTAGGGTGAGGGTTATATGAAGCTAGTTGCAGAGGTCTGATCACAGCGGCCCAAGGGAGCGCCATAGCTACTTGGGGTAAGTAGGGTGTTAGGTTGACAATAGGACGGGAAACTACTCCATGCAATGTCAACACTTGGAAAGTGGTGGATAACTGGATGGTTTGTTTAGGAGGTGAAGAAGGTCTTCTCTAGCTCCTTGCGGCTCTGTTTCCCCAATGAGGTACTTCTAGAAGAGAAAAGTTAATATCCGCAAGTCTCTCAAAGACTGGGTCTGTGTTGCCTTCTTTCCTGGTACTTCTGAGAAATCTTTTAGGCTCCAAATTTTCACCTAATGTTGTGGCCTAACTTCACGCTCTTCCCTTCTCAGATTTCTTCTTTGTAAGATTCTCTCAAGAACTTCTACTCTAGCTTCTTCCAATTCAAGCACTTGACTAGCATTTCTATAATGTTCAGTGCTTCTCCTGTATCTCCAGATGAAAGTATTTAATAAGGAAATGAGATCTTCTTGGTCATCTTGGAATCCAAGATTAGGTTGGAGCACAGGGGTTATATTTTCATGGGGAAGTACCATTTTTCCTCATTGTATGCTTCTGGTATAACGACTGTTCGTATCCCCAGTAGAGTCGCCAAAAATATGTTGGTAAATAGATTGTTCTTTTGAATGTAACTCAAAAATACCCAAAATTGTGTAAGAACAATCGAATACAAAAGTTGGGAAATAGTTACTTGAGAACCTATTTTCCCTCTAAATTGGAAGGTATAGCTCCCTTATGTGAATAATGTTCCATGAATTTTAGTCTTTCCTAACCTAACAGGGGTATGCTCTTAACCCGAGAGTAGGAGAGGTAAACCAAGCTAAATTTAGACAGAAAATAGAAAATAGCTCAGGCAAAGTAATTACAACTCTAAATCTAACCAATTCTGAGACTTTATCGATCAAATTAACTCCCCAAAACTAGTGATGCATAGGCCAACACTAAAATGAAAATGCAGGACTGAAAGCTAACAATGTGATGATATGAGTCAATCTATATTATAAGAACATTCCCAAAACTTAGAGAAGCAACTAATTTTCCCCTAAATTAACCGTATCAAATAATAATACAAAACTTAGGTTCAAATAGAGCTTATGAGTCTAATTCAAATGAGACATTTGAATTCAATAGAAAGATAAATGAGATGCAATGGAACAGTTAAAGAAATGGCATTCAGACATACACAATTGACTTAGCAACGATGATATATTCTTCACACCAAAATTTAGCCGACCTTTGTATTGATTTTTGGATTCATACATATAGAGTTCTAGATTGAACCATTACAAAAAGGAGTAACCGAAATGGTTCAACTTCCCGACCAGAAATGATAACCAAAGGTCTATCTATTACAAAACTTTGACAAAAATAGCACAAGAGGAGAATATATTTATGATTTAGCTTCCTTCTCCTTAGCTAATTTAGCACTATAGGCAATCACAGCAGTGATGACCTGGATGAGCTCTTCGTGTCTGTTGACATGGACATTAGTGTAACAGATGAGCCATCTAGAATTCTCTTTGGATAGAGTCTTGATTGCTTCTGACTGGTCTTTTAGTTCTTCCATAGCCTTAAAGATGCATCCACTCAATTGCTGGAGTTCTGGCACATTGTCTAAATGAGTCAAAGATAGCTTTGCCAAATTATGCAAGTAGTCTATGAATGACTTATGCATGTTGGCCACTCCAACTATTTCTTTTCCTTCACCACTAGTCTGCGAATCCACATGAAGTCCTAGCAGGAGTTTATAATTTTTACTCTGCTCCTCCTGCACCTTAACATCTGTTTGTTGTAGCCCTGTCTCAGCCTAAATAATAATCTCAATTTTGAATTCTAGACTTTGGAGCCATTTGATCAAGGGCTCATCACCCTTCTGTAGGATCTTAGCTTTTAGGGCCTCCTTAGTCTTCATTTTTACTACCACATGCAACATGACTATGCATTCTTGACATCTCACTCTCTCTGTAGTGAGAGTCTGTAGATTCTTCTCAATGTTATTTTTCTCCATTTCTAGCCTTAGAACAACATTACCTAACTGCTCAATGATCACTAGACCTTCCAACTCAAGCCTCCTGATCCACCTCTTACTAATCTATACGTAATGTTGATCCTCTTGCAACTTAGCCAGGATGGGCTGGTTCTCAACAGTACTAGGATCAAAGGAAGTTTGAGTACTGGGAGCACTCATAATAGGAGTTAAGAGTTGACTAATGAACTCAGTTAGCTGAGCCACCTCCACTTTAAGCTTAATTTTGGAAGTCTTGAGATCTTCCAGCTCCTCTTCTATTACTACATTGGTGGACTTCCACCAATCCACTTTAGTGTCATGCCGAGCTAAGCTCATATCGAATGATTGTAACTGAAAGTCAGAAGCCACTAGATCTTCAAGCCTGCCTTCTTTGGTAGGCTTGGCTACTTCCATGGTGAAGTACCCTATTTTAGGATCATGACCCAATCAATGAAATGATGCTTAGAATAGATTATTTGAATGAGGCAGAAATGTTGTTCAATGAAATTAAAAGCTTCACTGTCACCTCTAATCCTGTGGAGTAATACCAGGATGTCCACTATCTCGGGCTTTAGATTTGCACCAAATAATATTTTGGGCAACTTTCCCTTGGCGCTCTTGGTTTCTTTAAACCATGACTTCATAATCTCTCTTTTCTAGACTGGTCTCTTTGCTGAATATTCAGAAACCGCCTGGCTATAAGTCATCTCAGAGTATTCTGCCTGCTCTGGAATGCGGAGAGAATTCTTGACAGATTCTCTATTAATGGAGAGGGGTACCATGTTGTCTGGCAGGAGAATTTGCTTGGTGTCTGGGTTGTATCAAGCTATATGTTCTTGGACCAACTCAACAACCTGAATGGCTATAGGAAAACCAGTGGCTTTGACTAACCCACTCTCCTTCAGCTTCTCAATGATAGGGTGGATTTTCTTCGCTCTTAGTCTGTTATGGAAACTCTGCATGTCAAAGAATTTTAGTGAGGTATCTGAGATTTTATGCCACTCAGAGGTAATATCGTTCAATCCGTCAAATCCCACAAATCTAGAAGCCATGTGAGTGTGATTCTCTTTGAAGATTTGAATTTCTCTTTGGAAAATAGGAACAAAGAGTGACTGGTCTTAGCTACTTCAAATTCAAATGATTTGGTGAACAATGGTGATTCCAGTTCAAGGTCTTCAACTGATTTTATACTTTTTTAAATTCTTACCGTTTAACAGCCAACTTCCCACGTCACATGAATGAGAAGACCTTTACATGAATGAATAAGTCTGTTATAAAGTAAAACTGTTAGAAATAAGGTGTCTCAACCTTGGATAATTCCTATTCTTATTATTTGTTTTGTAAAATGTATTTCTTGCAAATAATGTTGATGTGTCGGCATCTTTAATTGTGTGTAAGGAGATCATGGCTAAAACGGTT
>MU228015.1:1953119-1970491 GCA_018584345.1 Thuja plicata
TTATCCTCCAATGAGACCCGATTAACACAAAGGTAAGTGTTGATTCGTGATCTATACAAAGGAGATAAATGGCTTGGGTTAACTTCTCCCTCACCTCTACAAAGAGAGGGTTTAGGAAAGAGAAATTGAGAATATTTGAAAATTAAATCTAGAATACTAATATTGAAATGAAGAAATAAAAATTACCTACCTCCGAAAAACAATCTACTAAAAATCCTTTCAAACGGTCTCAAAAACTATTAATTTCCATGATCCTAAACTGAAACTGTGAGATCTAAAAAACCCAAAAATATTTTTATTTTCTAATTCAATTCAACCTTGACCCAAATACAAGGGAAAAATTGCACCCCTTTATGTTGACCTTGACCTGCATTGCTTCGACGGAAATTCTATTCTCGGATCCTGAAAGTTTTCTGAAAAGAGTATCTGATCTTGCTCTATAATTTTTTGTTCCATACCTATACCTGCAAGAAAAATGGTTTTGTTTGTTGGGGGGAGGAGTTTTCCTTGTTCAAACCATGGTTTTGGAATTGACCTTATAATTGAATTTAAATTGCAGAGATAAACAAAGTAAATGAACAAATTCACCTTTCTTGAATAGAAACCCTTATGGAGGATTCAAATCCTTGGATCCACAAGTATGGATCCTCCAAATGGATTTAGAATGTAGAATATAGGATGTGGGGTGTAGGATGTCTCAAATCAATTGTCTTTAGATCTTCAACACCAATCTTGAATGGATCTTGGAATAGGAAGAAGCTTGCATGGATGTGGATGGAGAACTCTTCAACAAGAGAGCTCCATATAGATTGAATCCTTCAATGGCTACCAATGGATCTCCTTGATGAATTGGATGCTTGAATTCTTGATTTATTTAATTTTTAGATGATTTCTTCAATAGATTATTTGTGGATGATCATGTTCTTTCATGTGTATGTCTTAGACTCTTAGCTTAGCTTGTCTTAGAGAAAATGAGAGGAGAAATGCTTCCTTATATACAAGTCTAGGGCACAATCTTCTAGAGAGGCTAAAATAGGAGAATTAAATTCCAATTAGTCTCATACCCATAGAAGTGGACCTATATTAAATATAATTTTAAGATTCGTTACTTTGGAGACCGAAACAACCGACCAGGAAGTGGGAATTAAATCTTTCCAAGCCCTAACATCCAGAAATCCTAGAAAATTGAAATTTGGACATTGGGTCAGGGTTGAGGTCGACTCTGACCTAGGTTAGGTTTGAATTCAACCTTGACCTAGGTCATTGTCAAGGTCAATCTTGACCCTGAAGGTCAACCTTGACCATGAAGTCAAGAACCACAAATTTTGCAAGCAGGAAGTCAGAAACAACTAGGAGAGAAGTAGAAAATATAGCAGAAAAGGGGAAAAGGAGAGATCCAAGCAAAGACCCATTAAAGGTGTTTGACATGACCTCAAAATACTTACTTGAAGGGATAAAATAGTCCTAAATAGAAGTGCTTCCATTTTTTGATGATACATTTAGCCCCCACTTTAGAAAGAGTATGGACTCGATGCAAACTCTTGGTAAAGGAGATAAAAAAGAAAAGATAATCTTATTGAAATCAAATGGACAAAGAAATCCTTAAGCCCCTAGGGACTCAAGTCTTTGTCAACCCCAAGATTATAATAAGAGAGACATCACTAGTCAAATAAAAGGAGAGAGAGGGGTGGCTAGCTCGCCCAGTAAGATGTGTGTATCTCACTGTGAACCACAAAAATGATAGGATGGCCCACCAAGAAAGAACTTTATAGTCACTCCATAAAGTTGTGAGCCTTATGGTAGATTTGTGCATGTATGTAGTGCATCTTATGATGGATTTTATGAAGCACCCATGGATCCATATCCTCATATCACCATGGAATACATTTGTAAAATGCGTATCTCTTTAAGATTTAGCAACTTATGTGTGTTACCTTCAGAGGATTTAGTATGTTGCAAAACAAAAGGTTAGAACAACAATGCATAATATAGAATGAGGGAGGCCAGATATATGCCCCCTCCTTAAGATGGAAAAATACATACTATTTTGACTTGTTAAGGAAAGAAAAGAACAAGGATACAACCTTCTTCAACATCAAGACATAATCCATGGACAACACCCAGTCCAAGCCAAGAAGGTCACAACTCCTATGAGGCCATTGAAGGAATGAATGCAAAGAGATATCATGCAAGAAGTGAAAAAGTAACCCTTGTGAGGGAGCACACTATTCAGTTTCCATGGTGAGAGATTTATCAACCATGGAAACCCAATGTCAAACAAATAAATAGGTTATAATCAAGGACATAGATCCTCAATGAAAACCAAAATTTTCATATATGATTGGATATCACATAATAGATAGATACTGCTTAACCAAGGGAAAAGTGGATCCCAAAAAAATAGAAAAGAAGGAGATGGCATCCTTGCCCCCCAAGCATAGGAACAAGTATGAAAGGTGACCTATTATATCACTCACACTACTATGCAAGACAAAGAGCCCCCAAGGATTAGGCTAACATTGTTTACATAATGTGGAGCTCCATAATAGGAACATAAATGTTATTTAGAGAAAACAGGATTGAAATATAACTTATTGCCACATGATATATAAATAACTTTACTATCAATGAATTGCCTAATCTTATAATGTAAAGCTTGAAATTCATTAGTAGAGTGACCATGAAATATATGATACAAGTAGAAAGGAAGAGACTTCAAGTGTGGACTACATTTCTTTTTGCATTTATGTCTAGTAATCATCTTAGCATGAAGGAGATTAGACAAAAGAACTTCTTGGTCAAATTCCTTCATAGGGTCATCATGTTTTGAAGTGTTATTTGAGATGTTGCTAACATTGATGTGTTGTTTAGGATTAAATACCAATCCATAATAATGCTCATGCCCCCCATTCTGTAGGGGCATTTGAATTCCATGTTTATGCTTACCACATCCTTGACCATGGAATCCTTGTTTAACTAGTAAATGATAACCAGGACCATAATGAGAAGCCATATAAGGAATCAATGGAAATTCAGTAGTCACTATGTCATCATTAGTAGGTTTGACAGATTCATAGTGGGTATAAGCAGTGAAAAAGTTATTACAAAGGGCATTAGAAGTAGAAGAAAAAGTTCATTGTTCAAACTCTCTTTGTTGCTTCATAAAATCAAGATCAGAAACCTTATACTCTCCAATAAAAGTAGAATTAAAATCCAAGGTCCCCCAATCATCTCCAGGAAGAGAATTAGAGGAAGAAGGATTACTATTAGGAATAGGAGTATTGTGGGTTTGAATATTCAAACAAGGATTGGGCGCATCATCTGCATGAAGTGTATACATCATGTTGTTGTGAATAAACTTGACTTTATGATGTAGGGTGGAAGGAACAACATGCATCTTATGCAACCAAGGTCTCCCCAAAAGGAGGTTATAATTAAGAGTTCCATGCATACCATGAAAAGGAGTATTCAGGATGACTGGACCTACGTTGATAGGTAAGGTAATGATGCCCAAAGTTTTCTTATCAATGTTATCAAAGCCACGTATAGGAATATTGTTATGTTGAATAGTTGAAAGATCGACTTTAATCACTTTGAGCATGTCCATGCTACAAATATTAGGCCCAGATCCATTATCAATCAAGGTCCTATGAATTATACTCTTATTGATAGTAACACCAGCCATAAGAGAATCATATTGATTTTGTACTTCTTTAGAAGGTAAATCCTTTTGAGTAAATACAATTTCAGGAGGACCCAGGGTAGCATGCATGCACTGTAAGAAGGGATTGATGTTCTATTGATTAAGAGGTGGAGTAGGAAGAGTTTCTATAGCTTTTTGCAAGGCTTCATGGTAGGTAGGTGAATTTTAAAGAAGCTCCCATAAAGAAATCTTGGCATGGGTATTGCACAATTGGTTTATCAAAATCATACTCCTTGCTAGGAAGATAGGGTGAAGGAGGAAGAATGGGTTGAGAAGATGGTAAAGAAGTAGGAACCACCGGATTAGGTTGAGGGTTATTCCTTGAAAAATATGTGTGAGATACCGAATCTTGATCATTGAAAGACGCTAAAGACTCCATAGTTTTATCTTTGATATTAATGCAAGGACAACCTTTGATAGTCAATAAGGGTTTTGGATAAACCATGTTAGTTGTCTCAACATTACAAACAGATTCACAAGAAGGAAGCAAAGAAGACATCCTAGGAGGAGATGAGGTAGGATCTTGATTCTCCATAAGATCATCACTAATAAGGAGAGAATTAAGGGAATTAATATCATTCTCCACTAATGAGTCATCACTAGAAGGAATCCCAAATGGAAGTAAAGCATATATAATATCTTCTTCTTTCTCTAAAATTTTTGTATAAGGGGAGTGTGTTTTAGAAAAAGAGTCACCGTCATGTATGAACATGTCATCCATTAATAAATAACCCTCTTGTATCAAATCTTCTTCATGAGAGGGGATAAATAAATATATTTATCCAAGGGTTCATCCCAAAAAGTAGAATCATCCACAATGGCTTCATGAGGAAGAGAGTAATCAACATCCAAATCAAAAGGTTCATCCCAAATAGGAGGATTATCATCCCTATTAATAAAGCAGAATCTAGGAGCGCCATAAATCACTAAAGGTTGATCCCTAAAGGGGAAATAAGGTAAATTATATTCTAAAGTAGGCTAATAGAAAAGACATATATTAGGAGAAGAATTAACATCAATCCTCAACTCATCTCCATAAAGATTTTATGATGGAGAGAAATATTAAACTCATCTTCTTGCTCTAATATATCCTTACAAGGTAATACAAGAGAGGACAAAGAAAAATCACATGCACTAAATAAAGTCTTTCTAGGTGTACATCATGCAATGGTAAGGTAAGAGGAAGATGTTGTTTAATCCTAAAAGTTATAGAATGACATTTGGAAAACACTTGAAACAACTTGTGCAACATGATAACAAATAAAGAAATGAATATAAAATAGATCTAGATATATCCAAATGCATTCAAATGAAATATATAAGCTTGAAAAGGAAATCGAACACCACAAACACAATAGGGCATCTAATTCCACAAAAGATAGTGATTAAGCTTATCAAGTTCACCAAGATGTATGGTGTGAAAAATGGAGCCAAACTCTATACAAAGGAGAGGAAGGATACCAAGATTTATCCTCCAATAAGACCCGATTAACACAAAGGTAAGTGTCGGCTTGTGATCTATACAAAGGAGATAAATGGCTTGGTTTAAATTCTCCCTCACCTCTAAAAAGAGAGGCTTTAGGAAAGAGCAATTGAGAATATTTGAAAAGTAAATCTAGAATACTAATATTGAAATGAAGAAATAAAAAAGTACCTACCTTCGAAAAAGAATTTGCTGAAAATCCTATCAAACAGTCTCAAAAACTGTTGATTTTTGTGATCCTAAAACTAAAACTTTGAGATCTACAAAACCCATAAATATTTTTATTTTCTAAGTTAGGTCAACCTTGACCCAAATATGGGGGCACAATTTCACCCCTTTATTTCGACCTTGACCTGCATTGCTCCGACGAAAATTCTATTCTAAAGTTTGCCGAAAAGGGTATCCAATTTTTCTCTGTAATTTTTTGTTCCATACCTATACTTGCAAGAAAAATGGTTTTTTTTGTTGGGGGGGGGGGGGGGGGGGGTTGCCTTGGTCAAACCCTGGTTTTGGAATTAACCTTATAATTGAATTTAAATTGCAGAGATAAACAAAGTAAATGAACAAATTCACCTTGCTTGAATAGAAGCCCTTGTGGAGGATTCAAATCCTTGGATCTACAAGTATGGATTCTCCAAATAGATGTAGAATGTAGAATGTAGGATGTCTCAAATCAATTTTATTTAGATATTCAACACCAATCTTGAATGGATCTTGGAATAGGAAGAAGCTTGCATGGATGTGGATGGAGAAATCTTCAACAAGAGAGCTCCATGGAGTTTGAATCCTTCAATGGCTACTAATGGATCTCCTTGATGAATTAAATGATTGAATTCTTGAGTTCTTGAATGTGTATATGATTGCTTCAATGGATTGTGTGTGTATGATCATGTTCTTTTGTGTGTATGTCTTAGACTCTTAGCTAGCTGGTCTTAGATAAAATGAGAGGAGAAAGGCTTCCTTATATATAAGTCTAGGGCACAATCTTCTAGAGAGGCCGACATAGGAGAATTAAATTCCAATTAGTCTCATATCCCTAGAAGTGAACCTATATTAAATATAATTTTAAGATTCATTACTTTGGAGACCAAAATAGCCAACCAGGAAGTGGGAATTAAATCTTTCCAAGCCCCGACATCCGAAAATCCTGGAAACTTGAAATTTGGACCCTGGGTCAGGGTCAAGGTCAACTCTAACCTAAGTCTGGGTCAAGGTCAACCTTGACCTAGGTCAGGGTTGAGGTTGACCTTGAACTAGGTTAGGGTCAAGGTTGACCTTGACCTAGAAGGTCAACCTTGACCCAGAAGTTAAGAACCTCAAAGTTTCAGAGCAAGAAGTTAGAAACAGGTAGGAGAGAAGTAGAAAATAGATCAGAACAAGGGAAAAATCCAGATCCAAGTCAAAGACCCATTCAAGGTGTTTGACATGACCCCAAACTAGTTACTTAGAGGGCTAAACCAAGCCTAAATGGAAGTGCTTCTATTTTTCAATGATACAGAAGAATCATTATGGGTAGTTGCCATAATGGCCTACAATAAAGGGTAAGGCATATTAAGACATCTAGGATCCCATTTCTCAAGGAAGAGAGTGATGTAATGAAAATTTGAATGTGAATAGAAGCTCAGAATTCTGGCTTGAAGACACAATTGACTTGCATTGAGTTGAAGTGTGATTTTATGGATTGAACTGAGAGAGTTAGTGTTGGTCTGAGTAGTAGAAGTTTTTCTAAGAATTTTATGTTCATTAGTGTAGTTTATTTGAGTTCATTAGAGTAGCTTATCAAATTTTTTTGTAGATAGTATAGTTACTAGTGTATTTTAAACTGTTTTTGGTTTCATGGCTCCCCCATAGTTCTTCACCATGAAAATAATCATGGAACTGAGGAATATGGAAGGGAATCAATTAAAGGTTATTTGTGTGGAAGGAGGAGCTTAGAAGAGAAAGCTTTATATTTTTAAGATCATGCCCTAGGCGAGATTAGTGTGCCCGGCTAGGGGTATGACATGAGAAAATTGATGTGCAATTGTAGGGGAAAGAGAGGAAGCATAGAACCAATCATGGTTTAAAAGAGTTAGAGGTCCTAAACACACCTAGTAGTGAGATTAGGAATTTTCCAATCAATTTAGGTAGATTTCAAAGTAGAAATCAGAGGATTGCACAATTATAGCCCAATAGCACTATTAGCCCTACATTTTAGGTTTCCACTATATGGATGCCTTAGGAACCTAAGACCACCAAAATATTCAAGGTCTTGAAAAATGGTATTTGAATTTCAAGTTAGTTTTTGGAGTTATTTGGAAGTGTTGGGAAAGAATTGGGGAAAACACCATGTTTGGGGCTAGTAGACCAATTAGGCCTATTAGGCCAAAACCATAGTCAACCTTGAACTCGATTGAGAAATCCTTAATTCCCTATTCAAATGGAATAATTTGGGAGACAAGTAGTTGTCTTAGTGATGAGTACACCCCATACACCACTTATGATGAAAATGTGGTGAAGTTTCACTTGGAGACATCCAAGGAGGAGTGAAGAGTTGAAGTACACTTAATGATAGTTATCCCTCAGGGTAAAGCACAAGGAGACCAACTCATAGAGTTGAGTTAGTGAAGTCTTAGGATAGTGGAGAAAAGACCTGTAAGGTCCTAGAAGTGATTTTAGGATCTTGAGAAGGCTAGGACAAGTAGATTCCTAGATAGTGTTTGTGCAGCACACCTTGGAGTGTCTCTATCAGATTGGTATCAGAGCCAATCAGATTTAGCTTGTGGTGAATCTTCCAACTAGAAGAGTCAGTAGGAGAGTCTAAAATGGTGACAAATGAAGATTTGGAAAAGAAGGTAGATGAGAAAGAAGAAGAGAATAGATTACTCAGAGAGAGATTGACACAATTAGAACACAAAGTGGACCAAAGTGGAAGAAAAGACTAAAGAAGTGAAGGATAAGTTTGAAGGGAAAGGTAAGGAGATTTCCATAGATGATGAGGTCCCTGAAGCTGACCATGTCCTTAGTGAGGAACCATTATTGAAATCACTAAAGGATTTGAGTGGTAAAGCTTTGGAAGGAGTTCCTATCTTTAGTGGAAAGATGGAACCATAGATAGTCCTAGATTGGATAGAAGCACTACAAAATCACTTTGAGTGTGATGGAATAATAGAAGCTCAAAAGGTAAAGGTAGCTAAGGAAAGACTTAGAGGTTCTGCACTCACTTGGGGGAATTTTATCCAAGATGAGAGAGAGAGAAGGAAGGAAAGAATCCCATTGCCACATGGAAGGCTATAGTAACAAAAATTAGAGATGCCTATGTACCTGAAGATTATGAGATTCAGTTACATAAAAGGAGACAAAGTCTGAGACATAAATACTTGGATGTGAACTCTTATACTAAAGAGTTTCAAAGGCTATGCATGAGGTCTTGAGTTGCAGAAAATGAGAAGGTGAAGGTAGCTAGATACCTTAATGGTCTCAAGTGGACTATACAAGATGAAATGAGTCTCTTGACTATCGATATTGTTCATAAATGCCACCAAATTGCAATAAAAGTGTAAGAGAATCTAAGGAGGAATAAAGACTCAAGAACCACCAAAGGTAGAGGCAAAGAGAGAGACAATAGATGACAGAGAGGTGGATATGGGGGTAGAGTTTCTGAGACAAAGGCTCAAGGAGAAACCAAACTTACTAAGCAGAAAGAAGGAATTTCAAGTAGAGGCAACTCATATACAAGAAGGAACTCTAATAGAAATTGGAGAGGAAGAAACAATGGTCAAGGTAGAGGTTCTTACTTTGCAACTATGAAGTGTTACCACTACAACCAAATGGGACACCCTACATACAGATATCCATAGAAAGGCTCTACTTTCCAAGGAAATGACAAGATGGTAAAAGTTGTTCAAAAGGAGTCTAGTGGTGGAAGTAAACACCCTGAGGTACCCCTAGAGTCAGAAGAAGGAGATAACTTAATGATGAGAAGGGCATTAATCAAGGAACCCGCTAAAGAGGAACCTAGTCAAAGAAGGTCGCTGTTTAGAGTGAAATGTAAGATAATGGGAAAATTTTGTAGAGTCATCATATACTCAGGGTCCACTGACAATATAGTGTCAGAGGAGGCAGTCAAAAAATTGAAGATGAAGAGAATACCAAATAAAAACCCATACAAAGTTACTTGGTTTAACAAAGGACAACATGTCCTTGTCAATGAACAAGCATGGGTAGAATTTTCAATTGGGAGATACAAAGACAAAGTGTTGTGTGACATCCTACTTATGGATGCATGTCACCTACTACTTGGAAAGCCATGGAAATTTGATAGATAGGCCATGCATGATGGAGAAAATAATTCTTATTCTTTCAAGAAGGACAATGTGACTTCCAAGATACAATCATTGTTAGAGGAAGAAGAGATGAAGTCATCATGCCCCAATGTTACTATAGTTAGTGAAAATGAGTTCATGGAAACTTTAGAAGAAGGAGAGGGAGTAGGAATTGCACTTGTGTTGAAGCCAAAGGAAGAAGTGTAAAAAATACAGTCAAGAAGATAGAGTTGCCTAAGAAAGTTCAGGAGATGTTGCGGAAGTATGAAGACATTGTAAGTGATGGATGACCATCAACCCTACCTCTGAAGAGAGTTTTTAGTCACCAAATTTAATTTATCCCATGAGCTACCCTCCCAAATAAGAGCCTATAAGATAAACCCTCAAAAAAATGAGGAAATTTCCAAACAAATTCAAGAACTCCTAAGCCAAGGTCTCATTAGGAAAAGCATTAGTCTTTGTGTCATACCCACTTTCTTAGCACCCAAAAAGGGAGGAAACTGGAGGCTCTGTACTGATTCAAGGGAAATAAATAGGATTACTATTAGGTATAGGTTCCCTATCTCTAGGATAGAAGACCTGATGGACTGTCTAAGAGAAGCCAAATTTTTCACTAATATTGACTTAAAGAGTGGATACCACCAAATTAGAGTCAATGAGGGAGATGAATAGAAGACAACCTTCAAAACCATAGAAGGTTTGTATGAATAGATTGTAATGACATTTGGGCTATCTAATGCCCCATCTACATTCATGAGACTTATGAATGAAGTCCTTAAAGAATACATTGGAAAATTTGTGGTAGTGTATCTAGATGATATAATGAACTATAGCAAGAAAAAAGAGGAGCATATCAGACATCTGCAGATTGTTTTCAAAAAGTTGCATGAAGAGGAGCTGATGATAAACTTGGAAAAATGTGAATTCATGGAGTAGGAGCTGGTGTACCTTGGGTTTGTATTGTATCAAGGAAATCTAAAGATGGATCCAAGCAAAGTGGAAGCCATTATCAATTGGCCTACTCTAGGGACTGAAACAGAGGTGAGAAGTTTTCATGGATTAGCCCTACTATAGGAAGCTCGTTAAGAAATTCAATGCTATTTGTGATCCTATGCTAGATACCATAAAAGGAGGGATGAAAACTAAGTTTGTTTGGAATAAGTAAGATAAACATGGATTTGATTTGTTGGAGAGGAAGATTACTACTCAACCAATTTTAACTTTACCAAGGTTTGAGAAGTTGTTTATAGTTGAATGTGATGCTAGCAATGTGGCTATTGGAGCTATTTTGGGCCAAGAGGGAAGACTAGTGGCTTTCCATAGTGAAAATCTCAGTGACGCTAATAATAAGTACTCTTCTTATGACCTAGAGATGTATTCTCTAGTCAAAGCACTAAGGAAATGAAGGCACTACTTGCTTCCAAAAGAATTTTTGGTCTATTCAGACAATCAGGCACTTAGTTTCCTAAATTTTGAAGATAAGCTCAGTCATAAACATATGAAGTGGGTAGAGTACCTGTAGGCCTACACTTTCAACAATAAGCACAAGAAGGGACTACAGAATAAGGTAGCAGATTCCTTAATCAAAAGAACCCTAACTGTATAAAAGATACACCTATAGAGCATGGGTATTGAGAGTTTCAAAGACCTATATGTAGAAGATGAAGACTTTGTAGACATATTTAAGGTATGTCAAGAGTAAAAGAATCATTTTTATAGTGAATTATCTGACTATACTGTGCAAAGTGATCTATTTTTTAAAGGAAGTCAATTATGTTTTCCTAGAGGGTCAATTAGGGAAAGCCTGATTCAATAAAAACACAATGGTACACTTAGTGGGTATTTTGGTGTCAATAAGACCCAAGAGTTAGTGCAGAGGTTTTACTTTTGCCTAAAATGAATTTGGACATTAGGAAGTATGTATAAAGTTGTGTGGTGTGTTAGAAAGAAAAGAGTACATCTTCCAATGTAGGCCTTTACCAACCTCTTCCCATTTCTAGTAGACCATGGGAATGCCTGAGCATGGTTTTTGTTGTGGGATTACCAAAGACCAAACAAAGAATGGATAGCATCTTTGTCGATAGATTTAGTAAAATGGAACATTTTGTCCCATGGAAGACAGTGCATGATTCTTGTCACATAGCACATTTATTCTTCAAGGAATTGGTGAGGATACATGGATTACCTTTGATTATAGTCTTTGACAAAGATACTAAGTTTATGAGTCACCTTTGGAAAAAATTATGGCACAAGTTGGGAGCTAATTTGTCTTTTGGGTCTGCATATCACCCTTAGACATATGGCCAAATAGAGGTGGTAAATAGAAGCATTGGAAACCTATTAAAGTGCCTTACAAAGGAGTATGGTTAGACTTGGGATCAATTCCTAGGATAGGCATAATATGCCTATAATGATACTGTAAATAGGACTACTGGTAAGAGTCCCTTTGAAATAGTTTATGAAATACACCCTAGAGGCATATTTGAGCTTAGAGAACTAAAGGATGGAGCCAAGGGTAGTGGCTACGTAGAATATTTTATACATTCTATGAAAGAAGTGCATGAGATAGTAAGAAATACATTAATTGAGAATATAGAGAAGATAAAGAGCAAGGTGGATGAAAAAAAGGGATGTCCAATTCCAAGTAGGGGATCTTGTAATGGTCCATCTAAACAAGGCAAGATTTTAGAAAGGAGTCCTCATAAGCTACACATGAGAAGGATAGGCCCATGTACCTTTCTGGCCAAATATGGAACCAATTCATATAAATTGGAACTACCGGAGGATAGTGGTTTATCTCCTATGTTCAATGTGAAAGATTTGGTATTATACAAAGGACCAATACTAGATCCAAACTAGAGCCTTGCATAGGTCATAAAAGAGGTAGAAGACCTTAACTTGACCCCTACACCACCTGAGAAGGAAGAGAAGATACTTGACTCCAGGGCCTCCAAGAAGACCAGACAGAGAACTTATTATGAGAATTTGATTAAATTTCATGGACAAGGGGATGTAGAGGCCACTTGGATCAAGGAGAATGAATTCAATATGTTTGGAGTGGATTCCAACTTACTCAATCCAAGGATTGGTTGAAATATTTTTAATTAGGGAGGATGGTACAAGAGTACCTAGGCTAATCTCCAAGCTAAATAAATTTTGGCTTGTACCGACCTTAGACAAGTCATTAGTGTTTACCTTTTGACCTTAGAAGGTCTTGCATGTGTGTTCCTAGGTGGATTAGACTAGGCTCAATCCAACCTAGATGTTTAATGCTTTACTAGTGGATAGTGCTAGATTAGGCCTAAGTTAGGAAAATGGGTCTTAAAGCCTTTAAGGATTGGGAAAGGGTAGAAATATTCTTAAAATAGTTCCTAGGATGTTTCTACATCAATATAGGTTGATTAGAAACCCTTAGCATTAATTTTTCAAAAAGAAGTAAAGTTGTCACAATGTTGCTTAACAACATTTTAGCAACTTTTAATGTTGCATGAAAACAATTGCAGAATTTGATTCTTTTCAAAGCATCATTGTGGTTAGTTTCCATAATTTCCTACAATCAAGGGTAAGGAATATTAAGACATCTAGGATCCCATTTCCTTAGGTAGAGAGTGATGTAATGCAATTTTGAATGTGACTAGAAGCTCAGAGTTCTGGTTTGCAGACAGTCAACTTGCATTGAGTTTAAGTGTGATTTTATGGATTGATCTGAGAGAGTTAGTGTTGGATTTGAGTAGTAGAATTTTTTATAATCATTTTCTATTTAGTAGTGTAGTTGATTTGAGTTCATTATAGTAGGTTTTGAAATTACTTTGTAGATAGTAGAGTTAGTGGTGTAGTTTAGACTATTTTTGGTTTCATGGCTCCCCCATAGTTCTCCATCGTGCAAATCATCATGGCCTAGAGGAATATGGAAGTGAATCCATTGAAGTTTTTTTGTGTGGAAGGAGGAGATCAAAAGAGAAAGCTTTCTATTTTTAAGATCATGCCCTAGGTGAGATCAGTGTGCCCGGCTAGGTGTATGCCAGAGGAAAATTGATGTACAATTGCAGGGGAAAGAGAGGAAGCATAGCACCAAGCATGGTTTTAGAGAGTTATATGTCCTATAGACACTTTGTAGTGATATTAGGCATTTGTCAATCCATTTAGGTATATTTCCAAGTAGAAATCAGACGACTACACAATTATAGCCCTATTAGCACTACATTTTAGGAATCCATTGTATGGATGCCTTAGGAACCTAAGAACACCAAAATATTGAAGGTCTTGAAAAAGGGTATCTAAATGTAAAGTTATTTTTTTGGGTTATTTGAAATTTTTAGGAATAATACCTTGTTTAGGTCTAGTAGACCAATTAGGCCTATTAGGCAAAAACCATAGTCAATCTTGAACTCAATTGAGAACGCCTTAATGCCCTATTCAAATGGAATCATTTGGGAGACAAGTAGTTTTCTTAGTGATGAATACACCCCCTACAGCACTTATGATGACAATGTGGTGAATTTGCACTTGGAGACATCCAAGGAGTAGTGAAGAGTTGAAGTACACTTAATGATAGTTACCCCTCAAGGTGAAGCACAAGGAGACCAACTCATAGAGTTGAGTTAGTTAAGTCTTAGGCTAGTGGAGCAAAGGCTTGTGAGGTCCTATAAGTGATTTTAGGATCTTGAGAAGGCTAGGATAGGTAGAGTCCTAGATAGTGTTTGTGCAAGAACACCTTGGAGTGTCTCTATCATTATCTCCTTGAGTTTTCAGTTGTGTTAGGTCTATTTAAAAAATATTTCCAAGAAAGTGAGTCCTTGGTCTGCAAGTTTCAAATTAAGGTCATGTGTAAATTTTCAAACCCTTGTTTAAAGTCTTCAAGTGTAAATCCTTTTTTAAAACCCTAAGTGTTGGAGCGGTGTCTAGTTTTACATTACCTTTTTCATCACTTAATTTATGTTTCTACCATGTATTTATTATGTGGGGCCATGTTCAATAGTTCATAAATCTCTAAGTGCTTTAATATTTCCTAATTTTGAGAGTCTGCAAGTCTTTTATTCATATTAAATCATGTGTTACGCAAGTTTGTTTTGATCTAATGGTTTGTGCTCCTGTAAGATGAAGATGATCAAGATCTATGCTTCAAGGCATTGCACCATGATGCCACGTGTATTTGGTGAGACCGACTATAGTTTAAATGAAAGTCAGAAGATCATCATTGATGCTATTGATCTAACGGTCTGCACTTTGCCTTAATATGAAAGATGATGTGAAGTTAAACTTCAAGGGAATGTGTCATGATGATGCATGTCCAAGTGGGTCCAAGCATGGTTGTAAAGATAAATTTAAATAGAGCACAAATCAGATTTGATCTGACGATGGTTACAAAGCCTCATAATAAGATGCAGATGAAATACCCACTAAGGGAAAGTGCCATTGTGACACTTGGAAAATAGTGGGCCCAATATGGTAATAAAGGATCAAATAAATTGGTGACATCTTTGAAAATATCTAATAGCTTGCGCTAAACCTAAAATATAAGATGAAAGGATGTTAAGAATTAAGGGAATGCATCATAGTGACGCGTGTCCAACTGAAGCAAGTTGATACCGCGGTTGGTATACAGCTGGTTAAATAAAGGTAAGACAAGTTAGTAAAGATTTAATGGCTGGCGCAAAGCCTTAGATCAAAAGTAATGTGGATTTAACCATTGAGGCATTGCGCGGTGCCACCACGTGTCTCTACAGGATCAAAGCCGTAGGTTAAAAGGTTGAATAAAGGCAGTAAAGATCATAAAGATCAAATGGCTAGCGCTAAGCCTTGAGCATAAAGTGATAGATATATAACCTTCAAGGGAATGTGCTATGGTGACACATGTCCAAAATGATGGGACCCTCTGTCAACATAAAGTAAGGTGAAGCACAAGAAAATACATAAAGATCTAATAGTGGGAGTAAAGCCTCATATCAAAACTGTCTGAAACATAACCTTTGAGGGAACGCGCCATTATGACATGTGTCCAAAGAGATGAACATTATAAAAGACTTGTTGTGCACCATCTGATGCAAAGGAAAGTTGTCAAGATCGATGATTATGTTTCAAAAGGCTAAAGTAACAGTTGTGATCCATTAGCCGTGAGATTTTGAACTCAGACGAAGTAATGGCGAACGTGTGTTTTTCTACAGTGAAAATTTAATTCTCAGAAGTGATGGGATTTTTATTTGATCAATCATTCAAGTTTTATTTGGCATAATTATCAGAGTTGTGTAGTGAAACAAAGTTGCAGTGATCACATTCAAAATTCCAAGCTATCTGCAGAATGAGTAATCTTCTAATACTAGTGTTTCTAATTTCTGAGAAATTTGAAGAAATATTAGGGTTTACAGTAAAAGGGTTTTGTTCTTGAAATTGTTGAATTATTAGACTTTTAAAACTCTCAAGTCAATATGCCTCCTAGAAGAGAATTTAAGGGTAGAATAGAATATAGGGAGATAAATCTATGTGATGACCTATTGCAGCAATTGATTAGGTCAACTAATGATTCGACTAAAATGAAGGAGTTAGTTCCCAAAACCCCGCATTTGAAAATGTTGGTTTATGTGGAGTCTGATCAATCCCTAAGTGGGAGATTGTTATATTGTGGTGACTGATCAGGAAAGTGATTTACCTTTCAAGTGATTTAGCTTTCTTCAAGGCATGGGGTTTAGGCCAATTTTTGGACCGACATGTTCTAACCCTAAAGAGACATAAATTTTGTATAAATTGGCTTAGGGTTAGGGTTTTATTATGATGTTGTATGTTTTTTATGACAATATTGAGCTATAAGGGATCTGCACATTGCGATCTAATTATAATCACTAGATAATAATAATATTGGACTTTACTATTTGGTGGACGTAGCCCAGGGATTGGGTGAACCCCGTTAAATCTTTGTTTCTTGTGTTCTCTTCTGGTTTGGTTTATTATTCATTGTTATTGATTCTATTTCTGCTTGTAATTTTTATTCCTACCTTGTTAATCCTAATAAAAAATTGGTGAGGGTCTGTATGATTTTGGTCAATGGGTTAGAGATACGAATATAGGCATGAGTGGTATGGATTTGATCAAAGTAGTTTTTGGCCAGAGAAATGCTTTTTCCCCAAACAAAATTTTGATGTAGGAAAATTAGTGGTTCCTAGAGTTTTATGGACATAGATATACTTATACAGATAGCTGATAAGTATGACAACACAACTAAAGTGGTAAAGGACAAGGATGGACAAATTATGATCAATGTGACTGCAGAAGAGATTAGAGAAGTTTTTAGGTTGAATGATGAAGATACCCCTATGGATAAGATTAACTTCATTTAGTTTAAAGAGATATATCAAGCCCAAAGGAATTATTTTAGAAGTGAACCCTTGAAGGATTTTTTTAACAAAGTTGGGGATTTGATTATGGTAGGGCCAAACACCAAAGAACCCTTTAAAATTGACTATTTTACTCCAAAAGCCAAAGGAGAATATAGGGCTCTTTTTCAAATCTGTGGGGATGATGAAGAAAAGGAGATGCCCATCCATTATATGTTCATGATGGTGCATATTTTTCATTCCCATTTGGCAATAATTTTTTATTTTTCTCCATACATTGCAGACCTTAGTTATGAGGGTTTAATAGGAATCAAGAACAAAAAAGTTACCAAACCTTTTGTATGGTACTCATTGATGTAACACCCCAAAATTGGCACCTAATATCCTAATCAGACTGTTCTTTGAATCAATGTGCTGCTTGCACATCAATTCAAAGAGGGGCAAAATGTAACACCCCAAAATTGGCACCTAATATCCTAATCAATTTTGGTGCATTTTCTTATCTTCGAAGTCCTATTGTATTAGGAAAATTCTTCTCCTTATTGACTTTAATT
>MU228015.1:1979761-1992012 GCA_018584345.1 Thuja plicata
ACTTATCAAACCAAAGATGAAAAGTTGGTACCCTATAAAAGGATGGTTGACAGCCTTAAGAATTATTTTGCACATGTCACTTTTCAGCAAGTTCCCCGGGTGGATAATAAAGTAGCTGATGCTATGGCTACTTTGGCCTCTATGTTTCAAATGCCAGAGAATGATTTCAGACACGAGTTCCTAGTGGAGACATTATGCTACCCTGCCTATGACTCTCCTGACTCCCAGATGATCTATTCAGTAATTGGACATGATTCATCTCGTTACCACCACATATACTCCTATCTCCATGACGAAACTATTCCTGACACATATACTAGAAATGATAAATTCCATCTAATCTGCAGTGCTTCACGGTACGTCATCATAGAAAATGACTTGTATAGATGGGGTCTAGACGGTACCCTCCTTAGGTGTCTAGAACCTGATGAGTCTAAACACGTTTTACAAGAGGTACATGAAGGCATTTGTGGTTCTCACTCAAATGGCCTGACACTAGCTCGTAAGCTTATTAGAGATGGTTATTATTGGCCTGATATGGAGAAGGAAGCTACGCAGTTTGCCAAATCTTGTAAGCAATGTCAATTCCATGGAAACTTGATTCATGCTCTAGCTAAGGAACTCCTTCCTTTTATCACCTTTTGGCCATTTCAACAGTGGGCTTTTGACTTGGTAGGTCAGATATATCCATCTTCCTCAAGAGGACACAAGTACATCATCACTACTATGGATTATTTTACTAAATGGGTTGAAGCAGTGCTTCTCAGTGTAGCTGATGGAAAATCCGTAGCTCTATTTATCTTAAACTACATTATTTGTAGATATGGTGTACCTTCCTCTATTATCACCGACAATGGGGGACACTTCAAAAATAAAGATCTGAAAAATTTATGTGCGAAGTTCAAGATCATCCAACATTGGTCTTCTATTTATTACCCATAGGGTAATGGGCAAGCTGAAGCTTCTAACAAAACAATTCTCAAGATCCTACACCATATGGTACATAAAACTGGATGAGATTGGCACCTCTAGATAAATCTAGCTTTTTGGGCCTATCACACCAGTATTAGAATGCCAACAGGGGCCACACCCTTTTCTTTAGTCTATGGCATAGATGTTGTATTGCCTATTGAGGTTGAGATTCCTACATTGCGAGTCTCTTTGAAAGGCCTCATTACAGATGATGACATGAGAATATCTTGGCTTCAAGAGCTTGAGTTATTGGATGAATGTTGGAAGGTGGTGTTCAATCATCTTAGAGCATACCAAAAGAGGATATCAAAGAGCTATAATAATAAATTCAGACCAAGAGACTTCCAAGCAGGTGATATCATCCTGGGAGAGAATCCTAAAAATTAACAACAACGGACTCAGAAAGGGAAGTTTGAGCCAAACTAGATTGGTCCTTATATCATTACTGCAGTATTTGGGTCTAGTGCTTATCAACTCTCCACTACAGAAGGTGAACCACTCAAAGAGTCCATCAATGCTCTTCACCTAAAGAAATTCTACAGTTAAGATATCTTCTGCATGCTCATGTACATACTTTATTTCTGATAAAATCCTAAAAATTGTAAAATGTCCTGAAAAAATGATCATCTTAGTCAAAACCTGGCAAATAGACACTTTGATGTATCTATTATCCTAGTGAAAACCTGGTAAATAGGCGCCTTGATAATATCAAAAAAAATGAAAAAAATGAAAAAATACAAAAAAAATCAAAAAGAACAAAAAAATTGAAAAAGATAAAAAAGAGAAAAAGAGAAAAATGTGCCATTGATGAAAACCTGGTAAACAGGCGTCATGGTAGCAAAAATGGAATTTCTACCAAGATGGTGAAAACCTGGTAAACAGGCACCTCTTGTTTTGTAATGCTTTATTTGTCACAGCATGTCTTGGCTTTCTTATAGTTTCTTTCCTGCTTTAGTTTTCTTTCCTGCTTTAGTTTTCTTTCCTACTTTAGTTCGCTTTCCTGCTTCAGTTTTCTTTCCAGCTTTAGTTCGCTCTCCTACTTTAGTGTGCATTTCGCTCTTAGTCATCTTCAAGATTTTGCTCGACCTCACATGGATTGAAACTAGTCATACTCGGGGGCATGTTCCTGGTCTAGGGGGCATTGTCTTATATTTCAGAGTTCTTCTCCTCTTACATCGGTCACCAATGGATCTCACTATGTCTACCTACCGATGTCTTGTAGCGCTTCGTCTCTTCTTGAGACTCTCTTTGCATTAGTCACCAGTGGTCCTCACTGCATCTACCTATTGATGCTTCAATTTTATTATTGATCTTTGTGCTTGAGAATCTCTTGCGACAGTCACCAGTGGTTCTCACTGAGTCTTCCTACTACCGCTACATTGCTGAGATTTATCACACTATTTCGCTATCCATTTTTCTCAGCTTTGATCCATTCATTACTTGGGGGCATGGCTCCCCATTTTGATCACTCTTCAGTTTACACTTGAGTCAGTAATCTTGTCAAAGGACAACTCTCTACTGGCACAAAATGGTGTTTCTCAACACCTTAATCAAACAGTGTTTTTCAACACTCTCTTTGGACACATCTATGTTTTTCAACACACTTCAGATATCTCATGACGTAAACATCTCTCGATAGCAATCAAACACATTGCACCTACAAGCACAATGGTGTTTTTCAACACCCTTAACATAGACACATTCGTAAGCCTCGAAACATGTTGAGATATGATTGACTCTTTCTTAGTATTTTGTCTGTTCTTATGGATTTCACTAATATTTTATTTGTCTACTACTTGTTGGTGTGGTTTCGATGATCCAGCAACGTCATATAAATAGGGTGTATGTGATAAGAGCTTTTGCATTAAGGTGGAAAAGCCTCACATCTCTCGATCTTGTTTATTTGTACGCCAAGGGGAGGTCAAAACTATCTCCTTGACTGTTATTGTCATGTTTGTGTACTTGTGAAATTTTACTATATCAAATTGGAAATAATGTTCAGGTCACCTTGGCTTTTGTGCCTCAGTACTTATGTTCATTTCCTATATTTTATCTGATAAAAGTCATATTTATATTCTTATGGTTGCAGCGGCACCAGTAAGGATTGTATTGACTCTGATGATCCAAAGCACACGATGATGATAAATACGATGAGTACAACAACCAAAGTCCTAGGATTGCATTTAGCTTAGGCTTGCATTTGCATTTTAGGCTTGCATTATGGTAATTTGATGCTCTCTTCATTATCTTCTCATTCTTCAAGGTCCTCATCTTTCATCATGGTTCTTCTTGACTGCATGAGTGTCCGGTCCTCATTCTCGATCTTCATGCGCATCCTTTTGGCTAGTATCTGTTGTATATTGTGAATGCCCTACATGAGATGATTAGTACCATTCATTTTCAAGAAGTGCATTTCCATAAATTCATTTGCATAAATATATATCCATACACATGTGCACCCATTATAAGCATAACTCAAATCATACATAGCATTTATCCATCTAACATCTATCATAGCATTTTCATGCATCAATAAAACATGTGCATAAAATTTTGCATATTCATTCATCGCATACATTTCTAATCCATACATCTAAATCATATAGGAAATCATCTCATACACATTTAAAGCAATATATACACATGTACAATGATGCCAAAAAATCAAGCTCATATATATATCGATCGGTCTGAATATACAAGGGTGCTACTCTAGCACAATAGGTCAAAATGGTGGTACAATATACATCATAACCTAACCACCTGGAGGAGGTGGAGGTGGGGGCATCCCTTGCTGCTGTGGAGGTGGACCCTATGGAGGTGGTCTTGCTAGAGGTTGTCCCTGTGGAATAGCCCGAGCGCCAACATACTCTGAAAAAGGTAGAATCTGATCTGCTACCTCAGGAACTGCAAGAGTATACGTAGCATAATAGTAGGCCACCTATGCAGCCTCATATCTAATATCCAACTATGCTTTGGCCAGTGCCTCTCACAACTCTCAGACCTCCTAGTCCCACTCTGATATCCAGGTATCTCTAATGACCACCTATGTATGAAGGTCATCACGCTCCCTCTGCATCTGTCGCACTCTCTCTCTCTCACTCTATGGAGAGCCTCCTATAGCTGAGTCACCTATCCACCTGATAGAGCATCAGTCAAAACTGCATCAGCCATGATGGTATCATCACCCTGCTCTGTAGCTCTATCCTGGCTACCACTAGGCCTAGCACCTGTATCTGATCCCATAGGCCTCACAGGGCTAGCAATCTGATGTGTATGTGGATGTACCACTCTATCCTGCTGCTGTAGTGGTGGCTGCTATCCCAGAGGAGCAACCTGTTGTGCCTACTGCTATGGTGGTGGCTGCACTACTAGAGGAATCTGGCCCACTGGAGATGTGAACCTAGGAAACGGATGTGCTAATAGCTGATCTCTATATGCAGGTGTCACACCTGCATTTGTCACTTCTACCATGTAATCCCATCGGGATGGTGGTACCCAGGCATCTATCATGCTACGCCCCCTATCCAGCTACCTTTGCCAACCCTTCTTCGTCTCATCAATGAATTGGGCATATGAATAATACTCAAGTGAAACATCCTGAGGCGTCCTAAACTGGCGTAGTACATGCGTAAGTAGGAAATTCTTGATCACTGTGATGGTATGCCCTATCAGAGGACATGAACAAAACATGTATGACAGCTCATGACAAGCATCATCCCAGACCTTAGTAGCTGCCCATAGTCGCTATATCACTGCAGCCATATCATCAATCTGCGCGCGCCACTGCTCAGTCTTACCCAGCGTGGGCTGGGTCATCAGACTGGTGTATCTATAAATATATGGCTCTAATGGTTTCTACGTATCATGGAAAATCAGTCTACATACGGGAAGGTGCTCCCAGGCCTAGATCTGCAACATGACTACTGCCATAGTGAGAGCACCCCGATACATGACCTCATGCATCTCGTGATACATCTATGCGAGTATACACTCGCCCCATCCATACATCACTACCGGCACATCTAGCATCTTCTAGATCATAACACCCTAGCCACACTCCAAACAGTGCTGACCATGATCTGGTACCATATGATAGCTCAAAAATAATGCAAGAATGACTGCCAAGGGGTAATCTTGGCCATATGTACATATCAGCTCCTCCCAGGAGATAGCCTAGCCCACCACCAGCTGAGCTTGAAAAATGGCTCTCAAAGCCTGCATACCATCTCTCGGCTGCGTGCAATACTCCACGCGAGCTCAATGGAATGGCACTCTCAATATCTAGTATACATCCTCCGAAGTCACTGTCATCTCTCCCTATGGCAGATGAAAAGTATTCGTCTCTGAATGGAAATGCTCAACCAGGGCCCCAAGTAATTTGTGTTTTACCCAAATATCAAGTACATCATGTAGATATGTCAATCCTAACCCATCAATGTGGGCCCCGTCAACATCTTATAATCTCTGCAGTAACTCACCCATGATAGGATGATGGGACCTGAAACCAATGTCTCGGAGATCGACCTACAACACAAAAGGATAAAATTGGATCAGTACCTCAATAATGATGATTTTCAAAGCAAAAGACAACAAATGTAGCTATGGAACTACTCCACATACAGTTCAACTGGTTAACTCTGCGATGCAAGAAAATAACAATTTTTTGGTTTTTGCCAATTTCCCATGCGAGAAAACTCTTTTCTCACGCGAGGAAACTCTGGCTCCGTGCGAGCTTTCTGGCTCACGCAAAGTGGGATGTGTTCTCACACGAGATTCTAGGAATCTCATGCAGCACACATGCAAAGATTGTGCGAGCACTGGTGAGGGGCCCGCGCACGAAATCCCCAATCCGCGTGAGGAAACAGTTTTCTCACGCGAAGGGCGATCAGGACCAGCACAAGGAAACTATTTCCTTGCATGACATTTGGCGAAACATGGTTTAAATGCTAAAAAAATCTCACTAACGCTAAAGAATGATAATTTTTTTACAAAAATACAAGATCCAGTTATGAATACTCACAGGTGTGTCATACTCCACTGGTCGATTGTGCTGTTGGGTGCACTCAAATCAATGCATGTGCATAGGAATGCTCTCAATGTCAGCCAGAGCTCTCGCCATCTCTAAAGTCAAAGGTGAATAATGATTTTAAAATGACCCCTCCAAGCCTTATATAGCCTTTGACCTAATTTTTCAAAGTGCTCCATTTTCTGTGAAAATTGCACCCTTGGCTAATTGGACCATTCTGGATCCATTTTTTTGATTGAAATCAAAATCTAACACTCTTAAGTATCTCAAAATTGCATTTTAAAAATATTGAGACCAACGTGATCAGATGCTTGTGCAGTCAGCTTTTTGATATTGGTTTCTTGTCAGGATTATCTCTCGTCATCATTTTCTCAGCTTCTGCAATCTTTTCATCAAAGTCAACTCTAGTCAGTTCTAGTCAACTATGGTCAAACCTAATCAATAAGACCTCTCGATCACTCTAAATTTCTTCTGCTCTCTCTTGATCTATATTTTTCTATGATTTCTCACTTTCATCATGATGTGTCTTCTTTCGATTTCATTCCTGAGGGGGCAGGATGACTGCATCATTGATCTTTTCACATTATTCTCGAATCAGTTTGATCTGAATCAAAATTCTCTATCACTAGGGGCATCTCATCACTTAGGGCATATTCAATTTTTCATACCTTATGGTCAAAATTGGATATTCCATGATCTTGAATCTTTTTCATCTCATCATCTATCTTATTAGGTATCTAAGCAATCTAACTCAGATCCTCAAGGATCATGCTTCATTCTAGAGACAGTCCTAAATTGATTATCTTTTGAGACAGGTATTGGGGCAATCTAACCCTGATTCCTGAAGGTTGAGCCTCGTCCTGAGGACAGTCTTGTGAAAGATATCAATCTAACCAGTGTCTGGGCAATCTAACCTAGACATTGGGGGACTAAGCTTCATTCTAGAGAAGATTCTTGAAATCTCATTGGGTATTGGGGTAATCTAACCCTAATTCCTAAAAGTTACACTTCGTTCTGAAGATGACACTCAAAAAATCTTTAGACTGTTATCTAGGCAATCTAACCTAGATATTGGAAGGCTTACCTTCGTATTGGGGCAATCTAACCCTGATTCTGAAGATAGTCTTGTATCTTCATTAGCTCTTAGTGTACATTGGGGCAATCTAACCCTAATTCCAATCTTCACTTCAGACTATTCTTTGAATCAATGCGCTGCTCACACATCAATTCAAAGAGGGGCAAAATGTAACACCCCAAAATTGGCACCTAATATCCTAATCAATTTTGGTGCATTTTCTTATCTTCAAAGTCCTATTGTATTAGGCAAATTCTTCTCCTTATTGACTTTAATTGACTGAGTTTCAAATGCAGAAAATCCAAATTTGTATAAATCTGACATTACATTTAATTCCTAATTTCTTAATGATTATTAGCTAAAAATCCCTATGATTAATTGATTTAATTCTAAAGTCCTAATTTCTTTTAATTAAATCAATTCCACCCCTTTTAGCTAATATACATAAAAGGAATTGAAAGTTTGTTTAATTATTGGATGAATTGTCCTAAAAAAGGAATTCCATAATTCCATGTGAAAGGACACTTATGTGGAAATAATTCACCCTTTTATTTAAATAATCTTTTCTTATTTGTCTCAAATGGAGAATGAAGAGACAACTGTTTCTTTTCAAGAAACTTTTCACTCTCTTTCCTTGGTTTTCTATAAATTGGACTTCTTTTCTTCATTAGAGAGGATGGTTTTTTGAGAGCATCAATATTATAGGCAATTTATGTTTGATTTTCATGTTTTTAAGCTCAATTTGCATAATTAGTGTAAATTTCAATTGGAATTAAAGATATATTCTTTCATTTAAGATTCATTTCTATATCTAATATTTCAATTTGATATTTTCAAGATTTCATAGATTACAAGCAATTCAATTCTAGTTTAAGAGCAAATTCTTTTCATAGATTACAAGATTTTCATTTCTAGACTAAGAGTATTTTCTTTTTTGCTAGTTTAATTGCATTTTACTTACATAGAGTAGTTGCAAATCATTCTTAGATTAGTGCATTTCAATTCCTTATTTTAATTGCATCTCTTTACATAGATTAGTTGCAATTCTGATTTCATATAATAATGGCAATTCTTCTCTTCTTGCATTCTTAAATCCTCCATGTTAGCAATGGTCAGGTTGTTGGCTCTCATTCTGAGGGTAAACTCAACATCCACAACTAATTAGTAGGCAACAGGTCACCTCAATCGAATTTGCAGAACAAATAATTCATGTTTGTCTTTGTGAATTGAGTGATTGTGTAAAGACTATGTTGTGTTTGTGTTGAATTCAGAGGTCTACATTCAGCATATAACAATTGCTGATGCACATGTTTTTGTTTAAAGGGGTAGATTAGTTTGAGAAAGAGATGAACCTAACAAGAGTTAAGGATTATGACGATATGCTAGTAGAATTGTGGAATGAAAACATGTCTTGGGATAATAAATATCTAGTTATATCACATTTGATAGATGTTTTGCTGCTAGACTTAGGGAATTATTGTTGTCTGACGACCCTAGAATTCTTGTTTTTTTATTGAAACTTTTGAAGCCAAAAGAATATAGTCAGGAACTTAATATAGTACATAATTGGGGTGACATTATTCTTTACCTAGTATCAATAGTGTTTAGGGTGTATGGCTTCAGAGGAGTGCCAAACATACTACCTTACAGAGTGCCTGTTAAGATGGGATTAGTAGAAATTATAATGGAGATTGGAGGCCTACAAGAAGCACTAATAGGAAGAGGGAAAGGAACTATTTTCCCCACAATCACAGCTACCCATCAATTCATTATCACAAAGGGAGGATGGAAGTACCTATAAACATATTTGGCTCCTTACAATTTAAAGACTGCAATATGAAGATGTGCTGATCCAGAGGCATTTATCAAGGATATGTTCAGGGAGAAGACAAAATGCTTAGTGTTGAACCATCAGTTAAAATTTCTTGAAGATGCGATTAGAAATGAATTTGATCTGATAGAAAAATAGATCAAAAAGGAAAAATGGATGGCATATGTTGGTTGTATTTCTAGTTTTATAGTCTTCCCAGTAAAATTTTTGAATTCCCAGTCATTCCTATGCTCAAGAGTTGAAAGTCATGTCTAAAATTAGTTAAATACTTCTACAAATGATACTTTTAGCCACAAACCTAGTGAAAAATGAAAAAAACCCTAAGTCTTAGGTTTTCTTTTGTTTGAAAATTGCTAAAAACCCTAATATCTTAGTCATATTTCTATTTTGAAGTTATTTTTTTGTAACTTAAGGTCTTTAATAAATCATGTTCTTTTAAAGTTAGTCACTTAGTCTCTTAAAGCCAAGAGAATATTCTATTATGTTTAGAGACTTAGCGGAAAGGATTTGTTGCATTATCTCCTGATGGAAAAGAATATACCTCAGAGGTCATGAGACTTGATGATGACCATCCATCTTAATTCAAATCAAATGGTGGTCGGGATGTCTCGTGATAAACTCCGGAGTTAGAAAATTATTCAGCGACACTGAGTTTCTTCAGTCGCAAAGTCTCCTAAAAAAACTAGAGTTAGATGTTGGTTTCAGTATAAGTGTTATCTCTGGGTCGCGGAAGAAATCAAGAGTTAAGTTAAAATTCATGTGACTTGGTGACAACCATTAGATGAAAGAAGATCCAGCTATAGTCGCGAGGTCAATGTAAAAGTTTGAAAATTCAAAATTGATCTAGCGATTAGGAGATAAAAGGATAATTGAGACACGTATTTATTAGTCTCTGATAAAAGTTTAAAATGAAGAGTACATCTGGAAACTTGGAGATAGTAGTCACATAGTCTCATGAATATTTAGAGTTTTCTTTTAAGATCTAGAGACTTAGCATAGACCATTAGATGCAGATAAAGGAAGATCAATGGTAGTTGGGTTATCTCTAGATGAAAATGATAAAGGTAAAATTATTCAGTGATTAAGAGATAAATCTTTTGTCGCATTATCTCCAAATAAACTATGAGTTAAAAGGTTTTCTTGGCAACAAGGAGATTCCACAATCACCAAGTATCCTAAATAAACCAAGGTTAAAGATCAGTTATTAGAAGCTTTTGTCACGGAGTCTCTGAAAGAATATGGGTTAAGAGATTTCATCTGGCGACAAGGAGATAACTGTTGATCAGGAAGTTGATCTTGTGGCAGTCACTAAGTCTCAGTACGAAGCCATAGTTAAGAATAACTTTTAGTGAAAAGGAGATTACATAGTCCTGAGGTCACTAGGAGCTTAACTAGAGTTTAAGTAAAGATTTTTTCTTGGTGCCAGGATGTAAAATTGCTAGCCAATGAAATTTTAGAGATTTATGACAAGTGTGTTAAAGGTTAGTTGAGATGTATAAGAAATAGCCTATCAGATCAAATTTGGATCTTGTTTGAATATAATATTAGTTTTTATAAAATATAACTCATTAATATTTGATTTCCTGTCACTTTCAGAGGCTACGGCTAGAATAGGAATTGATTTCACATGATGAAGAATTGAAGATAGGAGTGATAGAATCGTAATTATGTAAATTATGCATTGATGATTCAAGAATAAATAAGGGTTACCATTAATCATTGCTTCTTACCAAGAGTTTATTTTTTTTAGAGAGAGAATTTTCTAAGTAATCAGTGTATGAAGAAAATAGAGCTTCTTGGATTTACAGAGTGAAATAAGCCAATTTTCAGCATAGAATTTGAGGAATTTGAATGGTTTTCAGTGCTACAAAAAAAATTGAGTGATTCAAAGTTGGAAGTGAGTGATTTGGAGATAGATTTGTCTCAATATTGGTAAGATAAGTTGGAACATAATAGTGGACAAGATGAGTCAGGAAATGAGTGTGGCTTCTACTAGCAGAAGAAGTGGTGATGCTGATGATGACATGAAAGGGAAGCGGAACTACTCGGATGAATTCATCACTCTGTTGATAGGATCCAGTCAAAATAGAAAGGTAAATGATGACAATCTTGTAGATTATTTGCAATACATTAGGGATGCTAAGACTCCAAGCTCTTCTAGTTATTCCATTTTCAATTACTTTTATAAAAATAGTGATGAAGTCGTGCCAATTTTGAACCCATGGACCTGTGGACTAGCCAAATTGGTAGTCCCTAATATATTCATAGATGCTAATTTCATTTTAGTAATGGCCAGTAGGTATGATGCCCTAACAAAAACCATAAAAAAGGGATGATGGGAAAGCCCTAGTAACCCTAGATAGGAACTCGTTCATGAAGGCATTCAATGTATATCATCTAATGGCCACAGAGATAAATTTGAAGAGTTTAGAGAACATGTATACAAGAGATTCTAGAATTGCATCAAAACTGATATAGGAATATCATGTGCCTAGAAGGATGAAGAATTACATAGAACCTATTCCAGGGACTTCTCCCTACTACTATAAAGACCTCAACTTCTATATGAAGTACATTTCATATGCATTGTGTAGATTTTTGGGAAAGGATGGAGGGCCTGAGAGAATAACCTCAAATATCCTTTGTTGGAAACAATTGTTTAATTGTGTATTGTCCTTGATGTTACACAAATGTCATATCAGTCATTAGACAGAGTCTACCGAGCTCAGTCGGTAAGAGAAGCTATTTACAAAGTCTACCCAGCGCTCCAGAATACTATACCTGTTGGAATAATGATCTATTTGTCATTAGTGAATGCACTTAGTGAAAACACTTATTCGATTTTGAATGCTTACCGAGCTCATCACTCAGTCCACAGCCTATACCGAGCATTCAGTAAAGCTTATCGATCAAATAGTTCAAACTAAGTAGTAAGGCAGTCACCGAGTATATGAGAAGAACAACAGTTACCGAGCAGACGGTAGTCACCGAGCTTCACTTTAACTACCGAGTCATCAGTTGAAGTCAGTTACTACCAAGTCACCAGTGGTTACCGAGTGACACTATATCTACCGAGTCACCACAGCTACCAAGTTCCAAGATACACTTCGGGAGTAGTATGGACTGAGTTTCTACTCTTACTGAGAGCATGATGATGCTGAGTATTGTAGTGGATGTCGAGTATCAGAAGATCACCGAGCCAGCTTGAGGAACCGAACTTCTACCGACTCAGTAATATTTTGTTCACCTATGTAAGGCCGACTTAAGAATGAGTTTATGTTATTAATTTGTATGAGGCCGACCTTATGAAATGTAAATTGTAATTATGGATGGTATATATATGT
>MU228015.1:2017328-2029119 GCA_018584345.1 Thuja plicata
TGCTGATACAGAGAATGCTACAACATCAAGAAACAAGGATTCTTCTTTCAAAGACCATAGAAAATTCTTCTCTCCTAAAGATACTAAGAAATTTCAAAGGAGACCACTTCCTATAGACAGGTATAAGCAATTTTCTTTCTTTGGAATTCCAGGTTACCCTAATGCAATACCAGAAGATATGGAAGAAAAACTTCCAAAATTTTTAGGGAATAATGTTGTAACTTGTGAAGAGCATTTAAGAAATTATTTTGATGTTATAGATGATTTAAATATCAATGATGAAGATGTTCTTATGAAATTATTTGTACAATCTCTAGTAGAAGATGCTAGGGAATGGTTTAGGAGTCTATCTCATGGTTCTGTAGGAACAATGGATGAATTGATTGATCTATTCAAAGATCAATATGATGATAAAAATAATGAGGGATTTTTTCTCAATGAATTCAATAATATAAGGAAGAACTCAAATGAAGAAGTAACTGAGTTCAATACAAGATTTAAAAAAGCTATGCATAATCTGTTTCAAAAAATTAAGTTGGATCAAAAGGTATGTCTTGCTACCTATCTTAATGCTTTTGATTCAAAAATGGGCTATGCACTTAGAGATAAGAATCCAAGAACTTTAAAAGAAGCCTACAAAAAAATTGTTAATATAGAGATGAATAGGAGGATATTAGGAAAATTGGGTAAAAGAGAAGATCCACGTTTTAGTAGGAGTAGTCAAAAGGAACCTGAATACAGAGAGTGCAAGGCTCCATAGAATAAAAAACCATCATACAATAATAATTATAACCCACAAAATAGGATGCAAAATTACCCCTATGGTACCCAATTTAAGGATGGTAAGCCTTTTTCTCCACCAAGGAAAGAAAAACCTAAGAACAGGACTCCTGATCCCTTACATAAAAATACTATTCACATGTGCAATGATGACTCTTGGTGTGAAGCACGTGAGGCACCACACAATCCTGATTTTTGCATTGTTTCTTTAGATTTAAAAGAAAATGAAGAGCAAGAAAATGATGAAAATGAGTTATGTCATTATAGTATGAATAATGCTTATTCATGTCACGATATGGATTCTAATGAAGAAATTGAAAATCATGATATATATGGCTTGCAAGGTAGAATAGAAGTTGATCAACAACAAATTTTATCAGATAGTGAGGAAGAAAGGGTTAATCACATAAGGTGTTATGTCCAAAATAGTCAAGAGCCCTCAGTAGTGAGAAAATCATATGATGAAAAAAAAGCTAGAATCATTGTTGACTTAGTGAGTAAAGCAAGAAACAACTATCATCTAAGAAACAGAGTTGTGGGTAACGTTGTTATTCAGCCATCAGGCATCTTTGTAAAAGAAAATAAAATAGATGCCAAATATGTACCTAAGAAAGATGGACCTGGGGAAAATGTAAACAAACCTAAGGTCAAGATAGTAAAAAAAGCTAATGAACCAAAAGATGTACATGTAGAAAAGGCTAAAGAGCCAGAAGCAAGCTATTCCTCTGCAAAAGTGGAAAATAAGAAATCTAAGAAGGAAGAACCTGCTGTGAATATTCATACAAAAGAGAATAATATTATTGTAGAGGAATCTAAAACCTCTGATTTAAAGTATACTCTAGTGGATATGGGACAATGTTTATCTCAGATGACTGTGAAGGTCCCATTCCTTGAAATGATGAGAATAAAAGAACACAAAGATAAATTTCTTTCTGTATTGAATAATGTATCACCAGTAAAACCTTAGAAAATAGAAAATATTGAAAATAAACTCAACAACAAGGGAAAAGAGCCTAAGGGGATGATTTCTGAGATCCCTTAGATTTAATTAAACACAAATACTTCTGTAGGGGTTGTTGACTCCTTTTTCTTAACATTGGTTATAAATGGAAAGATGCTAAAAAAATCTATGATAGACTCAGGAGCATCAAATACATTAATGCCTGCAAAAATCATGAGATCTATGGGTTTACAAGTAGATACTCCTCATGGGAGGTGTCAAGCAATGGACTCAAGAGAAATCCCTATTGTTGGAACCATTGAAGCCCTACCTTACAAATTAGCCATATGCCTTGATACAATGTTGACTATGAGTGTATTGGTGGTTGACATACCACCACATTATAACATGTTGTTGTCCAGAAAATGGAGTGCTTCAATGGGTGGAAATATTCAATGTGACTTGTCCTATGCCACTTTTAATATAGCTAGAAATAATGTAAAAGTGTCTAGAGAGGAAAGAAAACCTCATATGACAGAATTGAATGAGGATACAAATATTAATTACTGTGTTGATATTGACATGGAAAATTTCATAATCAAAAGGAGTGCTCACCAGTGTGAAAATGTTGATCCTTTGGTGAAGGATTTATCTACACAGAGTGATGGTTTATGGAAAATGTATTTCTATGGATCTTTTTCAAAAGAAGGATCAGGAGTTGGAGTTCTACTTATATCTCCATCAGGGACCACATTCAAATATTCTTTTCTACTATCTTTTCAGTGTACAAATAATACAATAGAATATGAAGCTTTGTTTCTAGGGATAGACATTGCTACTAAACATGGTATAAAATATTTAAAATTTTATGGTGACTCAGAGTTAGTAGTAGCCCAAGTAAGGTCCAAATATGTTGTAAAGAATGAAAGATTAAAAAATTATAGACACTCTATTTGGGACCAAATAGAATTCTTTGATGTCTTCAATATAAATTGGATAGAAAGGTCTAGAAATATTATGGCAAAATTCTTGGCTAATGTTGCTTTGAAAATTGATGACTTGACTTTAAATGGGGTATCAATTATTGAAGTTAAAAGAAGACCAGTTGTCCCAGACAATATTTACAACTTGCAAGTATTTGAGGATGACCAAGATATCCTTAGATTTCTCTAGTGCCTTGATCATTATGAAGACCAGCATATAGATTGCAATAATTTTTGTGAGGTCATTGATGGTAAGGATTGTATACCGGGGATGAGGTTGTCCAACTCAGTTCTAACTAGATTCCTAAGGGATTGGTAGAACTAGAGGCATTTTTTACTAATAAGAGTGAACATACATTAGGAATAAGCAACGCCAAGACTGAGGATCTAGAGGAGATAAATTTGGGATCACAGACCACTGCTCAAATAGTTTATATTGGAAAAGGATTGGACTCTCATGTCAGAGCCAACCTGATAAAATTACTGAGAAAAAATAAGCATGTTTTTTCATGGTCATATGAAGATTTAAAAGCTTATAGAGAGGATATTTCTAACATTAAATCCCACTCAAAACAGATATGAAACCATTCAGACAAAAGCAAAGACCCATTAATCCTCTATTGGCTCCTAAGATGCAACAAGAGTTGATGAAATTAAAGGATGATGAAATTATCCAACCTATTAGACATTCAACTTGGGTTTCTAACCTAGTTCGAGTAAGAAAAAAGAATAGTGATATAAGATTGTGTGTAGATTTTAGAAATCTCAATATTGCTTCCTTAAAAGATAACTATTCTCTACCAAACATGGAAGCAATGTTGCATAAGGTAACTAGTTGTGAGCTTTTATCAATGATAGATGGTTTCTCAGGCTACAACTAGGTACTTCTAAAAGAGTCAGAGCAATTCAAAATTGCATTTACTACTCCATGGGGAACTTATGTTTATGTCAGAATGCCCTTTGGACTAATCAATGCAGGAGAAACTTTCTAGAGAGCCATGGATGTAGAATTTAAAGAGTTTATTGATCTATTCATGGTTTTTTACCAAGATGATTTGACTACATTTTATAGGAAAGTAGGGGATCACTGTGAACATCTAGAGAAAATTTTGAACAAAGCTTTAGAATATGGTGTTTCACTAAACCCTAGAAAATATCATTTTGTAGTCACAAAAGGAAAGTTATTGGGACATATAGTGTCCAAAGATGGAGTTAGGATAGACCCTGAGAGGATAGAAGCTATTCAAAAGGTCACTACTCCAAAAAATCAATCTTTCCTTGGAAAAATTAATTTTGTCAGAAGATTCATTGCCAATTTTGCTGAAGTTGTCAAGCCAGTTTCCAAGTTACTAAAGAAAGATACAAAGTTCCAGTGGAATAAAGAGGCTCAGTTAGCATTTGAGAAAATCAAACAAGTGGTACAAGAGGCCCCTATTTTAAAATCTCCAAATTATAGTAAGCCCTTTTCTTTGTTCTCATTTGCATCTTTTCACACTATTGTTGTTGTTTTACTACATAAGGATGAGGAGGGATTTGAACATCCAATTGCATTCTTTAAAAAATCTCTCCAAGCTGCAGAGCTGAACTATGAAATGATGGAGAAGTAGGCATATGCATTGGTAAAAGTTGTTAAAACTTTTAGAACTTACTTAGTTTGTGCCAAAGTTTTTGCATATGTTCCTCATTCACTAGTAAAAGATATTCTTACCCAATTAGAAGTTATTGGTAAGAGATGTAAGTGGATTAACAGAATTCAAGAATTTAACCTAGAAATCCACATTACAAAATTGGTTAGAGGACAAGGTTTAGCAAAACTAACGACTAAAGAAAATTTGGACCTGGTACAAGTAAATAATATAGTGATACAAAATTAAACAATAACTAGTATTGAAAGACAACCATTCTATGCTAATATCATGTATTATCTAAAAAGTGCCAAGTGTCCTGAAAACATGTCAAATAATCAAAAGAGTCTTAAGTTACAAGCTTAGAAGTACACCTTGATTCAAGGAGATATGTACTAGAAAGACAGAAATGGTGTACTACTGTTGTGTTTAGATAAAAACCAAGCTGAGAAAGTACTAAATGAAATGCATGCTAGAATATGTGGTGGACATTTTTCTGCCAAGACTACTACTTATAAGATTTTGAGGGCTGGATATTATTGGCCCAGTATATTCAAATATACTCATGTATTTGTACACAAATGTGAGCCTTTCCAGAGGTTCTCAAATAAATTAAAGTTCTTAGGTGCCCTAATGTTGAACCCTGTGAGTGTTGAAGCACCTTTTACAATGTGGGGTGTTGACTCTATTGGATAGTTTTTAGAAAATTCCAGTGGAGGACACAGTTTGATACTTGTTGCCATTGACTATTTTACAAAGTGGATAGAAGCTATCCCTACTAAAAAAGAAACAAGCAAAGTAGTTATTGAGTTTTTATTAGAAAATATTTTAACCAGATTTGGTGCCCCTACCAAGATAGTTATGAATAATGCTATGTGTTTCAGTTCTAATGAGATCAAGGATTTATGCAATGAATATGGGATTATAATGTCTTATTCATCCCCATATCATCCTCAGGCTAATGGCTAGGCAGAATCTAGTAATAAGAGCATTCTGAAGATTTTAAAGAAGACTTTAGAAAATAACAAAAGATCTTGGCATACCAAGTTGAAACTAGCTCTATGAGCTGATAGGATAACAGTCAAAAGAGCCACTGGTAAGTCACCATTTGAACTTGTGTATGGTCTGTATTCTAGGATGCCTATCAATAATCTTTTACCTGTATACAAGTTCATACAAGAAGAAGAGCTAGAAATTTATGATCCCATGAAAGATAGAATAATGCAACTAGCTAAACTTGATGAAATCAAAAGAGAAGGTCAAAAAGATAACATAAAGTTGCAACAAAAGATGAAGTATCTATTTGATAAGAGAGTAAGTTGTAGAAATTTTATACCTAGTGACCTTGTACTCTAATGGAATGTGAGAGTAGAGGATAAAGGTAAGCATAAAAAGTTTGAATCTTTATGGCTTGGTCCCTTTATTGTCTATCAGATTTTTGGTAAAGATTCCTATATCTTGAAGAACATGAATGATGAAGAATATGAATTTCCAGTGCATGGGTAGTTCTTGAAGCCATTTTTTAGTTAAAAATGAAAGTTTTATGCACAAGTGAATATATATGTATTATATATAAATAAGTGTGTTTCTTTCAGTTGTGTGTTTCTTTCTACAATAGGTTAGTCAACATTTTTTGAAGTGGTCTGCAACCTGAGATTCTATGGTTCTTGATATAAATTTGTGTTTACTCATCCTCAGATAGATTCACTGTTGGTTGTATTTCCTGTTTGTAGTTTGCCCAGTAAAATTTTGAAGTTCCCTATCATTCCTATGCTCAAGATTGGAAAGTCCTGTCTGAAAATTGCTTAAATATCTCTGCAAATAATGTTTTTAGCCCTAAAACTAGTGAAAAAAGTCAAAAACCCTAAGCCCTAGGGTTACCTCTATTCAAAAATGCAAAAAATCCCTAAAATCTCTATCAATTTTCTATTTTCAAGTTACTTTTTCATAACTTAAGTTCTGAGAAATTGTCATATACTTATTATGTTAGTCGCTTAGTCTCATGAAGTGAAAAGAATATTCCATTCTGTCTAAAGACTTAGCAAAGTTCCTTGGTCATATTATCTCCTGATAAAAGGAATATAGCCCAGTAGATATGGAGACCTAACACAGATTGTTCATCTCAAATTAAATCTAACGATGATTAGGAAGAATCTGAATAAACCCTACAATTTAAAAATCATCAAGAAACACTGAGTTCCTACAGTCGCTAGGTCTCCTAATAAATTTGGAGTTAAGTGCCATTTTTAATGTTAGTGTTGTCACCTAGTTGTGAAAGAAATCATGGGTTAAGTTAAGAATCAAGAGATTTGGCGAGAACCACCTGATGAAAGGAGATCCAATGGCAGTTGCAAGGTCATTGTAAGAGTTTTAAAAGTCAAATGAGATCAGGAAATTAAGAGACAAAGGGATAGATGACACATGTGTTATTCAGTTGCATAGTCTCTAATGAAGATGCAAAGTAAAGAATACTCCTGGTGACTTGGAGATAGCAGTTGTGAAGTCTCATGAAAGATTAGGGTTTGCTTTTGAAATTTGGAGACTTAGTGACAACCGTCAGATGCAGAATAAAGGAAGATCAACAGTAGTCGGGTTATCTCCAGATGAAAATAATAAAAGTAAAATGTGTAACAATAAAGAGATAAAGGTATTTTTCACATGGGCTCCAAATAAACTATGAGTTAAAAAATTGGTTCATGACAAAGAGATATAGTAGTCGCCAAGTCTCTAGACATGAACTAAGGTTAAAAGATCAATTAGTAAATGGCTTAGTCACAGTGTCTCCATAAGAATTTGGGTTAAGTAAAATCATCAAGAAAAAAGGAGATAACTGTTGATCTAAAAAGAGATCCAATGATGGTCACTAAGTCTCGGTAGGAAACCACAGTTAAAGAGAAAATTTAGTGACAAAGAGATTACATAGTTGCAAGGTCGCTAGAAGTAGAACCAGAGTTAAGTGAAGACTTTTCTTTGATGCCATGGTGTATATTGCTAGCCAATAGATTTTCAAAGATTTATGCCAGATGGAAAAGTGGCCAAGTTGTGTTTAATAATAGCTAATCAGATTTTTTTTGATCTCTCTTCGAATTTTATAAGGTTTAAATAAGAAAAATGCACTCATTAATAATTGATTGCATGTCAATTTGAAATGCCACGGCTAGAAACATAATTGATGTCACAATATGTAAACTAATGGCGGAAGTGATTGAATGGTAAGTTTTCAAGTTTTGAAGAGATGGCTGCATTGATTTCTCAGATATAAGTAATTGTATCCATTGTCATTTTATTTTACTAGCCTCCAAGTTTTTAGAGCTAAGAGTTTTATAAAAGATTAGCATTTTCCAAGAAGAGCAGATTTTTCCAGTAGTGTGTTTTGAAAGAACTAATTTCTTGGTTCAGAATTCAAAAGGTATTGTTATTGGTAGTGTTTTCAATGCTCAATTCATAGAGTAATTGACAGCTTGTGGTGAGGGTTTGTAGGAGATTTGTTTCAATATCAGTAATATAAATTGGAATAGAGCAAGATGAGTCAGGAAATGAGTGTAGTGTCTACCAGTGGAAGAAGTGGTGATGCTGATGATGATATGAAAGGGAAGGGAAATGATTCTAAAGAATTCATCTCACTATTGCTTGGATCAAGCCAAAATAGAAAGGTAAGTGCCAACACTCTCATAGATGATTTATCATATATTAGAGATGCCAAAACTCTAGGCTCATCCGATTATTCCCTGTTCGACTATTTTTATAATAATAGTGATGAACCTATGCCAATTTCAAACCCATGGACCCATGGACTAGCTAGATTAATAGTCCTTGACATCTTTATAGATGTTGATTTTATTTTAGAAATGGCCAGTAGGTATGACGCCCTAACCAAGACTATTAAAAGGGATGATGGGAAAAACCTACTAACTCTAGATAGGAACTCATTCATGAAAGCTTTCAATGTATATTATCCAATGACCACTGAAATAAACTTGAAAAGTTTAGAGAATAGGTATACGAGAGATTATGGCATTGCAACCAAATTGATCAAGGAATATCATGTGCTAAGGAGAATGCAGAATTACATAGAACCTATCCCATGGAATGCCACATATTACTACAAAGACCTCAAATTCTATATGAATTATATCTCCTATGCATTATATAGAGTATTGGGAAAGTATGGAGGACCAGAGAGAATCACCTCAAACATCCTTATGATGGTCCTAGATATGCAGAGCCCTCATACCACTTCCAATTATGATTATATTTAGTATATAATCGATCAAATGCATCAAGGATTCATAGATATCCAGAGCAAGAAGGATAATCCCAGATTCATGCATTACTCTATTTTAATGCATTTGATCTTATACTACAACTTTCTCATTATGAATTGTCAATTTTTGAGGCCTCAGAGGTTTCATAAGAATGAAGACAACCCCATTCAGTTTTGGCTAAGAGTGTGGAATTATACTTCCAGGGAACAGGAGCTCTGTGCCTTTGAGAATTGGATAGTTTATCCAATACTTAAGTGTTTAGGTGTGAACAAGACAAGGATACCAGTGAAGGTGATATAGCTACTAATGCCATGCCAATATCTTGATAAGTGACCAGGAGATCACAACTGGGGTGACTTCTACTATGAGAAGAACTTCACATTGATCAGGGTATACTGTTTCACTCACCCACCCCATGTTTTTCCATTCCATGTGCCACCCAGGATTGCAACAATGGAATTCATCAGGCAATTAATTTTGACAAATAAGGAGCACCTTGTTCCATAGAGGAAGGGTACATTTACCCCAAGAAAGTTCAAGATTTATAATTTTACAATTGGTAAAAGGGCATTAGACCTATTGAACAATTGGATGAGCCATTACAGAATGAATATAGCCCTTTATAGGTACACTGACACAAAAGGCTTCATTTTGAGTGCCAAGTAGTTGTTGATACCCACCATTCCATACACAAAGGATCATGAGGAATGCATGGAAGAATACTTAATAAGAACTATATTGGAGGATGAGGAGGTTGATAAGAGGGTTGAAAAGTTTAATGAGTTGATGGACCTAGAGAGAAAATTAAAGAGAAAGGGACCTAGAGAGACTTGCCATACTTGAAGAGTACTCAGTACCTAGCCCCCCTCCAGTAAAACATGCATTTGTTGAAAAACAAGAAATGGAGGATGAAAAAATAATTGACCTAATAGAGTTCCTAGAAACTGAGGTTACAAATGAGTCCCCACCAAAAAGACAAAGAGTTGAAATAGGGGAACCATCTCAGAAGAAAGAAAAGAAGAAAGATAGAATTGGTGCTCTTATTAATAGAAATAGAGCCTATGACCATCAATTGAGGAAGAAAATAAGAGTAGGGGAGAAATTGCAAAAAGATAAAGAAGAGGAAATAGAGTTACCTCTCATGACTTGCACTAATGAAAGATTGATATGTCAAGATCAATTTCTGAAAGATGAAAATTTCATCAAGACCAAGGAATTCAAAGAGTTCCTCATTTGGAAAAGACAACAGTAGGTTAGTGCATAATTGTAGTTGTAAGGTGGTGACCCAATTACTAGTGAGGCCCTACAAACATTTCAAGATTATGATCCTGAATCAGAGAAAATAATACCTGAAGAGGCAAGACAACTGGTAAAGGCTGGTATAATGTTATTAGTAGAAGGGTGGGATTTGGCTTCAAATTTTATTATAGATCACATTAGAAATCAACCTGATGTAAATTTGTCATCATAAACATAGGTTGGGGAAATGATCAGAGGATTTGGATACAATCCAAAGTCCCAGGCATTGGCAATGTGGAGCCTAGCTCCAAAAGATCAAAAGTCATCCCTAATAAACATTCAGGAGAAAATGGAAATAAATAAGATTATATGGTCAGTCCAGAATATAGGAGACTTGGAGATTTCCCAAGTGCTCACCCATTTTTCTCAATTGAATGAGGTCAAAGCTGTCCAAATGTTTAAAAAATTTAAGAAACTCACTAGTGAAACTAGTGATATTGTCAAAGACAGTGAGCTGGGTCCAATCAAGATCAAAGCACAAGGGAAGCTAATAGCAGAGCTTACACAAGAATTTATAGACAAGCCAAAGGTTTCTCTTGTAGAGCCAAAAGAGGTTCAAGATGTTGAGATCCAAACAAAGGAAACAAAGCATACTTCAGTAGAAACAAGGCAAGAAGTTAGGGAGCATAATAATGTTGTATTAGGTGCATTGGCACAAATTTTGCAGCATAGGGTAGATATCATAAGGGATAAAATTGATTTAGTTTATGGATCCTATAGAAAATTGCTAGGCCTACAAGTACAGGTAAACAATTTTATCCAAATTTTGAATCCTTATTATGCAACTTGGTCTGGGAGAACAACACTTTTTGAAAGGTTGGAATCTTTGCAACCACTTAGGTCAGACTTACCAGAGATAGTGACCCAGGTTGGGACTGAGATAGATAAAATAGGAGTCACCTTGTCCTTTTTTAAAGCAAGGGCTAATAAAAAAGAGGCAAGGTTGAACATGTTTGGACCAAGCTACAATAGATTTGTGCCTCCAATCAAATCATAGGACAATCAGATTAAGCCACTAGGGGTATGGGGCTCAAAATTCAACACTATACTACCTTATAAAGATGTTTATGTTTCTAATAAAGGAGAGCTAGATATGGGAAGATTTAATAAGATACTAGATGAATCAATTAAGGAAGAAACATATATTAATAAGTTCATCATAGATGTCAAGAGAATTACCGATGCTAGGTGGGAGAGATAGAAGACTCAGTTGGAGAACATACAGAGATTTGAATGGCCAAAAGAAGAAGATGTTATAGCATGGGACATCTTAACAAATCCCAAGAATAAAAATCATGTAATTGTTGACCTAGACATCATGGATGAAGAATAGGACACATGGCACCTTCTCTTTGAGTACAAAAAGGTTAGCAACCATAAAGACTAGTGTAAGTTAGCCTGAACATATACAGACAAAGGCACCAAAGATCACAAGAAGACAAAGAACAAATCTGATCTTATTCTTCATTTTTATCCATCCACTGCTTGGTTCTTTCTTGTCTTTTTCCCTTTCTATATTTTAGGGTTAGGTCTTAAAACCATTCAAAGCTTGTAGCATCCTTACTTCTTAAGGATTCCAAGATGGTTTTAGCCTATAAATAGAATTCATTGTAACATTTTTTGATGATGATGGAATAGAATTACAAGGAAGACTACTAAATTTTGTCTGAGCCTTTGTACTAGTTGTCTATCTAAATGTATTTGAAGCTTTAAGACATTAATACAATTGTAGACACCCTAAAATGGACAGGCTTGCAACTTTACGTTAAAACCCTAATTTTCATCTATTAATTAATGGTTTCTTAATCATTAATTAATCATCTATTTTCTTCTAAATTCATTTCTCAAATCATCTAATCCAATCCCCAAAATTAATTAAATAATTAATCTTATTTAATT
>MU228015.1:2029715-2044177 GCA_018584345.1 Thuja plicata
CTCGACGCTTCTCAAGTCATAGACGCTGCCCAGCCAATACTGAGCATCAAGAACAGCGTTATTGAAGGAGTAGAGAGAGACAATAGAAGCTTCAAGCTTCGAAGGGTTTGCATTCGTTTGTCTTACTTTTCATTGTTTGTACATTTTATTGCTTACGTTTCCATCATTCATTTAGTAGTTATTTCTTAATAGATTTGCATGCACTTGTGAACCTTGGCTACTAACCCCAGCCCTTGGAAAGCTGTGGGAAACCAGAGAGAGAGGCGTACAACAATATATTGTAATCTCTTTTTCTACAACTTGGTTCTCTTTTCATTTCTGTTATAGTTCTTGTATGTTTATTTGTAAGGCACTTAGACATACTGATCACAAGGCGATTGTGTAATCATTTGTGAGTTCCTTCAAGGAAGGATTAATTATTTCAAGTGACCCTAGATAACTTAGCATTAGTTTAAGTATTTGATAACAAAGTTATAGAATTTAAGGATAATCTGTAAGGCATTTTATCTTTGTTGTAAGTATTCTATTGAACACCTTATTCTGGAGTTATACTAGATATTAACTCTATAGCCCTGGGATCATGCACTAGTTTATAGTTGGCTAAGTAATTGTTCATTATCCAACCAATATTTTAAATTACTAAATCATTCACACTTCAAACATATATTCAACTCAAGTAATTATGTTTAAGAAATACAATTCAATTTGTTGATTCCTTGAAGAGAGGATCATTAGGTTAACCCTCCTAAAATACAAAGGAAGAAGGATGAGAATCCTTATCTCACTTATTTATGTTGTTGTTAAGATAAGAGCCTGGCTCATAAAACTTTGTTTTAAACTCATTATTACTATTTCTAAGGTGTTTTATAAGTTATTATAGTGAGGTCTTACTACTTAATCAGTGAATGAATTAATCCACCAAAAAGATACTAAAGAATTAGTAATTATACAAAGGTAATACCTGCTTGAGTTCGTGGAACTCAAAAAAGAAGAAGGTGATAATAGTTTCCCTGGTATTATCAAAATCCTCATCAATTAGGCATTTCTCTTGCTTAAACTAGTTATTTCAATTTGGGAGTCATAGGGTTAAAACAAGCATTCAAGCTTATTGAGGCTCAGCAAAAAAAATCCCTAACAGGAGACTCTGAACCTGTAGTGTCTCAGATTAAGTCTAAATATGTTTCAAAGAATCATAGTTGAAATAATACATAAATGCATTCTGGGATGAACTTGAAAAATTTGATGCATTTGGTATTGATTGGATGGACAAAAGCCAAAATAGAATGGCAGAATTGCTTGCAAACATAGCTTTGAGGCCAGAAGATATTACCTTTTCTAGTATTTTTGAAGTATAGGTTCAATCTAGGCCCTCAATACCTTGTAATGTGGAAAACTGGCAAGTATTTGATGATGATGTGGACATTCTGAGATTCTTACATTATAAAGAAAAATTTAGGAACAAAGAGATTGATTTTAGTGGGTATGTAGAAACTTTAGATAGAAAAGATACCATTTTAGGCAAGGAAGTGTTAAATCTAGAATCAAATAAAGTACCAAAAGGGTTAGTTGTGCTAGAAAGAGCTTTTGATAATAAGGAAAAGCCATTTGTTGTAAAATAATGTAAATAAGCCTAAAGATTTGGAAGAAGTAAATGTAGGAACAAGTGATGTTCCTAAAAAATTATTTATTGGAAGAAAGATGTCACCAAAAGTAAGAGAGGACCTGATAAATTTATTAAGGAAATACAAAAAGGTCTTTGCATGGACATATGATGATTTAAAAGCATATAATGAGGATATTTTTCAACATGAGATTCCTTTTAAAGAGGATGCTAAGCATTTTAGACAACAACAAAGACCCATAAATCCCACACTAAGGCCCAAAATGGATGAAGGGATCATAAAACCCATCAGACATTCTTCTTGGGTTTCCAATTTAGTTCATGTTCAGAAGAAAAATGGAGATATCAGATTGTGTGTGGATTTTAGAAATCTAAACATATCATCCCTCAAGGATAACTATGCTCTCCCAAACATGTAGAATATGTTGCAAAGGGTTACTAGTTGTAAATTAATGTCCATGATGGATGGATTTTTAGGGTATAACCAGATAATGGTCAAAGAATTAGAGCAGTTTAAGATTGGATTCAATACACCATGGGGATATATGTTTACATCAGGGTGCCTTTTGGCCTAATAAATGTTGGGGCCACAGTTCAGAGAGCCATGGATGTTGCTTTCTCAATTTTTCTACAGAAGTTCTTGGAGGTCTATCAAGATGACCTTACAACATATTCTAAGAAGGAGGAACAACACTGTGAACACTTAGAATTTTTTTTTTGTAAGAGCTCTTGAATTCAGGATTTCTCTAAATCCCAGGAAATGCACTTTTGGAGTAACAAAAGGTAAGTTATTAGGGCATATTGTTTCAAAGGAAGGGGTTAGAATTGACCTAGATAGGGAAGCTTCTATTGACAAGGTTCCCCTCCCAAGAAATGTTAAAGGAATTCAATCTTTCTTCGGTAAGGTAAACTTTCTCAGAAGATTTGTTGCAAACTTTGCTAAGAAAAGTAGGCCAATTTCCAAAATGCTGAAATAAGATACAAAAATGGAATGGGATGGAGAAGCCACCCAGTTTTTCCAAGAAATAAAGAAAGCTATCAAAGATACCCCTATCCTAAGAACTCCTTACTATTTAAAACTTTTGAATATTTTTTCATTTGCATCATGCCATACTATTGTCGTTGTCTTGTTACAAAAAAATGAGGAAAGGTTTGAATAGCCTATTGCTTTCTTTGGCAAGTCCTTATAGGATGCAGAACTAAAATATGATATAAATGAGAAGCAATCTTATGCACTGGTAAAAGATGTTAAATCTTTTAGATGTTATTTAATAGGTGCTATAGTAGTTTCTTATGTACCCTCAGCAGTAGTAAAAGACATCTTCACCCAACAAGAGGTGTCAGGTAAAAGATGTAGATGGATCAACAGGATCTAGGAGTTTAATATTGAAATTCAAATTACTAATTTTTTTAGAAGAATGGGATTAGCCAAGTTAATGGCTAACACAAATTTGGATGCAAACCATGTCAATACCCTAGAGGAAGAACAAAGACCTTTTATCTGTAACCTTGACCACTGTGATTGGTAGAAGAATATATTTATTACTTACAAAGAATGAATTTTCCATAAGGGATGGATGATAATAAGAAAAGGACCTTAAAATTACAAGCTATCCATTTTTCCCTGATCAGAGATGAGCTGTGGTGGAGGAATCCTGAAGGGATTCTACTAAAATGTGTTGATAAAGAGCAAACAGACAAGATTTTGCAAGAAATGCATAATGGAGTGTGTGGTGGCCACTATATGGAAAAGAAAATTGCACATAAGGTCCTAAGAGAAGGATTATGGTGGCCAAGTATCTTTAAGGATTCTCATCAGTTGGTTAAGAAATTTGATTCTTGCCAACATTTCTCTAGTAAATTAAAATTCTCCGGTAATGTACCCCTCACTCCAATGGACATTCAATCCCTTTTTCAATAATGGGGTATTGATTTTATAGGGGAAATAGCTACTAAATCTAGTGGAGGGAATGCATGGGTAATTGTAGAAACTAACTACTTTACTAAGTGGGTTGAAGCAATTCCCACTAAAAGAGAAACTATTAAAGTAGTAATATATTTCTTGTTGAAGAACATAATCACCAAGTTTGGGTGTCTAGAAAAAACAATATCAGATAATGCAATGTGTTTTGAGTCTGAGGAGTAGATGAATTTTTGTGCTAAATGTGGCATTCAGACATCTTACTCTACACCTTACCACCCACAGGGGAATGGCCAAGCAGAATCCACAAAAAAAATCCTACTTAAGATCATTAAGAGAGTCATGGATACAAATAAGAAAGCATGGGATTCAAAGATAACAATGGTTGTCTCGGAAGATAGAGTGACATCTAAAAAGGCTATATGATGTGCACCTTTTGATTTAGTATATGGGATTCAGGAAAGACTACATCAGAATAATCTAATGCAAATGTACAAGTTTGTCCAATTATATGATGGATGATATTGATAATGATATGCAGTTGATAATTGATGACCTAGTTGAATTGGATGAAACCATGATGAAAGATTCTGTGACAAATGCTAAACTTAAATTGTAGGCAAAAAACAAGTATGATAAAAGGGAAGTATCAAGACAATTCTATGTGGGAGATTATGTCCTAATTTGGAATGCCAGATTGGAAGATAAAGGAAAACATGGAAAGTTTGAACCAATCTAGCTGGGACCATATATTGTCCATGATAGGTATGGGAAAAATTCCTATTTATTGAAAAACCTTACTAATAATATTTTAGAATTGTTAGTTCATGGAAAATTCTTGAAGTTATACTTCTCTTGAAGTCTAATAATCCATGAATAGTAAGTTATGTACATAGTGTGTTTCTGCAGTGTGTTGTTTCTATTCTTAGTTTAGTTTTGTTTTCTGTTGTGTGGGTTGGTTAGTTTTTTCTAGTTGGTTGGTCTACTTCCCCTGAGATTCTGAATTCTTGCAATACCTACAAGATGTATTCATCCCCAGAAAGAGCTACTGTTTGGTCTATTTAAAAAATGTTTCCAAGCAAGTGAGTCCTTGGTCTGCAAGTTTCAAATTAAGGTCATGTGTAAATTTTGAAACCCTTGTTTAAGTCTTCAAGTGTAAATCTTATTTTAAAACCCTAAGTGTTGGAGTGGTTTCTATTTTTACATTACCTTTTTCATCACTTAAGTTACATTTTTACCATGTGTTTATTAAGTGGGGTCATGTTCAATAATTCATAATTCTCTAAGTGCTTTAATATTTCCTAAGTTTGAGATTCCGCAAGTCTTTTATTCATATTAAATCATGTGTCAGGAAAGTTTGTTTTGATATAATGGTTCCCAAATTCCCATAAGATGAAGATAATAAAGATATATGTTTCAAGGCATTGCACCATGATGCCACATGTATCTAGAAGGACCGGCTATAGTTGAAATCAAAGTTAGAAGATCATCATTGATGCTTTTTGATCTAATAGCCCGCGCTTTGCCTTAATATGAAAGATGATGTGAAATTAACCTTAAAGGGAACACATCATGATGATGCATGTCCAAGTGGGTCCAAGCATGGTCATAAAGATAAAGTTAAAAAAAGAACAAATTAGATTTGATCCGATAGTCGTCAAAAAACCTCATAATAAAGATGCGGATGAAATAACCATTAAGGGAAAGCGCCATTGCAACACCGAGAAAATAACGGGCCACACATGGTAATAAAGAATCAAATAAATTGATAGAATATTCAAAAAGATCTAACGGCTAGTGATAAACCTCAAATACAAGATGAAAGGATGTTAAGTATTAAGGGAATGCACCGCAGTGACGCATGTCCAACTGAAGCAAGTTGATACAATGGTTGGTAGACAACTGGTTAACTAAAGGTAAGACAAGTTAGTAAAGATCTAATAGCTAGTGCATAGCCTTAGATCAAAAGTAATGTGGATTTAACCATTGAGGAATTGCATGGTTCTTCCACATTTCTCTACAAGATCAAAGTTATGGGTTAAAAGTTTGAATAAAGGCAGTAAAAATCATGAAGATCAGACAGCTGGTGCTAAGCCTTGAGCATAAAGTGATAGATATATAGCCTTCAAGGGAACATGTTGTGGTGACACATGTCCAAACTGATGGGACCCTTTAGAAATGTAAAGTAGGGTAAAGCGCAAGAAAATACATAAAGATCTAACAGGTGGGCGTAAAGCATCAGATCAAAATTGTCTGAAACATAACCTTTGAAGGAACGCACCATTGTGACATGTGTCCAAAGAGATGAATGTTATAAAAGACTTGTTGTGCACCATTTGATGCAAAGGAAAGTTGTCAAGATCGATGGTTATGTTTCAAAAGGATAAAGTAATAGTTGTGAACCATTAGCCACGAGATTTTGAACTCAGATGAAGTAATGGCGAACGTGTGTTTTTCTGCAGTGAAAATTTAATGCTCAAAAGTGATGGGATTGTTATTTGATCGATCATTCAAGTTTTATTTGGCATAATTATTAGAGTTGTGGAGTGAAATAAAGTTGCAGCGATCACATTCAAACTTCCAAGCTATCCGTAGGATGGGAAATCTTCTAATACTAGTGTTTTTGAGTTCTGAGAAATTTGAAGAAATATTAGAGTTTGCAGTAAAAGAGGTCTGTTCTCAAAATTGTTGAACTATTCAACTTTTAAAACTCTAAATTCAAGATACCTCCCAGAAGAGAATTTAAGCGTAAAATAGAATACAATGAGAGAAATGTATGTGATGACCTATTTTAGCAATTGATTAGGTCAACTAATGATTTGACTAAAATGAAGGAGTTAGTTCCCAAAACCCCATGTTTGAAAATTGGTGAGGGTCTGTATGATTTAAGTCAATGGCTTAGAGATGCGAGTATAGGCATGAGTGGTATGGCTTTGTTCAAAGTAGTTTTCAGCCAGAGAAATGCTTTTGCTCCAAACAACAATGTATGGAAGTTTGATGTAGGCATATTAGTGGTGCCTGGTGTATGTGGTAAATTTGTTCTTGTTAATCTACCATACACTTCAACATAGTCCTTATTCATCAGATACACACAAGGATGAGTATGAGATTATTCATCTTGCCTTCCTGTATAATTTAACCTGTTGCCTTCTATCTTGATGGGGTTTCAAAATAGCTCTCAGAATGAGAGTCTCAAAACCATAGACCAATCTAAGAATGAAGGATTTATGCTTCCCTGAATGTAATGTAATGATTACTCTAGGAATGAAACATGCAAGATTAATCTAAATGATCCATTTAAGCTAGAAATGAGATTAAAACTATGCCATGATTTCAATGAGATTATTCTATAAATTGAAATTAATCTATTGAAAAATGATATTATTCTATATGAGATTATGAACTAAGAATGTAGCAACAATTCAGTATTCTAACAATGCATATGACTAGAAATTCAGGAAGGGCTTTGAATGAGAAATGGGAGTTCTTTTATAGACTCAGAGGTTGTTTAGAATAGAAAGTTTTCTTTTTGAAAATAAAACAGATAGAAAAGCCAGTTCAATTTAGAAAGCTTTCTTTAAAAGAAAACAATAAATTGTTTTCCCTTTGCTTTAACTATTTTCTTTTTTATTTAACTATTTTCTTTCTCTGATTTTAACTGTTTTCTTTCTCTTTAAAGCACAGTTAATTCAAAACTTCTATTTCTAAACCAAAGATAAGATTTTTGAGAGAATATTTAATTAATTAAATAAATATGACCTCATAAATGTGTTTTTCTCAATTATCTGAATAATTAAATTCAATTAGTGAAATGAGGATATTTATTTAATAATTAAATATTATTTAATTTCTTTTTAAGTGTTTTAGCTAAAAGGCGAAAAATTAATTTAATTAAAGTGCTAGGAATTTATTAATTAAATTAATTCAATCATAGGGTTTATTTAGCCAACTGATATTTAGAAATTAAATATAATGTATGATTAATGCAGATTTAGGATTTTCTGCATTTAACACTCAGGTCAAGTAGAGTCAATCAAAACTCAGAATTGCCTAGTACAATAGGACTTTCATGATTCAGAAGAATGAAAAATGTAACAAAATTGGTTAGGGTTGCAAGATGCCAATTTTGGGGTGTTACATTTTTCCCCTCTTTGAATTGATGTGCGAGCAGTGCATTGATTCAAAGAATAGTCTGAAGCTTGAAGCACAGAAGAATAGATTTTGAAAATTGATGATGCAAAGATCGATTGATGAAGATTTCAGAGCCATCTCTAGGACAAAGCTTGACTCTCCAAAGTCTAGGTTAGGTTGCTGAGATGCCGATCAAGTAGATTTTTCAAGGGTCATCTCTAGAATGAAGCTTCATCCTTAGGGATCTGGGTTAGATTGCCCTGATACCTAATAGATTAATATTTTGAGAATCATCTCTAGAACAAAGCTTGATCCTCAGGGATCCGGGTTAGAATGCCCCAATATCTAATAGATGATATCTTTCACAAGACTGTCCCTAGAACAAGGCTCAACCTTCAAGAGTCGGGGTTAGATTGCCCTGATACCTTCCCAAAAGATAGTTAAAGAGATTTTGAGGACTATCTCCAGAATGAAGCTTAGTCCCCCCAATATCTAGGTTATATTGCCCAGATACTGGTTAGATTGACATCTTTCACAAGGCCATCCCTAGAATGAGGCTCAAACTTCAAGAGTCAGGGTTAGATTGCCCCGATACTTGTCCAAAAAGATGGTCAATAGAAATGTTTAGGACTATCTATAGAACGAAGCTTAGTCCTCCCAGAATCTAAGTTAGATTGCTTAGATACTTAACATATTAAGATTTTGAGAATCATCTCCAGAACAAAGCTTGATCATCAAGGATCTGAGTTAGATTGCTCAGATAATTAATAGATGACAAGATGTAAGGAACAAAGATACCCTTATTGATTGTGGAGTATCTAGTTTTGACCGTGAGGTACGAAAAACTGAACATGCCCCAAGTGATGAGATGCCCCTAGCAATGATGACTTTTGAAAATTAGATTAGATTGATTGGAAATATATTCAATGATGTAATCATCCTGCCCCCTCGAGAGAAAAATAGAAATATGACATGTCATAATGATGATTGAGAGTGAAAAATTGCAAATAGATGTCAGAGATCATGAAGAACTCAGGACATATTATGGAAAAGTTTGGAAGATGCAGAATCAATTTTGAGTGATTTCAAAGACCAGTTGACCAAGTTTGACTAGGGTTGACTAGAGTTGACTATTGAGGGAAAAAGTCAAATATCTGAGGAAATGTTGATGAGATATGATTCTGACAAGAAAGCGACGTCAGAAAGTTGACTGCACAAGCGTCTGATCACGCCGGTCCCAAAAAATTTAAAATGCAATTTTGAGCTATATAGAAGTGTCAGATTTTGATTTCGATCATGAAAATGGATTGAGCATATAGCTGAAGATAGAGAGCAAGGATCAAACACTTGTATAGTAGTGATGAAGCCAAGATGCTAAAGAAGAACTCCCTAATGTACAAATCTAGGAGAACGCAATGAAGTGAATATCGAATTGCTACCACAATGCAAGTCTAGAATGAAAATGCAATCTTATGCTAGATGAAATACCTAGGACATGGTTGTGAGACCCATTGTATAATCATCATCATTGAGAATTTTTGGAACATTAGAGGTGATACAATCCTTACTAGTGCCACTACGACCATAAGGATATGAGTATGACTTTCATCGGGTAAAATGTAGGAAACAAACGTAAGCACCACGACACAAAAGCCAATATGACTTGAACATTGTTTCTAGTTGATATTGCAAGAGTACACCAGTATCAAGGCATGCAAAGCCAATATAACCATGAGTGCTATCATGTGTAAACAAACAAAGAAATAATAGTCAAGGAGATAGTTCCAACCTCACCATGGCAAACAAATAAACAAGATCGAGAGATGTGAGGTTGTTCCACCTTAGTGTGGGAGCTCTTATCACATACACCCTATTTATTTGATGTTGCTGGATCATCGAGACTACACCAAAAAGTAGTAGAAAAGTAAAATATCAAAGAAATCCATGAGAACAGACAACATACAAAGAAAGATTCAATCATAGCTCAGCCCGTTTCAAATTTTTTGAATATGTTTGTGTATAGGGGTGTTGAAAAACACCGTTGTGCTTGTGAGTGCATTGTGTTTGATTGTTATCGATAGATGTTTATGTTTAAGGTATCCTATGTGTGTTGAAAAATATAGATGTATCTAAAGATAGTGTTGAAAAACACTGTTTATGGTGGTTGTTGGTGCTATTTCTTGTCCAATTTATGTCTTGTAATTTTCTTAGTGTCTCCTGTCATTATTGGTGTCAAGGGTTTCAGGATTGAGTTTCAAATTATTTTCATCTCTCTGCAAAAGTTCCCCAAACCCTCAGCCTAATAGAAAATGGTTAAAAATGACTAAAAAAAACCCTAAATGCCTCGGCCGGTTCTATTTTCGTGTTACTTTTTTTGTCACTTAAGTCATTTTAAGTCATGTGTTTGTGTTGAATGGGTTGCTTTTGTCAAAATATTGTATCATCCTAAACACTTTAATAATACCTAAGTCTCACCATGTAGGTCCCTTTTACATCATCCCCTTATGTATCAAGCAACTCAAAAAAGATTGGACGGTGCGCTTATTCGCTTATATCCAAGATGCTTGACATCTAATGTATAAGTGAACAAGTGGAGGTGACACATGTCCTTGGTGGGGCCGAGCATGTTAAGAAAGTCCTCTGTTAAAATGTGAGCAACTCAGAAAAGATTGGACAGTGCACTTATTCACTTATATCCAAGATGCTTGACATCTAACATATAAGCGAATAAGAGGAGGCGACACGTGTCCTTGGTGGGGCCGAGAATATCATAAAGGCTGTTAAATAGTACACAAGTTTGGAAAGATCTGACGGCTTGCTTAATCTCTTATATCCAAGATGCTCAACATCTAACAAATAAGCAAATAAGCGATGATGACATCTGGCAGTTGGGGGGCTAGGCACTCAAAGTTGGCGAAGGTTTAAAGTTTAGTTAGGTTGTTTCATATCTAACGGCTCGCTTAATCGCTTATATCCAAGATGCTCAACATCTAACGAATAAGAGAATAAGCAGAGGCAACGTGTGTCCTCAGTTGACAGTGATTTCTGGGAAAATAAGATAGCCATCAGATGCAAAGAGTGATGTCCAGAATTGACGGCTCAAATTCAAAATTGACAGAACAAGTTGCAGAGAGTCATTAAACTACAAAATTGAAGCTATGGATTAATTGTAGAACATGTGACACCTCTAGTTGAATTCAATTTGAAAGAATGATTTGATTGAGGCCATGAAATTGATTAAGCCAACTGCAGCCTCAATAATTCACCAAATTCATTTGAGCAAAGACCGAATTAAAAAGAAAACCAGCTCCATCCAACTTCTGTGTAGAACGGGTAAGCTTATTGTTCACTTGCATTCAAAATTGGGGTGGAATTTGTAGTTCAGAGAAGGTTTTAGAGATCTTATTTCAGAATCTGGTTCTAGTATTGGTAGAAAACCCTTAGAATGGCCCCCAGAGTTGAAATTTTAGGACAGGTCTATTACCAAAAATGGAACATTAGGGAATATTTGTTGCAGGAGTTACCATTGTCTTTAGGGGATGCCACACAAGCTAAAAAAGAAGTTCCACAACATCCCCACTTCAAAATTGGGGAAGGATTATATGATTTGGGTAGGTGGGAAAAAGATGCTATTACTAGTTTTGATGGCCTTACTCTGTTCAGGATGGCCTATAGTCAAAGGAATGCCTCTACTCCAGACTACAATATTTGGGAATTAGATGTGGGAAAACTGATAGCTCACGGTGTGTTCATGGATACTGATTTATTCATCTTGATCGCAAACACTTATGATTAGGTGGCTAGGGTTGTTAGAGCTACCCGGGGAAACAAAATATTGATTGTATCAGCAGATGAAATCAAAAGGATTTTCAAGCTGACTGATCCCTCCCAAAATATGGATGATATTGATCTTGAGTATTTCAAAGAAATATACAATAACCAAAGATACTATTATAGGGGTGAAGTAGTGAAGAGGTATGCCAACAAAATAGGAGACTTGGTAGTGATAGGGCCTAGAACCCCAGAACCCTTTAAATTGGATCTTTTCAATGGAAAATCCAGAAAAATGTAGAGTTCCTTGTGCAATGTTTTGGGGATAAATGAAGAGGGGGCAATGCCTATCCATATAATGTTGATGGTTGTTTAGATTCTGCATCCCCACTTGTCAGTGGTTTTTGATTATGCATCTTATATTGCTCAGGAAATGCATGATGGTTTGTCAGGGATCCAAGATGGCAATATACAAAAACCAATGGGTTGGTATTCCCTTACGATGCATATGTTCTTATTCAGTAGTGTTGACTTCTTTGAAGAAGAAATGGAATTGGAAAAATTCCAAGATGGTAAAGAGTTGCCTATTCAGATGTGGAGTGCAGATTTGTGCTGGGATAGAAAGAATGCTAGCTATGTGTATTTTCACAAACTTTTTGCAACCATACTTAAGTCATTGCTAAGCAACCAAAATGCTAGACTTCATAATGAAATAATGATGCTTTTAAGGCCTATGGAGTATGCCCTGGAGCTGAAAATTGCTCACAACTAGAGAGATTTAATCTTGTACCCTTTTGCCACAGTTATTAGGGTTTATGGTTTCAGAGGTACTCCTTATGTGTTACCCTAAAGAGTCCCACTCAAGATTGGGATAGCAAAAATTATAAGACAATTATGTGGGCTGTAGGAGGAAGCCTTGACCGGAAAGATGAAGGGAAATATATTTCCTACCCTCACTGGATCCCATCACTTTATCATAACAAAAGGGGGGTGTACATAGTTTGGAAAATACTTTGAGCCCTATCATTTATCTAATTCCATATCCAGGTGTGCAGATAAAGAAGATTTTATCATGGGCATGTTTAGGAAGAGGACCAATTGTATAATGCTAAAGCATCAATTCTACTATTCAGAGGATATTATCAGGAACATTTTTGACCTAGAGGTTCAAGAAGTCAGGAAGGAAAAATGGATGGCATATAAGAAATCCTTGGACTTTGTCCAGAATTTTGACAAGACCTATGATCCTCTAAAGGATTATTTCCCATGGTCTTATAAAATTGATTCACTAATGAATATTTTTGAGGGAATAATGAAAACCCTAAATGAGAAGAGGCAGAGAGCAGTTGATAGTGATCCAGAAAAGGCTCTTACTATTTTGAATAGATTCCCACAAAGAAGAATAGTTCCACCTGGGAACTATGTAGTATACAAAAGAAGAGGATATACCACTATTGCTCCAAGAGTTGATAAGCCCATTCAGCATAAGGGAAAGAGGCCAATGGATACTGATGTTCAAGAAGTACCCTCTCCAAAGAGGTGAAGGGTGGAGACAAAAGAACAAGGAGGTGAATTGTATTCTCCTTCCGAATCTCCTATGCAATATGATGACCAGACCATTGCTGAGAAATTGCTCAAGGTGAGAAATGCTAGTGAAGTAGTTGTTACCAATCAAGAACTATAAGAAGGGATGCCAGAAGAGCCTAAACATACATCATCTGACCTCACAGTGGTAGAATTTGCTGGCAAGGAATTAGAGCCTATGACCAAACAAGCTAGTAATGAATTCTCGTCTGATGACAATTTCATCAAAACTAGGGCTTTTATTCAGTTCCTATGGAGATGCCATATTGGTGAATACAATGATAAGTGCCAGAAAATGATAGAAGTTCAACCCAATGCTTCCAAGGAGGACATAGAGAAAGCAGTCAAGCAAGAATTGATATTTAAATTTGATAAGATTACTCCTAAAGAGGGTAGACAAATGATCAAAAGGCAAGGAGTTCTCATATTGCCACAATGGGATTTAGATGATGCAGTGGTTTTTGATGCTATAAGGAAACAAGATAAACCCATAAGCCCTGCTGAGACATCAATTGGTGCCCAGTTTAGTGAGGATCATGTAGCATTGGCAATCTTGTCACTAAAGAAAAAGGACAAGAGAAGAATTAAAGAAGATGATGAGACTGAAGACACAGGTAGCCTAATTGTGAAAAGGGTTTCAGATACCTCAGGAACTGAAGTGGCTAACCTTGTTGTACAGGTTTCCAATTTGAGCATGAAAGTGTCAAAGAAAGAAAAGGAAGCATATGCTAGTCTGAATGAAAGATATGAGTTTGTGCTCAAAGCTTACAATGAAGAGAAGATGAAATCTTTGATTAAGGATAACAAAATAGCAGAGTTGGAAGGTAAGCAGAAGATTCAACTGGTGCCTAAAAGGCTAATTGCTTAGGACCCATATCAGCCTTCCTTCTCAAGTCTGTTTATAACATATCCCCCATCCCCTGTACCTCTAAGTCCTACTACTCAAGAAGTTATTGATGCCAAGAGAGTAGAATTAGAAGCTGAGAAGAATAGGCTAATCAATGAAAGGACAAGATTAGAAGAAGAGGGTAAGAGGGACTTAGAAGATTCCTAGGCCTACAAAGAAGCTAAATAATTGGTGAAGAAAAAGCACACAGATCAGATATTTTCAAATCTCAAAAGATGTGCCAGTGAAATTAACCTTGCTAACCTCTACTCACTGGGAAAAAAGATCACAAGCATCTCTAGCTGGCATGAGGATGAAAAGAAGCAATGGGATCTGATAGTAAATAAGTGGAAAGGGAGGGCATCCCATGTCAAATATTTCTATTCCCTCTCAAAAGAACAAAATAATATTGATTTTGTCTTAACAAGCACTCACAAGTGTCTCAAATTGATGATCAATTTAGACACCAAAAGGAACATGGTTATGAAGAAAATCATAACCCTAAGGGGAGAGTTTTCCAAGGATAGGTATGATATGTATCCTAACAT
>MU228015.1:2066165-2079842 GCA_018584345.1 Thuja plicata
TGACTGATCCCTCCCAAAATATGGATGATATTGATCTTGAGTATTTCAAAGAAATATACAATAACCAAAGAGACTATTACAAGGGTGAAGTAGTGAAGGGGTATGCCAAAAAAATAGGAGACTTGGTAGTGATAGGGCCTAGAATCCCAGAACCCTTTAAATTGGATCTTTTCAATGGCAAAGCCAGAAAAATGTACAGTGCCTTGTGTAATGTTTTGGGGATAAATGAAGAGGGGCCAATGCCTGTCCATATAATGTTGATGGTTGTTCAGATTCTGCATCCCCACTTGTCAGTGGTTTTTGATTATGCATCTTATATTGCTCAGGAAATGCATGATGGTTTGTCAGGGATTCAAGATGGAAATATACAGAAACCAATGGGTTGGTATTCCCTCATGATGCATATGTTTTTATTCAAAAATGCTGACTTCTTTGAAGAAGAAATGGAATTGGAAAAATTCCAAGATGCTAAAGAGTTGCCTGTTCAAATGTGGAGTGTAGATTTGTCCTGGGACAGAAAGAATGCTAGCTATGTGTATTTTGACAATTTTTTTGCAACCAGACTTAAGTCATCGCTAAGCAACCAAAATGCTAGAGTTCATAATGAAATAATGATTCTTTTAAGGCCTATGGAGTATGCCCTAGAGTTGAAAATTTCTCACAACTAGGGAGATTTAATCTTGTACCCTTTTTCCATAGTGATTAGGGTTTATGGTTTCAGAGGTACTCCTTATGTGTTACCCTATAGAGTCCCACTAAAGATTGGGATAGAAAAAATTATAAGATAATCAGGTGGGATGGAGGAGGAAGCCTTGACCAGAAAGATGAAGGGAAATATCTTTCCTAGCCTCACTAGAGCCCATCACTTTATCATAACAAAAGGGGGATGGACACAGTTTGGAAAATACTTTGACCCCTATCATTTATCCACTTCCATATCCAAGTGTGGAGATAATGAAGATTTTATCATGGGCATGTTCAAGAAGAGGACCAATTGTATAATGCTAAAGCATCAATTCTACTATCTATAGGATATTATCAGGAACATTTTTGACCTAGAGGTTCAAGAAGTCAGGAAGGAAAAATGGATGGCATATAAGAAATCCTTGGACTTTGTCTAGAATTTTGACAAGACCTATGATCCTCTAAAGAATTTTTTCCCATGGTCTTATAAAATTGATTCACTAATGAATCTTTTTGAGGGAATAATGCAAACCCTAAATGAGAAGAGGTAGAGAGAAGTTGATAGTGATCCAGAAAAAGGCTCTTGCTATTTTGAATACATTCCCATAAAGCAGAATAGTTCCACCTGGGAACTATGTAGTATACAAAAGAAGAGGATATACCACTGTTGCTCCCAGAGTTGATAATCCCATTCATCATAAGGGAAAGAGGCCAATGGATATTGATGTTCAAGAAGAACCCTCTCCAAAGAGGTGAAGGGTGGAGACAAAAGAATAGGAGGTGAATTGTATTCTCCTTCCCAATACCCTATGCAATATGATGACCAAACCATTGCTGAGAAATTGGTCAAGATGAGAAATGTTGGTGAAGTAGTTGTTACCACTCAAGAACTACAAGAAGGGATACCAAAAGAGCCTAAACATACATCATCTGACCTCACAGTGGTAGAATTTGCTGGCAAGGAATTAGATCTTGTGACCAAACAAGCTAGTGATGAATTCTTGTCTGATGACAATTTCATCAAAACTAGGGCTTTTATTCAGTTCCTATGGAGATGCCATATTGGTGAATAAAATGATAAGTGCCAAAAAATGATAGAATTTCAACCCAATGCTGCTAGGGAGGACATAGAGAAAGTAGTCAAGAAAGAATTGATATCAAAATTTGATAAGATTACTCCTGAAGAGGGTAGACAAATGATCAAAAGGCAAGGAGTTCTCATATTTCCACAATGGGATTTAGCTAATGCAATGGTTTTTGATGCTATAAGGAAACAAGCTAAACCCATAAGCCCTGCTGGGACATCAATTGGTTCCCAGTTTAGTGAGGATCATGTAGCATTGGCAATCTGGTCGCTAAAGAAAAAGGACAAGAGAAGAATTAAAGAAGATGATGAGATTGAAGACACAGGCAACCTAATTGTGAAAAGGGTTGCAGATACCTTAGGAACTGAAGTGACTAACCTTGTTGTATAGGTTTCCAATTTGAGCATGAAAGTGTTAGAGAAAGAAAAAGAAGCATATGCTAGTCTAAATGAAAGATATGAGTTTGTGCTCAAATCTTACAACGAAGAGAAGATGAAATCTTTGATTAAGGATAAAAAAATAGCAGAGTTGGAAGGTAAGTAGAAGATTCAACTGGTGCCCCAAAGGCTAATTTCTCAGGACCCATATCAGCCTTCCTCCTCAAGTCCATTTATAACATATCTCCCATCCCCTGCACCTCTCAGTCCTACTACTTAGGAAGCTATTGATGCCAAGAGAGCAGAATTAGAAGCTAAGAAGAATAGGCTAATCAATGAAAGGACAAGATTAGAAGAAGAGGGTAAGAGGGACTTAGAAGATTCCTAGGCCTACAAAGAAGCTCAATAATTGGTGAAGAAAAAGCATACAGATTAGATATTTTCAAATCTCAAAAGATGTGCCAGTGAAATTAGCCTTGCTAACCTCTACTCACTGGGAAAAAAGATCACAAGCATCACCAGCTGGCATGAGGATGAAAAGAAGCAATGGGAGCTGATAGTAAATAAGTGGAAAGGGAAGGAATCCCATGTCAAATATTTCTATTCCCTCTCGAAAGAACAAAATAATATTGATTTTGTTCTAACAAGCACTCACAAGTGTCTCAAATTGATGATCAATTTAGACACCAAAAGGAACATGGTTATGACGAAAATCATAACCCTAAGGGGAGAGTTTTCCAAGGATAAGTATGATATGTATCCTAACATGTTCAAAAATGATAGGAGCATAAAGAATGAAGCCCTATGGCTGAGGCAGTTAAACAAGGCATTGACTAGTAGGACAAAGAGTATTGTTACATTGGCAAACACTGGCTGGTTTGTATTAACCATTGATATTTTGAACAAAGCCAAGGCATTTTTTGAATCTTTGGAAGTAGAAGTAGAGAAGGCTAACAGTGACTGGGAGGAGTTCAACAGCTGCAAAGATGAAGTTCTCAACCTTGAGTGGCTATGTGATGAGGTGTACACTGCTTGCGTCAACATATATGGTATAGTTACCCCCATAGCATGAAATAGCAAATATGAAGGGGACAACTAGCATCAAGGAGGTTAAGATAATGGAGCAGATCAAATATTAAGACCTCTACACCAACAAGAGAAAATAATCTAGGTGACAAAGACCCAACTACCTCGAAGCAACTTCAAGCATTCAGGCGGTCACAAGACAAATGATTACATGGCTTATAGGAAATATTGTTATCTCATCCGCCATAAGTTTTTCCCCTTTTTGAAACTATATTTTGTCCTTTAGCCCAGTCATTCATAGCTTTGTGCATCCTTATTTTCCAAAAGGATTCCAAGATGACTATGGCTACCTATACATATCAAGTTGTAATATTGTAAGAAGGATGGTAAAAATAAGACTACAAGGTAGATTACTGAATTGTGTCTGACTATTGGTTTTGAGTCTTTGTGAATGTACTGGTATCCAAATCTACATTAATAAAATACAATGGAATCTCCATTTTAATATCTATGATGTCTTCTTGCATTTACTATTAATTCTTGTATGTTCAGTTTGTAAGGCACTTTGAATATACTGGTTATAAGGTATTCATGTTCTTGTCTGTGAGTTGCTTTCAAGGAAAGTTTTTAATCTTATAGATGATTGTAGAGGATTAGGGTTTATGTAGGAATTTGATACAAGGGTGTAAGGATGAGAGGATATTTTGTAAGGCATTCTATCTAGGGTTCACTTGTATTTCCATTAATTTTCTTCAGTATATGTATGCTCTGTTTTGACTCTATCACCCATGATTAGGCACTAGTCATAAATGCTGGCAAGTGGTTGTTATCATCAAATTCAAATTCAATCAGTCTTTATACTCATGTTGTTTCAAGTACAAGTCTAGTTGATTGTATTAATTACAATTCACCTTTGTGATTCCTTGAAGAGTGAATCAATAGGTTAGCCTTCCTAGGCCTAAATGGCATAAAAAGAAGAAGGATCTCAAATGCTTAATCCACTATTAAAACTGCTGAAAGCTGATATTCTGTTAGATGTGTACCCACCTGGGTATGTGGAGCCCAAAGTGTAGAAGGATTTTCTATCCTTTTTAATTAGCCCTTTTTATTGTGAGAATCTAACTTGGGTATAGGAGAGTCTGGCATTTACTGTCATTATAATCAATTCTACAAGAAAAAGAGCTAACAGTGGTGTTGAAAAACACCAATTTGTGTCAATAGCGAGTTGTCTTTGAGAAGTGACAAGATTACTGACTCAGGTGTAAACCAAATATGCTAGAAGATGTGGGGACCCATGCCCCCAAGTAACAATGACTGAATTGAGATATGTTGCAAGGAAAAATTAGATTTGGTTGCCCCCAAGCGTATGGTGCTAAATCAATGTCAAGTTAGGAGGGTTCGCAAAGGAACTAGAGTGTCACAAAAGTGACCGAAAGCTATGTAAAAACTAAAGAAAAGAATGCCAAGACCGAGTATCGATAGATAGAGAATTTGAGTATAAATCTAACTATAATGAATGAGAGAAATCTCTATAGTTCAGCGATAGTAGGCAGACACAGTGAGAACCACTGGTGGCTGACACAAGAGAGATTTGTGAGTGAAGAGATCATAGTATGAGCTAGACATCAGTAGGCAGATGCAGTGAGAACCACTAGTGACTGATGTTAGGGAGATTCTCGAGGAGAGAGAACTTAGTGTAAGTTAAGAGACAATAGGTAGACATGGTGAGAACCACTGGTGACTATCATGAAGGAGATCCTCAAAAGGGAATAGGATAGTTCCCCCTAGATCAGGAGGGTTGTCATGAGAGTTAACCAGTTTTAATCTATGTAAGTTGGTGTCTTGATGGGAAATTGAAAGTGTGTAGAAAGTAAATGCAAGCAGGAAAGCAGGAAAGCACAAAAGAAGCAAAGCAACTGCATAAAGCCAAGTGGTGTAGTGATAGATATAGAAATGTGGAACAAGAGGCACCTTTTTACCAGGTTTTCACCTTCTTGATAGAAATTCTTTTTTTGCTACCTTGACGCTTGTTTGCCAGGTTTTCATCAATGACACCTTTTTTCTTTTTCTCTTTTTTTGTTTGTTTCAATTTTTTAATTTTTTTGTATTTTTGGAATATATGATTTTTTGGAGATACATCAAGGCGCCTATCGCTAGGTTTTCACTAAGATGATCATTTTTTCAGGACTCTTTTAGATTTTTACAATTTTTTCAGGACTTTACTATATACATGAGCATACTGAAGATGTCTTAGCTGTAGAACCCTTTTAGGTGAAGAGTGTTGATGGGCTCTTTGAGTTGTTCTCCCTCAGTAGTAGAAATTTGATAAGTGCTAGACCCAAACACGGTAGTGACAACATACAAACCAAGCCAATTTGGTTCAAATTTTCCTTTCCGGATCTGATGTTAATGATTCTTAGGGTTCTCCCTCAAAATGAGGTCACCTACTTGGAAATCCCTTGGTCTAACTTTCTTGTTATATCTCTTGGACATCCTTTTCTTATATTCTCTAAGGTGATCGAATGCCACTTGTCGACATTCATCAAGTAGTTTGAGCTCTTGTAGCTGAGATATTATGTTATCATCATTAATAATGAGGCCTTTTAAAGAGACTCATAGAGAAGGAATCTCAACCTCATTTGGTAACACAACATCTACTCCATAAACCAAAGCATAGTGGGTAGCTCCTGTTGGTGTTCTTATGCTTGTCCTATATGCCCAGAGAGCTAGATTGATCTGGAGATGTCAATCTTGTCCAGATTTGTGTACTGTGCGATGCAGGATTTTAAGGATTGTCTTGTTTTATGCTTCTACCTATCAATTACCCTAAGGATAATAGATGGAAGACCAATCCTGAGTAATTTTAAACTTAGAGAATAGCTCTGTCAAATCCTTGTTTTTAAATTTCCCCCCATTATCAGTGATTATTACTAAGGGTACACCATACCTACAAATGATGTAAACGAGAATGAACATAGCTACTAATTTTCCATTGGCAATGGTGAGAGGGACTGCCTCCACCCACTTGGTAAAATAGTCTTTAGCTGTGATGATGAACTTATGTCCATTTGAGGATGAGGGATAAATCTGACCCACCAAGTCAAAGGCCCATTGTTGAAATGGCTAGAAAGTAATGAAGGGAATAAGCTCCTTAGCTGGAGCATGAATCAGATTACCATGTAGTTGAGAATGCTTGCAAGACTTAGAAAACTATGTAGCTTCTTTTTCCATATCTGGCCAATAGTAACCAGCTCTAATAAGTTTACGGGCTAATGTCAGGCCGTTAGAGTGAGACCCAAAGATGCCTTCGTGTACCTCTACTAACACACGTTTGGACTCATCGGGTTCTAAACACCTAAGAAGGGTATCGTCTAGACCGCGCCTATACAAGTCATTAGCTATGATGACAAAATGTGAATCACTACAGATTAAGTGACATTTCTCATTCTAGGTGTAAGTGTCCAGAACAATTTGGTCATGAAGGTAGGAAAAGATATGATGGTAGCGGGATGAGTCATGTCCAATGACAAAATAGATCATCTAGGATTTAGGGGAATCATAGGCTGGGTGGTGTAATGTATCCACTAGGAATTCCTGTCGAAAATCATTTTCTGGCATCTATAGCATGGAAGCAAGGGTAGCCATGGCATCTACTACTTTATTATTTTCCCTTGGAACTTGTTAAAATGTGATGTGAACAAAATAATTTTTGAGGTCATCAACCAACTGTTTATAAGGCACCAGCTTGTCATCTTTTTTCTGATAGATATCATTTACTTGATTAATGACTAACTGTGAATCTCCAAGGACATTGAGTTCATCTACTTGCCACTTAAGGGTGATCTTCATACCATTGATTAAGGCTTCATACTCAGCAATGTTGTTTGTACAAGGAAACAACATCTTATATGCTTTTGGTAAAGAGTACCTTTGAGGTGTAATGAACAGTATCCCAACACCTAACCTCTGTTGGGTAAATGAACCAACAAAGAACATAGTCTAGGATTGATGTGTGAGAAGTAATATGGACTCATCTAGGAATTAAATGTGCAATGGTTGATGATCTACTAGAGGTGCTTTTGCCAATTGGTCTGCAATTGCTTGCCCTTTGATGGCCTTTATTTCTACATACCCAATATCAAATTCACTAATAAGCATGACCCATTTAGCTAGTCTACCTGAGATTGTAGCTTTACTGAGAAAATATTTCAAAGGATCAATTTTAGCAATTAGGCATGTAGTATGAGCTAGCATGTAGTGCCGAAGCTTTTGTGAAGCAAATACCACTACGAGGCAAGCTTTCTATATAACAGAATAGTTCATTTCATATGAGACCAGAGTTCTACTAATGTAATAAATATCTCTTTCTTTGTTGTTCTGATCTTTTTGGGCTAATAGGATACCCAATGATGTATCTGTAGTAGATATGTAAAGTATAAGTGGATTCCCATGAATAGGAGACATCAATATTGGTGGGTTCAGAAGATATTGTTTAATTTTTTGGAACCCCTCATCACATTCTTTGCTCCATTGGTAAGTCACACCCTTATGAAGAGTCTTTGTGAATGGTTGTGAATTTTTTGCCAGTTGTGAGATGAAACTCCAGATAGACTATAACTGACCTCGAAGTCCTCTCATTTGTCTGATATTATTTGTGGCGGCATTTCCATGGTAGCTTGAACTTTTGTAGGATCCACTTCTATTCCTTTTATAGAGATGATATAACCAAGAAATTTTCTAGATGTTACACCAAATGCACATTTCTTAGGATTAAGCCTCAAACTAAAATATTCCATGTGATCTAGTATAGGACCTAGATTCACAAGATGTTTCTCTCAGTGCATGCTCTTAGCTAGAGTTTCATCAACATAATCTTTCATTATTTTATGCATCATGTCATGAAATATGGTGGTGACAGCTCTCTGATATGTAGCACTAGCATTTTTGAGTCCAAAGGGAATGACATTCCAACAGAAAGTGCCCCATGCACATCTGAAAGTAGTTTTCTCTTGGTCCTCTGGCGCGATCTTTATCTGGTTGTAGCCAGAGAAACCATCCATTAGTGAGTACATTTCATACCCTGCTATCATGTCTACAATCATATCAATATTGGGCAATGGAAAGTCATCCTTAGGACATGCCATATTCAAATCTCTAAAGTCTGTGCAAAATCAGATAGATTTATCATGTTTTGATACTAGAACAATGTTAGAGATCCATTCTGCATATTCAATCACTCTGATAAATATTGCCTTAAGAAGTTTCTCCAATTCAGCTTTGACAAGTGGAGCCACATGTGGATGCATTTTCTAAAGCTTTTTCTTGATAGGCTTGACACCTGACGCAATGGAAAAATGGTGCATGATTAGATTAGGGTCTAATCCTGGCATGTTAGAATATTTCCATGTGAAGTTTATCTTTTTTCTCTAAAAGAATGTAATGAATTCCTCTCTTTCTGCCTCAGATAGTGATTGTGCCAAGTGAATGATCTGAGGTTCAGCTTTTGTACCCAAGTTGATCGGTTGAGTTGGTTCAATAAGCACAGATGATCATTCCTAGAAATGACTTGGAAGCGTATCAAGTATCTCATCCTCAAGCACCTTAGAGAGGTTTTCACCTTTGGATATGTCCTTTATTTTGACCTTTTTAGGCTCTGATACTGCCACAACATGGTTTTCACCATCAGAGCACCTATTTTTTCTTCTTTTGATTTTGTGACTAAGATACTTGATATCAGCCTCAGTCATGTTGACACTTTATTTTCTAGTGGAGGACATTATAGGTTCGACAACATGGAGGTAATAGGCAAGAGCGTAATCATTCTGGAATGTAAGGACTTCATTAGATGGGGAGGTAGAGTTCCAGTCTATAAGCTTGAGATGGTGAAGTGAAAGAGAAGTGACGGGTTCAAGTATATTTATGGTATAATCATCAAAAGCATGGATGAGAAAGTTGAGACCTAAAGTGATCTCATTCAGAGGTATAGTGAAATTCCTTTGATTCCTAGCAACCGTAGTAGATGACACGTTAACATCTATGGATTCATACTCATTTAACCTTATACTAGACCCTTCACCTACTTTGAGAAGGTTTTCATATGTGTGAATTATATCTATATCCCTGTCATAGGTGGCATATGATAAATCATCGAACTCATACTCATGAGAGTCTATTTCATCATTGGGTGTCATATCAAGAACATGAGTGAAATCAACCCTTTGTCCCTAGTTCAAATGAGTTCTGCCTAGAACTTCTGCTATGGTCAGATGAGCACCTTTTGACCTAGGTACCTCATTAGTGTTTGTAGCATCATTTTCTTCTTGTTTAGTGAGAAGTGGCTGGGATTCTTGTTCAAACTGTTCCTAAAAGTGTGGTGGTATGTATAAATCACCCTGATGACCTGGATTTATAGTTTGCATTTCTTTCCACTGATCATAGGTTAATGGAGCAAGTGAAGTGGTGTTGTCAGAATTGCTGTCAATCTCTATTGTATTGACATGCAGTATAAAGTCATCTAGCTCAGCAAAGAATGCTACCAAGTCTGGAGTAATAGGACAAGGAAAACTATCCTCCTCAGAACTGTCTTCAGACTCTTGATTTTTAGATATTTCTTTAGGTGTTGTTTGTTTATCTGCTCAAGGTACGAACTTGTTTATCCCCAGTTGAAATGTGAGTTTCTTGATGCCTATACCTGTAGAGTCACATGTTCTACGACCAATAGCTTCAAGTGGTGCAATCAATCCCTTATGATTTGCACCTATAGGACCATTTCCTTTGTAGCCAAAACATTTCATAATAGATAGACCTTTTCCATACTATTTAGGTTTTATGTCACAAGGTGTAGTGTTTTGTTTAGAGGTGTCTTCTCCTTTATAGATCCAAGATTTTATAGCTCTATTTTCAGCTTCTTCTAATGGTACCATGGCCTGTATGAAGGTACCACCATATTTTGTTGGAGGAGGAACCATAGAAGGTTTAGTGCTCTCAAAAGGTCTCCCAAAAGAACATGGAGACAAAGGCAGAGATGTAACAGATAGCACGGGTTCAATTTTATAACCTCCCATGTCAGTTTCTTTGAGTGTCAAACACTTTTCCATTTCTTTTAATTTAGTCTCAAGGAGCTCTATAGATTCTCTGTTGGTAGGCACAAAGATGTCAACCTGATTTTGTGAGTGTGTTGCAATCATAGTGTGTATTATCAGGTATAGTTACTTCAGATCCTTGGAATGGGAACTTAATGAACTGATGGTATGTGGAAGGGACAACCTGCATTTCATGGATCCATTTCCTACCTAATAGAATATTGTATGCCAAAGGTATGTCAAGCACTTGACAGATAAAATCTCATTCAATAGGGCCAACTCTGATTGGCAAAACAACTAGCCATTTAGATTTATGTTCTTCTTCATCATAATCTTTAATAGTAATCTTTTTGTGGGCATCTATGCAATCTTTTCCATAGCCTAACTTAGTAAGGAAGCTAGCAGAGAAAATATTGAGGCCATCACCATTATCTATGAGAACAAGGTGACCGTGCTTTGGACCAATCATGAATTCAATGTGCAAGGGGTTTCTACATGGGTCTCTTAAAGAATGGCCATCTTCCTTAGAGAAAGACAAGTAATTGGAGGAGATCAAGTGACCTACCATGGATTGAAACCGATTGAGATCAAGATCTTTTGGGACATTGGCCTTAGTGAGGGCTTTGTCAAGGATTCCCTGTGAGCAGGGGAGATTTTTAGCAGCTCGAAGATGGTGATCTAAGCATTAGTACGTTATAATTGATCAAGAATGCTATAATTGGTAGCATTAGATAAGGACCCCAATTTTAGATTCTTATTGGCAGAGCCAACATTAGCTTTGTCTGTAGGTTGTGTTGATGTAGACATAGAAGGCTTAGGGCCTTTGAGGGTGATCTTAGCACAAGATCGAGCAACAACATTAACACTAACCTAGGACTGTTCTTGTTTGGGGGGCTGAGGCACAGACCCTCACAAGATGAAAGGTGTTTTGGGCTTGGGAGTATCTTCCCTTCCCTTGAGAATGATGACATTATAGTATTCAGTATCAACAGGCTCAACCATATTAATGACATTGTTGTTATTGGTGTATGTATAGTTGACCTTAGCATCAGTTTTTTTGCCTTTAGATGATTCACCTTTTCCATGAGGAGGAAATGGGTCTTTGAAAGCTTGGTGATCAGATTTCTTATTGTAACCTCCCACAAAAATAACCTCACTATCGATGAGATCCTAGATTTTAAGCCACAATTTAAGACAAGTAGCCATTTTATGACCTTTGTTTTGGTGAAAATCACAATAAGAGGATTCATTCCACCAAGAGGGTCTTGGTTGTGGATCATAAGGTCATGAATTATCTAGTGGAGTGAGTAAATGGTTTTCCAAGAGAGTCTTGTAAACCACATCAAGAGATTATCCTAAAGGAGTGAAATCATGCTTGGGTCTAGGAGCCCAAGGTTTAGATCTAGAAAACTGTGAAGTACTCGGTTTGGAATCTTCCACAGCTTGTTCAATGGCTTTGGCTACTTGCATTGTGGTAGTGAGATTAAAAGAAGCCTTGGAAGGCTTGGGAGTCACATTGTCTACAACTCCATCATTCACAACATTTTGGTTCTTGTTGGGAAATTTGGGTTTATCTTTTCTTGAGGAGGAAGAACCTTGTTTATTTTCCTTGTATAAGTTTAATTCTCCTTTCTTTCTCATAAATGTCTCAATTCTCACAGATTGATTAATCATGTCATCAAAGGTTAGAGGACCTTGCAGCTATACTTGATATCCAAAGTTGGGGAGAAGATTGTCGAGAAAGATTGGCCAATTCGAGAAGGTATTTCTCCTTCTCTTCTTTCATTATGACCTTCATCATTCTCATGAAGTTTTTATTATTGTGAGCATCTAAGATATCCCCTTGGGTTATCTCCTTCTCTTCATGAGGAGGGGGGTTTTCAGTCTGGTTGATACTGGGTCCACCTAGTTGATTGTGATCTGTCATCTTGCTAGAATGCAAGCATTCAATGTGTAAAGACTCGGTATGAAAAGTTTGAATGTTCTCTGAATTTGGGTCCTCTTGGAACAAAGGGTTTTGAACCTGACTAAAATCCACTGGAAATGACTGTTTGATGTAAGGTTGAAGTACTAGAGATGGAGATTGAGATGATTCCTCACTAGATGTAGCCGGTAATAGTGTGGAAAGCATAGATTTGTCTTGATTGATTGAAAGTGCCAAAAGGTGAAGTATCCTTGGTGCAAATTGTTGGTAATGAGGCTAGAACAACCAAGAGATGACTATTGCGATGCAAGGCATGAAGACATAAATGAAAGAGACTAAAAGATATGAGATGAGACTAGTTTAAGAAAGAATCACATAATTCTCGACCCAATAAACCAAGTTTTAGACTGTGTGAAGATAGAGGGCAGATAAACAAACCCAGATTAGAGACTAGATTTGATAGAAGTATGCTTAACAAACGGGAATTAGCTTGCTATTTTGACAAAAATCTTCAGACTTGTGTAAAGAAGTGCATTCTCATGCAAAGATTCTCATAGTCACACGCAAAATAATGCAGTCCCATGCGAAGTGTGATGATAGAATAGTGAAAAAAATGACAGACTGGTGAACAAATTAATAGCAAGATTGCAAAATATCGCGTGATGATTGCCAACATTTTGTGCGAAGATTCTCAGATAGTGATGCAAAGATTGGCATAATGTCGTGCAAAACTTAGCAGTTTTGACAAATAAAAGTCTACAGAATCAGACAGTTAAGACTAGATTGCATTTCCTGAGACAAAATCATGTTGTTTTCTAACAAAGAGTTCAAGTTATAAATTGTTTTGGACATGTTCAAGTTTTGATAGTTTGTATATTTTTACATTCATTTTGATTGTTTAAATGATACACCCATGCAAAACACATTAAGAAGAATGTTTGAAGTACCAGAATAGACACATCACAATCCTAGGATAGCTAGGGCAGTATCTGTTGAATCCCCACTTGAACCGAAGTTTAGCTATGCCTACTCTTAGTGAACAACTTAGAAGCTTGGAGGCACAGGCTCCTCCTTACATGTGTGTAACCACCTAAATTTGGTCTATTCCAACTATCGACCCTATTTGCCCTAAGTGTGATCATACCCTTGATTATGTCCAAACGACCCTGTTACTGCTTGGCATAATTCTTCAAATCAATTTAATAGCCTAGGTGATTTTTATCACTGATTTATATTAAGTATTATAGCCGTATAATTCAAATCAATTTTGACCAATCAAATCAAATTAAAATCAAATATGGCTATAGTATTTAATTATAAAGGAATTAAATAAATCCCAAAATCAAATACCCACTTGCAAAATAACCCATTTCCCTAGCCTATTTAATTTAATTAAAATGGATATAGTCCCCTAATTATTAAAAAGCAATTTCATTGTTTAAATAATTAATTCCTATATTTCTAAATGAATTAAATAAGTTTATTTCATTTATTAATAT
>MU228015.1:2084335-2096414 GCA_018584345.1 Thuja plicata
ACAGCATTTAATAAACCATTCCCTAATTATAATCAAGGAGAAACATCTAAAGGGAAAGGTAATGAGATAAACTACACCTATTCCAAGAGTGACAATGTGATCAATATGCTCAGCATTAAAAATGAATTCATCAACATGATCACAATCAAAGGAGCCTCATCCTCCACAAACATTGCAACCCAGAGCCAAGCACAAGTTACGATCAAGGGACCTCCAAAATTGACATTCACACCCAAGGTTCCTATTGTCACTATTCCTAAACTAGGAGCAAAACATGTAGTCACTATCCCTGGAGAAAAATATGACTTGGTGGACCAATTGCAAAGAATTTCTGCCAAAATTTCCATCTTTGAATTACTCAAAATATCCACAGTGCATAGAGAAATCCTAGAACAAGCTCTACATGCTACTAATGTTCCAAAGGATATAGATATAGACAAATTCCAGGCGATGGTCAATCACATCTCAGCGCCACATTACCTCTCCTTTTCTGAGGAGGATGACAAGTCATTGACCCATCCCCACAATCAACCCCTCCATATTGAAGTTCTTATTCATAAATCCTGTGTTAGACACGTATTGATAGATGGAGGCACCGGATTGAATATCTATACACTGGATCTTGTCAGGAGGCTAGGCCTCTTAGAGAAAACAATTGACTCTAGAAATAAGATAACCATTAAAGCATATGATGAGGAAGAAAGATCCTCCAGAGGTATTATTTTTCAACCCATCAGAGTTGGACCAATTGAAAGAGATGTTATATGTCAAGTTTTGGATCTACCACTAGCCTACAAAATTCTACTAGGGAGACTATGGATCCACGAGATGCAAGCTGTACCATCCACTTATCATCAATGCATCAAGTTCCCACATAATGGGATAGAGGTGAAAATTCCTGTGGATGCCAACTACACTTGCAACAATATAAAAGTGGGTAGCATGATCCCCCACAACAAGGAAGCTATGGATGTAGTTACTCTTGAAACTACCAAAGACATGGTCATGAAGGGCTTTAGAAAAACATTGAAACTTCAAGAAACGAGTATGGGAGAATACAAGTTGGACCTGACTCCCTCACTGACAGAGCTTCTAATATCACCAAGATCCTATGGAAAACCATCATCAACATTCACACCTCTCACAATCCAGGAATCAGAAGTACACAAGGCTACTGGTATGATAAAGGCATCCACATCCTCTTCAAATAACACAGAAGAACATGTAGTTTTGAATTGGCTTTACAAAGGAGAACCAGTGGACTCTAAGGTAAAAAATGTAAAGATATCCCCAGAACAATATGGAAAGGGATATGATTTCCTCAAAAAAATGGGATACAAAGGAAAAGGACCACTAAATGACACAGGACGAGGGATCATTGAACCTATACCCATGGAGTCCTGCCTCAACAGAGATAAAATAGGATTGGGCTTTAATACTCAATCCAACAAACCTACTTCAAAGAAGAGTCCACCTTCTGAAGTAGAGAGTGATAAAATAGATGAAATAGTATTAGAACCATGGCTTTATGAGAGATTGTTACATATTGGTACAGAGAATCCTGAATATCAAGGAGAACACTACATATCTAGTTTTGAGGTACCACAAGATCTTCATACTCCTTTACTAGAACAACCACCCATTCAAGAGGTAGGAGATACCATCGCTACAATCACTCAAGAAGAACCCCAGCCATAGAATTTACATCCTAACTGGGGGCAATTGGTCACCATTACACATATTCTTGATCTACCTCACTTTGATCTACAAGCCGCTATTCGGGTCCATCAAATAAACATTGCTCAATATTTGGATAGATCTGATGATGATATCACATACTCTCATGACTATGAATGGGATCGACTATCTATTGCCTCCGAGGAAATTGGGATAGAAATAATTCGAATGTTTGTAGCTTCCTCAGCTCCTAGTAAATGACCAGACATTCCTTTCAATGACACTGATCCTCCTGAAGCAGAAGAAGAATTCCTTCCCCCAATCATTGATGGAGACACTGGTGAATACATAACTCTAGAAGAATTTCATAGGCTACAAGCGAGAAGCCTCCTTTTACAAAGAGATGATGATGAGTTATCTACTGATGATTCACTAGAGTTCAATCCATATATGACTGAAAATGACCCTTTTAACAATGATATTGCTCTTATTGATCTAAAAATCAAAGATATTAACTTAACAGACCATGTCATGTTAGTTAACGGTTTTGATGCTAACACAATGCTATCCTTCTCAGACTCTGACTCCCTAACGTTGGTACTTCCAGACCTCATTGATTGGACCAAAATAGATCCTACCACTATCCTCAACTTTCCCAATGACCACTCCCTAGCTTGTTACCTTAATGCTTGTGAACCTCATCTTCCTTCCACCAATGCAAGGAGTGAGAACATGTCATAAGAGGATATCAAGTTTCTTAGTCACAAATTGAAAAAGAAAAAGAAAAAGTGGACTGATGGTGAAAACCACTTTGTCGCAGTATCAGATCCCAAAATAGTAAAGAAAAAAGATGTATCCAATGGTGAAAACCTCTCAGAGGTGCCAAAGGATGAGATTCTTGATATCCTTCTGAAACACTTTCAAGAAAGATCTTTGGTATTGATTGAACCAACATAGCCAGTGAACTTGGGCACTATTGGCGATCCTCAGATAGTTCATCTAGCACAATCCCTATTAGAAGAAGAGAAGGTACAATTCATAGAATTCCTGAAGGAGAAAAAGATCAACTTCACCTGGTCCTACACTGATATGCTAGGATTAGATCCCAATCTCATTATGCACCACTTATCTATAGCTCCTGGGATCAAGCCCATGAAACAAAAACTCAGAAAAATGCATCCTCATATTGCATTGTTGGTGAAAGAAGAATTGGAAAAGTTGTTAAAAGCTGGATTCATTTGAGTCATTTCCTATGCAGCATGGATATCCAATGTGGTCCCTGTTTCTAAATCTGATAAATCTATTAGGATCTGCATGGACTTCAGAGACCTCAACAAAGTATGTTTGAAAGATGATTTCCCTCTACCAAATATTGACATGATCATAGACCTTACAACTGGCTACTAGATATATTCATTAATGGATGGATTCTTGGGTTATAATCAAATCAAGATTGCCCCTGAGGATCAAGAGAAAACTGCATTCACATGTGGATGGGGCACATTTTGCTGGAATGTCATGCCATTTGGGCTAAAGAATACCGGAGAAACATATCAAAGAGCTATGACAACAATATTCCATGACATGATGCACCAAAACATGGACGACTATGTCGATGACACATTGGCTAAATCCAAAGAAAGAGGTACTCATATTGCTGATTTAGGAACGATATTGGATTAAATGGAATAGTTCCAACTCAGGCTCAATCCAAAGAAATGTGCCTTTGGGGTCCAATCAGGCAAGCTCCTAGGATTCATAGTATCGGCAAAGGGAATTGAGGTGGATCCGGCAAAGGTAAAAGCTATTCTATAAATGACTCCTCCACGTAATATCAGTCAAATGAGGACACTACAAGGGAGACTCCAGTCTATTAGGAGATTTATGTCCCAACTTGCCAATAAGGCACAACCCTTTACTAAGATACTACATAAAGGGGTTGTGTTCGATTGGGATGAACACTATGAAGCAAACTTTAGAGAATTAAAGGGGTACCTAGCTGCTCCACCTATTCTTATGGCGCCTATTCATGGAAAACCTTTGCTCCTATACATTTCAGCTATGGCTACATCCCTAGGATTATTGCTAGCACAAGAGGATGAAACAAAGAAAGAGCAAGCTATCTACTACATTAGTAGAACTTTAGTCGCTTATGAGCTCAATTATAGCATTATTGAGAAAGCATGCTTAGCAGTTGTCTTTACATCACAAAAATTGAGACACTACATGCTCTCTCACATAGTCAAGCTCATTGCTAAAATTGATCCTCTCAAGTATTTATTAAGCAGAACAACATTAACAGGATGCTTGGCAAAATGGGTCCTCATTCTAAGTGAGTTTGACATTGAGTATGTTGAACGGAGGGCTATCAAAGGATAGGTACTTGCAGATCAATTGGCTAATTCACCACTCCAGGATGATGCACCATTACTAATTGAATTTCATGATGAAACAATCATGCATCTCACTAAACATTCATGGAAGATGTACTTTGATGGTTCATTTACTCAACAAGGATCTAGAGTAGGGGTTCTCTTCATTACTCCACAAGGATATAAGATTCTCAAATCTTACAAATTGATGTTTCCATGCACCAATAATATCTCAGAATATGAAGCATTGGTAAATGGCCTCAAACTCACCATGGAATGGAAGATCATTGAGTTACACATATATGGTGACTCCCAACTAGTTATCAATCAAATCAATGGGGAATATCAAACAAGAGAAGAAAAATTGATGCCCTACAAGAAACTAGTTGATGATTTGAAGAAATACTTTGTCTTCGTCACCTTCCAGCAGATACCAAGATCAGAGAATAAAGCTGCAGATGCTATGGCTACCTTGGCATCCATGTTACAATTGGAGGAGCATCAATTCCGTATGAATTCTTGGTGGAAGAAATATCCTATCCCGCCTTTGCCAATCCTAAATACCAGGTAATCTATGCCTTAAATACTCCAGATCAATCCTGATATGCCAATATCATAGCCTATCTTTCTGACCAAACCATTCCCACCAATCTATCTAGAAACAAGAAAAGATCCCTGATTAGGACAGCATCACATTACATCCTCATAACTAACAACCTATATCAACGTAGTCTCGACGGAACAATTCTTCGGTCTTTAGAACTGGAAGAGTCTGATCTAGCTTTAAAAGACGTCCATGAAGGTGTATGTGGATCACACTCGAATGACTTTTCATTAGCTAAAAAATTGCTCAGAGTAGGTTATTATTGGCCTACCATGGAGAAAGATGCTATTCAATTTTCCAAAGCATGTCTTAAATGCCAAACATATGGAAACCTCATCCATGCTCCTGCCAGAGAACTCATACCTTTTATAACACATTGGCCATTTCAGCAATGGGCCTTTGACTTGGTTGGATAGATATATCCCAACTCTTCAAATGGACACAAGTTCATCATTACGGCCACTGATTATTTCACAAAGTGGGTCGAAGTCGTGCCACTAATCAAAGCCACTGGCAAATAGGTGGCTATGTTCATTCTGAACTACATTATTTGTAGATATGGGATACCCTCTTCAATTGTAAAAGACAATGGGGGCCAATTTAAAAACCAAGACATTGATGACCTCTGTGAACAGTTTCACATTACTCAACATTGCTCTACGGTCTATTATCCTCAAGGTAACAGACAGGCTGAGGCATCAAACAAAAATATTCTCAAAATCCTACACAGAACTGTGAGCAAGTCTGGCAGAGACTAGCATTTGCAACTGAATCCGACACTATGGGCCTAAAGAACAAGCATTCAAACACCAATAGGAGCCATGCCATTTTCTCTAGTCTATGGCGCTTAAGCAGTACTACCTATTGAGGTTGAAATTCCATCTTTGCAGATCTCTTTACAAGGACTGGTTACTGATGAACAGTACCGCATAGATAGGATAAATTCTCTGGACCTACTAGATGAGCGCTGACAATAAGCGTTCGATCACCTCAAAGTGTACAAAGCAAGAATATCCAAAGGTTACAATAATAAGGTTAAACCACACAAGTTTGAAGTGGGGGACCTTGTCCTGAAAGAGAATCCTAAGAACCAGCCTAACAAAGAGAAAAAAAGAAAGTTTGAACCTACCTGGCTGGGACCTTATGTTATCACTGCTACTTTTGGGACTAGAGCTTATCAGTTAGCTACACCAAAAGGAGACATTCTTCCAGATCCTATCAATACTCTACATTTGAAGCAGTTCTATGCTTAATGTTTAGCTAGCAGAGCCTGTACAAAAAATAGTTCTTGCAAAATACCAAAAACATTCTGTAAATTGATCCTGAAGAAATCCAAAAATAGTGGAAAAAGTCCTACAAAATAGGTATCCTTGGTGAAAACCTGGTAAATAGGTGCCTTGATACTACAAAAACATTCAAAAAAGGCAAGAATAGAAAAAAAATTGAAAAAGAGAAAAGTGCCTTGATGAGCACCTGGTAAAATAGGCATCTTGGTAGAAAAAAAGAAAGAAAAAGAATCTTTCCAAGTGGTGAAAACCTGGCAATCAGGCGTCACTTGTGTTATGTGCTCCATCTATCAATGCACTACTGATACTAGGCCTTCATAATTTTTCCTGCACTCATACCCTAACTTCATGACTATCTTGTCCTCACTTGGGATTTGTCTATCTTTGCATCCTAGGAATAAGTCATTCTACACTGGGGGCATCTTTGTTGGTGTAATCAGTTGCAGTTGCTAGGTTTCTCTAGGTTGGTTTTCCTCACAGCCACAATGTTTCTCGATGCATGCAAAATAATGACACTTTCCCAAAAACCAAAGTATCTTTTAAAAACATGAGACATAACATTGACATTCAATAGCAATCCTACAAAGCCATATTGGGTCGCAAACATGAATGGATTATCCTCTCAAGGCATAGACATGGAACACTATATTGCTTATATTTTGATTTTCTGATTGATGAATCTTTACTATGTTTGATAGATGAATGAACAAGTACTACTTAAACACACAGTTTGATAATGGTTTGATTATGATTCTTTTATGTCCTGATGATGTTTTCAACTAGGGGCATCTAAGGAATTATGAATTTTATCTGATTGATTCTCAATTGATGATTTGTTATGTCTTCTTAGTTACTTAATGACGTCTGCGCAAAGACAAAGAGTCGCAAGGATTGGGGGCATAATGTTTTCTTGAATTTCTGCGTATGGTGATTGTTTCATATGATCCTATAAATTTCACCTAACTTGGATGTTTATGATAAGAGCTGCCACTATGGGTGGATAGCCGCATATATCTCAATCTTTGTTATGTGTAAACTACGGTGAGTTTGACACAATTTCCTTGTCTGTTTTATGATCCAGATTCTCACTAAGGTATATGAATCATAATGTACCCAAGGCTATGAATGTTCAAGGTCATTGCAGTTCCAATATCTTGCCTTAATAAGAATCTGGTATATTAAAAGGAAGGTGACTATTTTGTTATCCTGGCTTCTATGCCTTGATGCCTAAGTCTATTTCTGACATTTCAAAAAAAAAAAAACATAGTATTCATATTATCATAATATCAGTGGGTATTAGTGATGGTTGTACTATCATGTATCTATTCCAAAAGCACCCAATGATGATAAAAATATTGCAATATTTGCTAAATCAGTGACAACTCCTAAGAGTCTTCATATAGCTACATTTAAAGATTGCCTGATGCATTTTGTCCAATAGTACATAACAACATAAAGAAATTTAAGCTCAAAACATGGTTTCTATCTTCTTCTACAAATATCAAGTTAATTACACCATTTATATTACTAATATCATCCATAGCATACATTTTGCATTCATTTGGAAAAACAAAACTAGAAAATACAAAAATAAAGCATCCATGTATTGCATTTTTACTTCTACATCCTAAGGTGCATCCATACATCTATTTTGCATAACTTGAAAAACAAACATACATTTGCATTTTCACATAGATCTCATTTGTTCATATCAGTAATATACTCATCACATCCACATTATAAAATGATGTTATCATCTATTGAACTAAATCATCATGAGATCAAGATATCATCACATGTGCAAAAGATACATTTACCACATCTATAGAAAGCCAAAAGATACATTTACTGCATGAAATATGTCAGAATCAAGAAACTGCATCAAATATATGTCAACATGGTACAAATCAAAGCATAAAGTGTATCAGAAGAGTATCAATATATCAGTAAGCATAAACAAAATGTTAGTGTATCATCACAAGAACATAAATATCTCAGTGAGCATAAAGAGTATCACAACATAAAGTGTATCAGATAGTATACAATGTATCAGTGCATGTAAAGAGAATCAGTATGCCAAAAAGAGAATCAAATATATGTACAAATGAACATCATGTACAAAAGAGGGGATCTCAACAGGATCTAGATATACATGTATAATCTTAAAATAATAAAAATGGTGCAAGATATCAACTCTGGCCCGCCCCCTCTCCCTGGTCAGGAGGAGGGGGAGGAGGTGGCATGAATGGAGCTGCTAGAGGTAGCATGGCCCCCTTTGACTACTGAGCTACATGAGAAAAGGTAGGTTCTCTCTGACCTTCTGGTACTACTGTGTGATACAAGGCATAATAATATGTCACCCTCTATCCTTGATGGACTGCTATCCGGGCCTATGTATCCCTCTCAGCTCTCAGCCGCTCAAGCTGTCTGTCCCTTTCTGCTAAAAGTGCACCAATAGTGGTAACCCTAGCCTCTTAAGCTTTGATCTAAGCTCTGAGCTGCTCTCTCCTACTCACACCTAGATAGAGGGTCCCCATCTCTACCAGGATCCTACTCCTACACTCTCTGTCTCTGTTGTCTCCATTGCTCTGGAGTAAGTAATAGGCTAGGATCTCTCTGTGGGGCCACAAATCTGTATCTCTACCATCTCTGCCCACTGCCACTTGGACCGCCGGTATCAACTACCTCTCCACCTCCCCCCTGTCATCACCATCATGTCTATCATCTGGGGGAGGATGCCTACCACCTCTGTCACCATCTCTACCACCATCACAGCCCCCATGTCTCCCCGTTGCTTTGTCTCTACCGCCTCTCCCCCTGACAGGTCGATCCTCAGTATCATAATCCAGCGGCTCCTCTATACAAGGAATGATCTCCTCAGGCACTATGAATCATGGAAATGGATATTGAAGCATCTCTGTAGTGTACCCATCTGACACTCCAGCATCCTCAACATCTGGGCGAGGGTCCCAGTCTATCACCACCATATCTCAGATATCCTATGAGGTAGTCTCATAAGTAAGTTGTGCACCCCAATCAGCTACCTCATCCCTGATATGAGCATATACTGCCACATCCTCTGTATGGCCCTGTCGTCGGCCATACTATCTCAAGACCCTAATGATCAGAAAGTGCTTAATAATATATCTTGTACGACCAATCAAATATCTACTCTGGCATAAAAAGGCACTTGCTGTGCATTAGAAGTCCATACCTCACAGTCTAAGTATGGTCACCACAAGACCTCTGTCATATCATCAAATAATCGATGCCAATAATCAACCTTGCCTGGGTTGGGCTGCTATAAGAGTCCTGCATACATGTACACATAGGGCTGCTCTGGTTCCCTCTACCTGTCAACAATCGACTGTGTCACAGGGATGTGCTCCCAGGCCCAAATCTGAAGAATCAGTATACCCACAGTCATGCTATGATTATGGTGGTATACAATCTCGTGGAGCTCTTGGTATATATGTGCTAATATACAACTCCCCCAGGAAAACTGTCAGTGGTGGACAATCATCTACTCCACCATGCTGACCCAGCCCACAAAGAAACCATGCTAACCTCTATCCATCATAAGGATGCCACCTACCAATCCAGCCAAGTATACAGCTAATCTATCATAGTGATCGACCATATAATGCCAGGACAAGTATCTACGATCTATACTGTCATCCTGGAAGAATCTTTGAGCAGTCCGGATCGCTACGCTAGCTCTTGACTCGAAGAACACCTCATGTCCCACCATCGGTACATGCAAGATCCTCCAAACATCCTTTGGTGTCACTGTAATCTCACCAGTGGGTAGGTGGAAGGTGCTTTTCTCAGAATGCCACCTCTTGGCCAAAGCAGTCAATAACCCTCAGTTTACCCCAATCTCAGGTAAACCTATCAGTGACCACAATCCACATCAGATCACGGTAGTCTACTCATCATCTAACAGTTGGCCAGAAAATGCCAGAACTCACACAGGATAAGTGCCTCGAAAGGCGACTACCTCAAACTAGGCCTGATTTTTGACAACACAGTAAAACATCAACATTATATCTACAACAAAGGGCACACTCCTACTCTGCTAAGTCATTTCAAGTTCGCAGGACGCAAATAGATCAAAGAAAATTAAAAACCTAAGTCTTCTACCATATGTGATCCTGGAAATACAGGATGTGATTGCGCATACGTGATGTGATCCTAAATGCGGGGTACGATCCCCAAAATCCAAGATATGATTCCCTGATGGATTCTAGCTACAAACAAGACTAAATCTCAAAGATTGGATGCGATCCAGGAAAACCTGGATGCGACACAGAATCCAGGAAAAACTGGATGCAATGCACATTTCGTAGGATGCAATCTGGAATCCCGGATGTGATCCTACCTTCTAGGAGCTCTAAAATTCACAAAAATGCATAAAATTCAAAAATTCAAATTTCACAAGGTAGTTTATCGGGTACTTATCGACAGTGGGTATTCGGCTGGTCGCTGGTGTCGTCAGCTCAGCTCAAATTGATGTTTCCTCACGGGGACCACCATTTTCTCTACAGAGCTCTCTGATTTGCTATAGCTGAAAGTGAAAATGAATAGTGAAATGGTCAATTTGGAGGCTTATATGGGTCTTTTGAGACATTTAGGGTTTCCAAAACTCCTTCCAGACAACTACAAAATCATTTTTGTTCTCTTTTTCCTCAATTGGGAACCAAATCGAAGGTGCCTACGACATTTTCAGCAGCACAGTGTCATTTTTGTGACAGTTTCCAAAATTGCGATTTTGCTTCATTTATTCCCCACATTGGTAAATCCTGCACATTTCATCCTACATCTTGGTCTACACATCATTTTATCAACCTTATCACTCATATTTTCATGTAATTAACTTCATAATCGTGTGTTTATTTTTAAACACACCTTCTTCTACTCCACTCTTTCTGGCCCTATCGCTTTCTGCAAGTGTTATGTTCTATTCAACTAAGGGATTTTATTTCTTTTCCTTCAATTTCGTTGCCGAGGGGGCATGATCACACTATCATCAATTAAATTTTTGCTCGAAACAACATCAAAATGACTTCGTTATCAAACAAACTAGGGGCATAACAGTTCCTTGACTAAGTCAGAACTATTGGATAGAAAGCTTTGGTTCTCATGAGCTGGATATCTTATATTTCCTTATTTTAAAAGATTTTTAAAGCTCCTGGCAGCTTCATACTGGCTTTTGGATGACAACCAAGTTCATAATCAGTATTATCAATTTTTGGACGACAACCAAGTTTAGAATTGGTATTTTTAAAATATTTTATTGATCTTTGGACAACAACCAAGTTCAAAATCAATTGTATTAGTTTTTTTCAATCAAGTGCAAGACTGATCTCATCAATATTTCATTCGACAACCAAGAACAGGATTCTCAATCTTTCTGAAGTCAAAATCAAAAACTTTCTTTGAATCAATGCGCTGCTCACACATCAATTCAAAGAGGGGCAAACGTAACCACCTGAATTTGGTCTATTCCAACTATGGAACCTATTTTCCCTAAGTGTGATCATACCCTTGATTATGTCCAAATGACCCTATTACTACTTGGCATAATTCTTCAAATCAATTTAATATCCTAGGTGATTTTTATCACTGATTTATATTAAGTATTATAGCCATATAATTCAAATCAATTTTGACCAATCAAATCAAATTAAAATCAAATATGACTATAGTATTTAATTATAAAGGAATTAAATAAATCCCAAAATCAAATACCCACTTGCAAAATAACCCATTTTCCTAGCCTATTTAATTTAATTAAAATGGCTATAGTCCCCTAATTATTAAAAAGCAATTTCATTGTTTAAATAATTAATTCCTATATTTCAAAATGAATTAAATAAGTTTATTTCATTTATTAATATTCCCTCAAAATCCAACCTAACCCATCTCAACCACTTCTACCCTGGGTTCTAACCCTCTCAACCCATTCACCCATGCTAATCTAATCCTAATCCTAAATTATTCTCTAACCCATCTCCTAATATTGTCACATTCCATTAAGGAATGCTTAGCAACTCAACCCACTTGAGAAAGTCCACTTTCTCAAGCTTGACCTCCTTAAGGTCCACTTTCTCAAGCCATCCTCTTACATCCTCCCTTGC
>MU228015.1:2104735-2144580 GCA_018584345.1 Thuja plicata
GATTTGAGAAATGAATTTAGAAGAAAATAGAAGATTAATTAATGATTAAGAAACCATTAATTAATAGATGAAAATTAGTGTTTTTAATGTAAAGTCACAAGCCTGTCCATTTTAGGGTGTCTACAGTAGGTAAACTAGAAAGAAAGATCCAAGAGAAGATTTCCTTAACACAAAGAAGAGAAAGAGAGAAAGAGGAGAGAATCAGACATGCTCAAATTCAATTTGACCAATTGAAAAGGCAAATGCAAAATTTAGAAGCAATAAATGCTACTGCTATGCCTAAAAAACATAAATATAAACCTATTGTCCAGTAGTTGTATGATACAAAGAAGCCCATGGATAAAGGTAAATAGAAAGTAATAGCAGTTAAATTAAATGAACCAGTAAGTAAAGGGAATGTAATAGATCCAATGACTAAATTGGATACAGATTTGGAGAAATCCAAGAGGGAAAGAGAGATCATAGCGAAAGAATTAGAAAAGCCCCAATTGGAAGCCACTGCTTTGGAGATAAAAAAATAAAATTCAATTTCTCAGGAAAACCTTTGGTCCTCCTCCTCTTGGTGTTGGTCCTAAATTGTCTCTAAATTTAGGAATAAATCTACCACCACCAATTGGTCCCAGAAATGCTACTACATCAAATGTTGTAGCATCAAATGTTCAAGGTAATAATTCATCTCAAAGAACACCTTTCTATATAGAGAGGTATAGGAAATTTATATTCCTTGGAATTCCTGGATATCTAAATGAAATTCCCAAAAAGATTAGAGAAAAGCTCCCTTTGTGTGCTGGTAACAATGTTATAACATGTGAGGAGCATTTAAAATTTTTTATGGATATGATGGATTATGAGATTGGGCATGATGATATAATGATGAAATTATTTGTTTAATCACTGACTAAGGATGCCATAGACTGGTTTAGAGGGTTTCCCCATGATTGTATTGGATCTATGGATGAAATGAAAGAATGTTTCAAAGATCAATATGGGGATAAAACCAATGAAGGTTTCATGTAAAATGAGTTCAATAATATAAAAAAGAACTCAAATGAAGAAGTGGTGGAGTTCAATATCACATTTTAGAGAGAAATGCACAAATTGCTTCAAGTGATGAGATTGGATGATAGGGTATGTCTCGCTACTTATCTTAATGCTTTTGATGCAAAAATGGGTTACCTTTTAAGGGATAAGAACCCTAGAAATATTAGAGAAGCATATAAGGTAGCAGTAAATATTGAGATAAATAGAAGGGTTTCTGGAAAAGTGGGTAGGAGAGAAGATTGGAAACCAACCAGGTACAATAAGAGAGAATTAGATAAACCTTTGAATACTAAACCAAAGGAAGATGATAGCCTTAAGTTGGTTCTAAGTGCTTTGAAAGATTTAAAACCTAGAGAAATTAGTAACAATAGTATTTCACACAATGATAACCCTTCCTATGGAAACTTCAACAGATAGCCTAGGATACAGAATTATCCTTATACTACTCAATGGAAAGATGGGAAACCCATTATCCCACAAAAGAAAGATAAATCTGATGAGAAAACTCCTAAAACTCTACACAAAACCAATGTGAACATGTGCAATGATAATCCTTGGTGTGTGGCTTTCCAATCACCTCATAGTCCTGATTATTGTGTCATTGTTGCTAGACTGGGAGATTGCTAATATGATATTTAACCCAGAGGGATGTGATGAGACCCATGTCCTTAGAAGACCATCTAATGAAGAAATTTATGAAATCACAACAAACATGGTTGCACAAGAAAGGGGAAATTATAATTTAAGAAACTGAACAGTTGGAAGTGCAAATTGAAAACCTACTGGTATTTTTATTAAAGATGCCACAAATAATACCAAAAATCCACAAGAAAAGGAAAAATAGGGTGAGGGTGCAAATAAAATATTGATAAAAAAGGAAATAAGCCTAATGGCCCAAATGATAATAAAGAGAAGGTAAAACCACTAGAAAGCTCCATGCCTCATCCTAAAAGGGAGGATAAGAAACATAATGGAGATGAATCCAAACTAGCTTATCAAGTAGAAGATGGGGATTATATAAATCAAAGATCATACATGTATGATATGAGATACACCCCTGTGGATATGGGGCAACTATTATCTCAAATAACTATTAAGGTACCTTTGTTAGAAATGATGAGGATAGGAGAGCATAAAGAGAAGGCTTTAACATGGATCAAGGGTGTTAATTCAACTAAGATTATGGGACCAGAGGTAAGTAAGAAGTGTCAGACAAAAAAGAAAAAACCACAAGGGAATCTGATGAGATTGTGTCAAAGATTCCTTAGATTTATTTGGATAATAATATTGTTGGTACTAATGCAGAAACTGTACATCTCATTTTCTTAACATTGTTGATAAATGGAAAAATGTTAAAAAATTGTATGATCGACTCTGGGGCATCTAATACTATCATGCCTATAGAAGTTATGAGATATATGGGATTAAAGGTAGACACACCACATGGGAGGTGTCAAGCTATGGATTCTAGAGAAGTGCCTATCATTGGCACCATTAAGGCATTGCCTTATAAATAGGTAGCTTTGCCAGGAAAAGTATTAACAATGAGTGTGTTGGTTGTAGATATTCCCCGTCAATATGGAATGTTGTTATCAAGAAAATGGAGAGCATCAATAGGGGGAAGCATTCAGTGTGATCTTTCATTTTCCACTTTCAATATTGATGGTGAGAACATTAAGGTATCAAGGGAGACAAAAAATATCATATGATTGAGGAAGATGATGATAATAATATTAAATGTTTCTTAGCTACTGAGATGGGATCATTTAAAGTGTAGGAAAAGTAAGCTACAAGAAAATCACAACCTGCACTATTGTCTGAGGCAAAAAACAATTTATCTAAACAAAGTAAGTTATGGGTAATTTATTTTGATGGTGCTAGTTCTAGGAAGGGGCCTAGTGCTAGAGTTTTGTTGATATCTCCCTCAGGAAGGACTTTCAAATTTTCATTTGCACTATTATTTACATGTACAAACAATGTGGCAAAATATGAAGCTCTATTGATTAGTATGCGACTGACTGCCATACATGGAATTAAATGTCTTAGATTTATTGGAGACTCTAAACTTGTAGTGTCTTAGATTAAGTCTAAATATGCTTCAAAGAATCAAAGGTTGAAACAATACAGAAATGCAGTCTAGGATGAACTTGAAAACTCTGATGCATTTGGTATTGACTGGATGGACAGAAGCCAAAATAGAATGGCAGACTTGCTTGCAAACATGGCTTTGAGGCCAGAAGATATTACCTTTTATGGTATTTCTAAAGTAGAGGTTCAATCTAGGCCCTAATTACCTGATAATGTGGAAATTTGGAAAGTCTTTTATGATGATGTAGACATTATGAGATTCTTACATTATGAAACAAAATTTGGGAACAAAGAGATTGATTTCAGTGGGTATGTAGAAACTTTAGATGGAACAGATACCATTTTAGGAAAGGAAGTGTTAAATTTGAAATCAAATAAAGTACCAAAAGGGTTAGTTGTGCTAGAAAGAGCTTTTGATAATAAGGACAAGCCATTTGCTGTAAAAAAATGTAAATAAGCTTGAAGATTTGAAAGAAGTAAATGTAGGAATAAGTAATGTTCCTAAATAATTATTTATTGGAAGAAAGATGTCACCAAAAGTGAGAGAGGACCTAATAAATTTATTAAGGAAATACAAAAAGGTCTTTGCATGGACATACGATGAGATAAAAGCATATAATGAGGATCTTTTTTAACATGATATTCCTTTGAAAGAGGATGCTAAGCCTGGTAGACAAAAACAAAGACCCATAAATCCCACACTAAGGCCCAAAATGGATGCAGGGATCATAAAACCCATCATACATTCTTCATGGGTTTCCAATTTAGTTCCTATTCAGAAGAATAATGGAGATATCGGACTATGTGTGGATTTTAGAAATCTAAACATATCATTCATCAAGGATAGTATGCTCTCCCAAACATGGAGAATATGTTGCAAAGGGTTACTGGTTGTGAATTAATGTCCATGATGGATGGATTTTTAGGGTATAACCAGATAATGGTCAAAGAATCAGATCAGTTCAAGACTTCATTCACTACACCATGGGGGACATATGTTTACATCAGGATTTTTGTAAGAGCTCTTAAATTTAAGATTTCTCTGAATCCCAGGAAATGCACTTTTGGAGTAACAAAAGGCATGTTATTGGGGCATATTGTTTCAAAAGAAGGGGTTAGAATTGACCTAGATAGGGTAGCTTCTATTGAAAAGGTTCCCCTCCCAAGAAATGTTAAAGGAATTCAATATTTCTTTGGTCGGGTAAACTTTCTTAGAAGATTTGTCACAAACTTTGCTGAGAAAAGTAGGTCAATTTCCAAAATGTTGAAGAAAGATGCAAAAATGGAATGGGGTGGAGAAGCCACCCAATCCAAGAAATAAACAAATCTATCAAAGATGCCCCTATCCTAATAAATCCTGACTAAACAAAACCTATGAATATTTTTTCATTTGCATCATGTCATACTATTGTTGTTGTATTGTTACAAAAAAATGAGGAAGGGTTTGAAAATCCTATTTATTTCTTTAGCAAGTCCTTACAGGCTGCAGAACTGAAATATGATATAAATGAGAAGAAAGTTTATTCACTATTAAAATATGTTAAAGCTTTTATATGTTATTTAATAGGTGCAATAGTAGTTGCTTATGTACCCTCAGTAGCAGTAAAAGAAATCTCCACCCAACAAGAGGTGTCACATAAAAGAAGTAGATGGATCAACAAGATCCAGGATTTTAACATTGAAATTCAAATCACTAAGTTGGTTAGAGGAATGGGATTAGCTAATTTGATGGATAACAATAATTTGGATGCAAACCATGTCAATGTCCTAGAGGAAGAACAAAGACCTTTTATCTGTAACCTTGACCACTGTGATTGGTATAAGAATATTATTTATTACTTACAAAGAATGAAATTTCCATAGGGGATAGATGATAATAAGAAAAGGACCTTAAAATTACAATCTATCCATTTTTCCCTGATCAGAGATGAGTTGTGGTGGAGGAATCCCAAAGGGATTCTACTAACATGTGTTGATAAAGAGCAAGGAGACAATATTCTGTAATAAATGCATAATGGAGTGTGAGGTGGCCACTATATGGACAAGACCACTCCACATAAGGTCATAAGAGAAGTATTTTGGTGGCCAAGTATCTTTAAGCATGATCATTAGTTGGTTAAGAAATGTGATGCTTGCCAGCATTTCTCTAGTAAATTAAAATTCTCAAGAAATGTACCCCTCACTCCAGTGGAAGTTCAAGCCCCTTTTCAACAATGTGGTATTGATTGTATAGGGGAAATAGCTACCAAATCGAGTGGAGGGCATGCATGGATAATTGTAGCAACTGACTAATTTACTAAGTGTGTTGAAGCAATTCCCACTAAAAGAGAAACCAGTAAAGTAGTAATAGATTTCTTGTTGAAGACCATAATCACCAGGTTTGGGTGTCTAGAAAAAAATACTATCAGAAAATGCAATGTGTTTCAAGTCTGAGGAGTAAATGAATTTTTGTGTTGAATAGGGCATTCAGACATCTTACTCTACACCTTACCACCCACAGGGGAATGGCCAAGAATAATCCATAAACAAAAGCCTGCTTAAGATCATTAAGAGAGTCCTACATAAAAATAAGAAAGCATGGGATTCAAAGCTAACAATGGTTTTCTGGGCAGATAGAGTGACATCTAAAAAGGCTATAGGATGTGCACCTTTTGATTTAGTATATGGGATTCAGGCAAGACTACCTCAAAATAATCTAATACAAATGTAAAAGTTTTTCCAATTATATGATGATGATATTAACAGTGATATGCAGTTGAGAATTGATGACCTAGTTGAATTGGATGAAACCAGGAGGAAACCTTCTATGAAAAATGCTAAACTTCAATTGCAGGCAAAAAAATTATATGATAAAAGGGCAGCATCAAGACAATTCTGTGTGGGAGATTATGTCCTAATGTGGAATGCCAGATTGGAAGATAAAGGAAAACATGGAAAGTTTGAACCAATATGGCTGGGACCATATATTGTCCATGAGAGGTATGGGAAAAATTCAAATTTATTGAAAGACCTTATTGATAATAGTTTAGAATTGCCAGTTCATGGACAATTCTTGAATTTATACTTCTCTTGAAGTCTAATAATCCATGAAGAATAAGTTGTGTACATAGTGTGTTTCTACAGTGTGTTGTTTCTGTTCTTTGTTTAGTTTTGCTTTCTGTTGTGTGGGTTGGTTAGTTTTTTCCATTTGGTTGGTCTTCTTCCCCTGAGATTATGAATTCTTGCAATACCTGTAGGAGGTATTCATCCCCAGAAAGATCCACTATTAGGTCTATTTAAAAAAAAAATCCAAGCAAGTGAGTCCTTGGTCTACAAGTTTCAAATTAAGGTCATTTGTAAATTTTGAAACCCTTATTTAAAGTCTTCAAGTGTAAATCATGTTTTAAAACCCTAAGTGTTGGAGTGGTTTGCATTTTTACATTTCCTTTTTCATCACTTAAGTTATGTGTCTACCATGTGTTTATTAGGAGGGGTCATGTTCAATAGTTCATAAATCTCTAAGTGCTTTAATATTTCCTAAGTTTGAGAGTCTGCAAGTCTTTTATTCATATTAAATCCTGTGTCGGGAAAGTTTGTTTTTATCTAACAGTTTGAACATTCCTGTAAGATGAACATGATTGAGATCTATGCTTCAAGGCATTGCACCATGATGCCACATGTATCTAGCGGGACCGGTTATAGTTGAAATGAAAGTCAAAAGATCATCGTTGATGCTTTTTGATCTAATGGCCCGCGCTTTACCTTAATATGAAAGATGATGTCAAGTTAACCTTCAAGGTAATGTGTTGTGATGAGGAATGTCCAAGTGGGTCCAATCATGATTGTAAATCTAAAGTTAAACATAGCACAAATCAGATTTGATCCGATGGTGGTTGCAAAGCCTCATAATAATGATACATATGAAATAACCATTATGAGAAAGCGCCATTGCGACACCTGGAAAACAACAGGCCCAACATGGTAATAAAGAATCAAATAAATCGGTGGCATCTTCAAAAAGATCTAACAGCTGGTGCTAAACCTCAAATACAAGATGAAAGGATGTTAAGAATTAAGGGAATGTGTCGTAGTCACACATGTCCCACTGAAGCAAGTTGATACCGCGGTTGGTAGATAGCTGGTTAACTAAAGGTAAGACAAGTTAGTAAAGTCTAATAGCTGGTGCAAATTCTTAGATAAAAATCAATGTGGATTTAACCATTGAGGCATTGCATGGTGCCGCCATGTGTCTCTGCAGGATCAAAGCTGCCAGTTAAAATGTTGAATAGAGGCAGTAAATATTATGAAGATAGAATAGCTGGTGCTAAGCCTTGAGCATAAAGTGATGGATATATAACCTTCAAGGGAACACATCATGGTGACACATGTCCAAAATAATGGGGTCCTCTAGTAACTTAAAGTAAGGTAAAGTGCAAGCAAATATATAAAGATCTAATGGTGGGCGTAAAGCCTTAGATGAAAATTGTCTGAAACATAACCTTTGAGGGAACACGCTATTGTGACAAATGTCCAATGAGATGAACATTATAAAATACTTGCTACTTGTCTTCTGATGCAAAGGAAAGTTGTCAATATTGATGGTTATGTTTCAAAAGGCTAAAGTAACAGTTGTGAACCGTTAGCCATGAGATTTTGAACTCAGATGAAGTAATGGTGAACTTGTGTTTTTCTATAGTGAATACAAGAAGAGAAATGTATGTGATGACCTATTATAGCAATTGATTAGGTCAACTAATAATTTGACTAAAATCAAGGAGTTAGTTCCCAAAACCCCACATTTAAAAATTGGTGAGGGTCTATATGATTTGGGTCAATGGGTTAGAGATGCGAGTATAGGCATGAGTGGTATGGTTTTGTTCAAAGTATTTTTCAGCCAAAGAAATGCTTTGCCCCAAACATGAATGTATGGTAAATTGATGTAGGCAAATTAGTGGTGCCTAGAGTTTTTATGGACATAGATATGTTTATGCAAATAGCTAATAAGTATAAAAGCACAACCAGAGTGGTCAGGGACAAGGATGGACAAATTATGATCAATGTGACTATAGAAGAGATCAGAGAAGTTTTTAGGTTGAATGATGAAGATACCCCTATGAAGGATTTTTTTAACAAGGTTGGGGATTTGATTATGGTAGGGCCAAATACCAAAGAACCCTTTAAACTTGACTATTTTACTCCAAAATCCAGAGGAATATATAGGGCTCTTTGTCAAATCTGTGGGGATGATGAAGAAAAGGAGATGCCCATCCATTATATGTTCATGATGGTCCATATATTGCATCCCCATTTGGAAATAATTTTTTATTTTGCTCCATACATTGCAGACCTAATTCATGAGGGTTTAATAGGAATTAAGAACAAAAAAGTTACCAAACCTTTTGCATGGTACTCCTTGTTGATACACATGTTTTTGTTTAAAGAGGCATAATAATTTGAGAAAGAGATGAACCTAACAATAGTTAAGGATGATAAGGATATGCTGGTACAATTGTTGAATGCAGATATGTCTTGGGATAATAAAGAAGCTAGTTATATCACATTTGATAAATGTTTTGCTGCCAGACTTAGGGCATTATTACTGCCTGATGACCCTAGAATTCATGTGTCATTATTGAAAATTTTGAGGCCAATAGAATATATTCAAGAACATAATATAGTACATAATTGGGGTGATGTTATTCTTTACCCAATATCAATAGTGTTTAGAGTGTATGGCTTTAGAGGAGTGCCAAACAAACTACCTTACAGAGTGCCTATTAAGATGGGATTAGCAGAAATTATAAGATAGATTGGAGGCCTACAAGAAGAAGCACTAACAGGAAGAGGGAAATGAACTATTTTCCCCACAGTCACAACTGTGCTTCAATCAATTATCACAAAGGGAGGATGGAAGCACCTACAAACATATTTGGCTCCTTACAATTTAAAAACTGCAATATAGAGATGCATTGATCCAGTGGTATTTATCAAGGATATGTTCAGGGAGAAGACAAAATGCTTAGTGTCAAACTATTAGTTCAACTTTCCTGAAGATGTGATTAAAAATGAATTTCATCTGATAGAATAAGAGATCAAAAAGGAAAAATGGCTGGCATATAAGAAAAGCCTAGATTTTGTCCAGAATTTTGATAAGTTGTATGACCCCTTGAAATATTTTCAGCCATGGGCTAAGAAGATGGATTATTTAATGGAGATTTTTGAAGACATCATGCAGGCATTGAACCAGAAAAGGGGTATTATTTTACAAATAGAGCTAGAGAGGCCCAAATAAATGTTGAGTAGGATAATTCCTATTCAGAATGTCCCACCAAGAAAATATGTGGTATACCAAAGGAGAGGGTAAGGTACAGTCCTACCAAAATCTGAAAAGACCCTTGATCCAAAAGGGAAGGGGCCACTAGACTCAAGCACTCAATAATTTCCATCCCCAAAAAGGAAAAGGGTAGAAGGAGAACAAAAACAACAACAACAACAACAACAACATGAAAACATATACTCTCCTTCCCAATCTCCAATTGGCATAGAAGAGAAGGATGTAGCTGAGAAATTATTACAAATGGGAAATGATGGACACATATATGTCACAGCCCAAGAGCTACAAGAAGGAATTCCTAAAGCTCCAAAACATGCTTCACTAGATCTAACAGTTGCAGAATTAACTGGGAAGGAATTAGACCCCTTGACACAACAAGCCAGTGACAAGTTTCATTCTGATGATAGTTTTGTCAAAGCTAGGTCATTTTTACAATTCTTATGGAGAATCCACATCAATGAGCTCAAAGAGAAATGCCAAAAAAAGCATGAGGAATAGCCTACAAGGAGTAAAGAGGAAATTGAGAGTAAAATAAAACAAGAAATGATATCCAGATTTGAGAAGATAACTCATGAAGAAGGAAGAGAATTGGTCAAAAAGGAATGCTTATTAATACTTCTAGAAGGAGATATCGTAGATGCTATTGTTTTTTATGTTGTGAGAAAAGAGACCAAAACTATCCATGCTACTGAGGCAGAGGCAAAACAAGCATCCAAGGGATTAAAATTCAGTGAAGATCATGCAGCCCTTGTTATGTGGCAAATAAAAAAGAAGAGCCATATGGCATCTAGCGAAGATGATCATGTCAAACATGGAGGTAGCCTCATGGTAAGAAGACTAGTAGACACCTCAGGGGTATAAGGAGCTGGCCTTACTCTGGAATCAGAAAAATATAGCATGAAAGTGGCTGAGAAACAGGAAGAAGAGATCGAAACCTGAGAGAAAAATGTGAGATAGTTATGAAGGCTTACAATTATGAGGTGATAAGATCTATTGAAAAGGATAAAAATATTGCTATCCTTGAAGGTAAAGAAACAACTCATTTTGTTTCTCAAAGAATGATTATACAAGATCCCCACCAGCCCTCATCATCAAGTCCAATTATAACTTATCCCCCTTCTCCCATGCCATCAAGTCCCACTACACAGGAAGACCTAGAATTAGAAAGGGAAAGTCTAATTGCTATAGAGTACTAAGTTGGTACAGTCAAGGAAAAAGTGGAATGAAGACTGTGCAATATTCAAAGAAGAAAAGGAATAGATACAACAGAGGTATGCTAATAAAATACATGCCACTTTCATGCAATGTACTCAGGATTTAAGTCTTTCTATCATTTATTTACAAGGAAAGAAGATTGTCAGCATATTAGATGAATTTAAAGCAAATAAGCATAAGTGGGATCCAAAAATGGATAGATGGAAGGGAAAGAGGGAAGAATTGAAATTCTTCTATTCTATATCCAAAGAAGAAAATAATGTTGACATGATATTGACTAGCACTTATAAATGTTTCAAATTATTAATGAGCTTCGACATCAAGATGAGCATTATTTTGAGAAAGGTAGAAAATTTGAGGAAAGAATATTAGAAGGATCGTTATGAGATGTTTCCTAAATTGTTTAAGAAGAATGGTGAAATAAAAAATGAACCATTATGGATGAGACAAATGAATGAGGCTTTGGCAATAAGGACCAATAGTGTTATTACTTTGGAGAGCACACTTTTGTTTGTCCAAACTGTTGAAATCATTAATAAAGACAAGTCATTCTTTGAATTTTGGAAAGATGAAATTGAGAAATCCACTATCAGTTGGAGTGAAATCAAAAGCAAGAAAGATGAAGTCATCAACTTTTCTTGGCCAAGTGATGAGGTGTATACACCATAGAAAGACAAATATAATGAAGTTGATCAAGGAGAAGGTGGTAGTGTGTAGAAGACAACAAGTGGCAGTGCTTCTTGATTCATGAATAAGAAAAACAAAGTTAAAAGATCCTACATCAACAAGATCAAGGACAACAGATTCTAGATGGCTGCTACCGAACAAGCTTAAAGCAGTTACAAATACCAAGGGGGTCAGAAGACAAAATATTTTGAATATATTGTAACAAAAGTGGTTATCACTTCACTTGATATTTTGTCTTTTTCTTGAGTCATTTGTTTTGTCCTCATTCCAATTGATTCATAGCTTTTTGCAATCATATTCTATAAAAGTATTCCCAAGATCATTGGATGGGGCTAGAAAATTGTTATTGTAAACATTTTTGCAAGGTTTTAGTCAGGGAAATATAGTATAAGTTTGTACAAGATAGGTGTGATAATGAGAAATAAATTTGAAAGATCTGTTGTAGATTATTGAAGAGGTTATCTCTGAGTACATCTTGTATACTGGAATATGATTCTCTAAAATTAATACAAAAATCCAAATTCCAATCTCTCCAGTGTCATATTGTCTTGTGAGTTATGAATTTTCTGATTCATTAGCATAGAATTTCTCTGTGTTTATGTACTTATTTGAGAGTTTTGATCAAGGATCAAATTAAATGATGCTTTCATTAATGCATAGATTCATATGACATATGCTAGGATTCTATGAGTAATATAGGTTTGGGATATTTGTGTTTATGGCCTAGAATCTTTGATGAATATTGATTTTAGTATATTCCATTTGAGTTAGAGAAGAGCCCAATGGATAAAGCACTGATCTAAAACTGATGAGCTCTTTATTATTGCATATCTAGTTGCATATTAGCTATGTTTCTATATAAAAAAACATAAAATCCATTAAGTCTATATTTGTATAATTTTGTTGTGATTTCCTATCTCATGCTCCATTTCATGGTTGATGTTTAATGGGTAATTAACCAGTTATCTGGTATCTCCCGGTTATGTTGAGTTATTGTGAGATTACTGCTTAGATGAATAACATATAGAAATATCTCAAGGTATTATAGGGTATCCCCCCCTTGGTATAGCAGAACCTAAAGAGTAGAAGTATTGTAAGAGTGCTTGTTAGTTGGTCATCTTCTTGCATGGATTAATATTTGGAGTTTGCTTCTCTATAAAAGTAGTCAGAAGAAGAAGAGGTTATTGTATTTTTGTTGCAACATAAAAAGTAACCAACAAGTTGATATGCCCCATTGTTGCATGATTTTATGATGACATAGGTTCCTAGCCAATTAGGCTTGAAATTTCTTGGCTTAACCCTTTCTACTTAGGTCTTTTGATTCTCCATAAGGACGAGATCTCCTACCTCAAAGGTTCATGGCCTGAACTTCTTGTAACAGTTTCTTCTAAGGAAATTTTGATATTCTTGTAAGTGATTCAATGCATTTTTTTGTCTTTCATTCGACAGTTCCAGTTTATTAAGTCTAGGTAATCTGCAGTCTTCATCTGATATGATGTTTCTCGGTGAGATTCTAAGGGAGGGGATTTCAACTTTAAGGGATAGGACCACCTCTTATCCATATACTAGGGAGAATGGAGTTAATCCTATAGGTTTTGTCACACTTTTTATGTATGCCCATAATGCGGGACTAAGCTGCAAATGCCAGTCTCTCCCAGACTCATTGAGCATTTTCTTTAAAATCTTCATGATGATTTTATTAGTGGCTTCAACTTTTCTATTCCCTTGGGGATAGTAGAATGAAGAGAAACCTTTCTTTATGTGAAAATTCTCAAAAAGATCTTTGACATCTTGGTTTTAAAAAGGTATATAATGATCAATGAGTATGGTTTGAGGGATTGCTATCGAAAGATGATGTTGTTCAGTATGAAAATGAAGATTTTCTTACCAATGATGTATGTGAGAGTAATTTATTCCACCCATTTGGTAAAGTAATTTGTTTCTGCAATTATGTACTTGTGACCATTAGAGGATGTTGGTGTAATATTTCCCACTAAGTCAAATCCCCATTTTGAAAATGGCCATGGTGAAGTGATGGAGTTGAGGTCTTGAGATGGTGTGTGGATAAGATCTCCATGAATATGACATTTTCAGCACCTTAGCACATATTTCTTATCATCTATCTCTACTATGGGATAGTAGTATCCCATTTTGATGATATTCTTTTCCAAACTATTTGCACTTGCGTGGGCCCCACAAATACCCTCATGTACCTCATACAAGGCTCTCTAGGATTTTGTAGAAGTGATACATCATCAAATCATTCCATCTAGACTTATTTTATATAGAGTATTAGCAAGAAGGGTGTACCTAGAGGCTTGTCAAATGAGGGACTTCTTTTGGTTTCTAGACAGGTCGAGTGGTAGGGTATTGTTTTTTAGGTAATTATATATGGTACCAGGGGGACTCAGGACCAAAAAGAACATGCACTGACTCTATTATTGGAGCTTTATGTTTTGGTATCATTAATTATTCTACCATAAATTAGAATTTATTTTTTTTACCCGGTATGTCGATCAAAGATGATATAGTAGCCATCGCATCCGTTGCTTTGTTTTGAATACTTGTAACCTTCTCAAATACAATGAAATGAAAGGAAGCCTACAACTTGCCCATCATCTTTATATATGGGATCGGTTTCTCATCATTTTTCATGTAGTCATTTTTAACTTGACTGATGACCAATTGGGAATCACCATAGACTGTTAGGTTCTTCCTCCTCCATTATATATTTTTCTTCAATCCGATGACCAGAGCTTCATACTTAGCTATGTTGTTCATACACAGAAATTTGAGTCAGAAAGGATTAGTAATTGCATCATTATGCAGAGTAATGAGTGTTATCCCTACTCCTTCACCATGGTTCATATATGACCCCTCAAATAATAATTTCCAAACCTATATTGTTGGTTGTACTGTGAGGATCGATTCATCTAGAAAGTCAAAAAATATATGTTGGTCATCTTCTATTGGTGCCTCTACTAGTTGATCCACAATTACCTGCCCTTTGATAGCCTTTTGATCCATGTACTCTATGTCAGTTTCACTTAAGACCCTGAGCCATTTGGAAAGTCTTTTTTTTAGTGCTTCTTTACTCAAAAAGTACTTCAATGGATCTATGTGTGCTATGATCTTTGTTTGATGACTCAACATGTAATGTCTTAGCTTTTGGCAAGCAAAGAAAACTACAAGACATGAATTTTCAATTGTTGAATAATTTACCTTGTAGCCCACCAATATTCTACTGAGATAGTAAATGGCTCTTTCATTGCCTTGGTCATCATGTTGTGCCAACCTCGAATGGGTGGCACCAATATAGGGGACTTTAATAGATAATATTTTAAGGTTTGAAATGTTTACCCACATTGTTTTTTCCATACAAAGATAAAATATTTATGAAGAAGGTGTTGGAATGGGTGACACTTGTCTTCTAGTTGGGTGATGAATCACCTGATAGATTGCACTCTGCCTTGTAGACCCTATAGTTGCCTTAGATTTTTTGGTGGTGGCATGTTTAGGATATCATTAACCTTTTCTGGGTCTACTTTGATTCCTCTATGTGATACAATAAATCCAAGGAGATTTCTAGCAGTAATTTGAATGCACACTTATTTGGATTGAGTCTTACCATGTACTCTTGCATTTGATCAAATATCCAACCCAAAAGTGTAGGTGAGTTTACCTGGGCGTTGATTTGGCTAGTATGTCATCAACATAATCTTCCATTGTTTTATGAATTAGATCATGGAAGATCATTTCCATTTCTCATTGATAGGTTGTACCTTCATTCTTGAGACCAAATGTCATCACGTTCTAGTAGTAAGTTCCCCAAGCACATGTGAATGTTGTCTTGTGTTGGTCCTCTAGTGTAATCATGACTTGGTTATATCTAGAGAAATTGTCCATGAATGACAACATTTGGTGCCCTACTATTAGGTCAACTATCATGTCAATGTTTGGTAGAGGAAAATCATCCTTGGGAAAATCTTTGTTCAAGTCTCTAAAATCTGTGCATATACGGATCTGACCATATTGTTTTGTAATTGGCACTAGATTTGATATCCAATCTACATACGGAATTGGTCTTATGAATCCTGCAACTAAGATTTTCTTCAATTATGCTTTGACAAGTAAAGCGATGTGCAAATGCATATTTCTTTTTCTTTGTTTAATAGGTTTTGCATTTGGTAACAGTGGAAAATGGTGTAGCACTAGCTCCAGATCCAAACCTGGCATGTTTGTGTAATATCATGTGAATTTTATTTGTCTTTCCTTTTAGAAACTAATGAATTGTTCTCCTTCCTCAGATTAAGTGATTTAGCCAAATAGATATTTTTAGGGTTCTTTTCATCCCCTATATTGAATTGATTTGTTTCTTCTGCTATTAACACTGAATTTTCTTTTGTAAAGGGGACAATTTCCATCTTTCCATCCTCTAGTACCTCAAAGAGGTTTTCACCAGAAGATACATCCTTTATTTTTTTCTCATTTTTATTGGCATAAAATGCCTTTCAATTTTTACTTACTAATTGTTCTTTTTTCTTTTGATTTTTCTTTGATGACTTTTAAGAGGAGCCTCCTCCCTAAAGTATGTTGATCTATCCAGGTTAAAGGAGAAGTCTACTTTTTGGTATCCTAATGGTATGCCTTCTTGAAACCCCATGAAGTCTATGATGGCTTCATCATTCTCAAAAATATCTATGTCAAGTTGTCCTTGTTGGTCCCATTCTATTAGTTTGGGGTAGACTAGAAAAAAGTCAGCATGGGGGGATGACTATGTTTGGGTGAATGTACCCACAGTGATAGTTCCAAAAAAATCAGAATGGGGCATGGATGCACCATCTAAGGAATCAACATTGACATGTTTATCGATACAGGGTTGGTCTTCTATCCTCATTTGGTCAAACATTTCATCAAGGTGTATGGTACTGACGGATCAAGGGGAATATTCATGGATGGGCGACTCAAAGTTACAGAGGGATAGACACTCATACTCATGGGAATGGTTCATGCTAGAATGATCATTAGATGTCTCACTTTTCATATCTTCCTAGATAATCTTATTAAGGTTCAATTTGGAATTAGAGGGTTCCACTTCCGATGGAAATAATTGCTGGAGTATATTACTAATTAGGGCATGTTCCATATTTTTCCCCCGGTTTAATTGTGCAATATGTTGTTGGTCTATGGGTATATCTCAGATGGTTGTACTGGTTCTGTTTTGACCATAGCCTAGCCCTATTTTAATTCTTTGGGTTGGCGGTAAAGACAGTTCCATTAATCCTTGTTTCCTTGCCCCCATAGTATTCTTACCATCATAGCCATATTTTTGTAGCATAGTGAAGCCAACTCTATATTGTGACCAAGGTATTTGTGCTTGAGGTATCTCTTGAGAGTATTTATACAACCAAGTGTTGATGTCCAGATCAAAGGGGTTTTCTTTAGCTATGCCTCCCCATTTGAAAAATGTGGTTGGTGGCCACATGAATAATACTGACTCTGGAGTTTCATGTGATTCCATCGGTCGAGGCATGCCATATGATCTAGGATCTTGATGGATGTTTGTGATGGTAAAAGCTTCCTCATAGCTATACTCACCACACTCATTGTCTTTGATTTATATCTTACCTACCTTTCTTGGTATGTCTTTAGGAATGAAATCAGAGGTGGAAGGAATGCTTCCTTCCTGATTTGAAGACACCTGATTATTTTTAATGCTTCTTATGGTGTTGCAGTATTGGAAGGGGTCGGAATCTCCCTCAATGATTATCTATGCCCCTTGTTATGGAAATTTTATGCACTAGTGATACATCGAGGGGACAACTTTCATTTCATGTATCCATAGCCTCCGAAGCAACATGTTATATCCCAAATCAAGGTCTAGGATTTGAAATAGAGTGTTCTTTATGACTGGCCCTATCCTGGCCGGTAGAATGAGGATACCTTTTGATGATATTTCTTCCTTGTGATATTCCTTGATATTTATCCTCCTAGTGACATCAATGCTAGATTATGAATAGCCCAAGGTTTTTATCACTTTAAGAGTACATATGTTTAACTCGGCCTCGCCATCAATGAGGACTCTCTGGATTATGTGTTTATGCATTTGGATAAGAAGATGCAAGGGATCATTGTGAAAAGGCTTGTGTGGAGGTACATCATAGTTTGTAAATGTAGCGTGCTTGTTGGCAGAAATGTAGTTGACCATGGTTTGGAAATTCTCTAGAGTTATGTCATGTGAACTACTGCATTTTGAAGGGCTTGATCTTGATCTTACTTATGCTATGGGGATATGTGCAATAGGTCAAACATGGAGATCTAGGCAGGTGTGCACTTTAGCTGATCCACCAGACTACTTTTTGGATTGGAAGTTGGTGTGGGATTACCTAGTGTAGTTGAGGTGGAAGGTATTCCTTGCAAAACAACCATGGAATGTCACAGTGCATTTGACATTAGTGTCTCTAGTAGTAATTGTAGAAACTTGGCTATCTAAAGGATTTATGCAATTTATCATGTTATCCAAGTATAGTTCACTTTCTTAGACTATCCACTAGACGCAGAGGCTTTCCCTTTATTATGATCATGAAATGTATCATTGAAGATAGTGTGATCAGTTGTACTCTTGGATTGAGTATTTGTTACATCAATTATCCATTGGTCGATTAGATCTTGTATGACATTTTTCAATCAGTAATAGTTGGATGTCTTGTATCCTTTCACCCAATGATACTCACAAAATATGTTATCATTCCACCACTTGGGTTTCATGTGTTCGTACTCTCTGATTTATGGTAGAGTGATATTATTGGTTTGAATCAAATTTTTGAGTGTTGACTATATCAAATCTCCTAATGGTGTGTAGTCATGTTTAGTAAAAGGAAACCTTCATGGGCATTGAGTATTGGGTTGGTTGTTGGACACATCTGCTACTTGAACAATGAGTGTTTGAATCTGAGTATTCATTTTTTGAGTGTGCACCATGGGTTTTTGATTCATCATGGGTGTTGGAAAGTTGACTATCCTATGTTTATATGACTATTTTTGTGTTTTCATTATGGCAACAAAGTCATATGGAGTTTTGACAGTCAGATCATAAACTTTGAAGATCATAATTCGGCTAAGTATAGAAGATACTGCAGACAGAGATATACCCATTGATCAAAGCACTGGTGCATGTGAGTATGATCGAGTCATGGTATCCACATTTGGATATAATCTTTTGGATACATTATTATTCTAAGTCTATACGCACATTTTTAGATATGTCAGTACAGTGAAGTTACAACAAATCTAAGTGTCACTAGCAGTTTAGCGGAACAAAGCATGGAGCTGACTACAACTTTTTTTTAGCGTGTATTAATTTATTTTATAATGGCTATGCACCTATTTTAATATGTTTTTAATCATTTTATTATCATTCATGTAAACACGCTTGAGCCAATTAATTTGGAAGCATTGTGTATGTTGATTTTGGGCCACCTCAGTCTTAGTTTCGATCGCATCCATTAAAGCACGTATATATACTTGACATGCATTTTTGTATTGATAAAAAAGAATGTATGAAGTATAGTAGAAGATATATACAAGAGAAGTATGTATTCAATCAGTATGAGATAGAGCTCTACTAGAGGTTAGAGCATCATCACTCAGAAGGAACTGATCAGACAACAATTTCATAGCATCAGTTCACCTTTTAGATATTGTGTGTATTTGTTATCAGAAGGTTGTAGCCTTCTTATTATTGAGTAGTGAGCTCTAGAAGTGTGCCATCCACCTTTAACAGGGTTTTTAAGACTCTTAATAGAGTCATTATACTCAACATTGTAATGACTTCTCATAATAGGGAAAAGGAACTCTAACAAGTTCATAAGACTAGTGCAATTATTTGTGGGTACTAATTCCCACCGGGGTTTTCCTCTAATCAAGGTTTCTCCGTAAACATATCTTGTGTTATGTGTTATGGTTCATGTGATTTTCTTATTAATTATTTTATATATTCTATTGGGCTAAGTTTCAAGTTTTTTAATTATTATTAATTGTTGAACATTGATTCAACCCCCCCTCTCATTTTTCCCATTCTTAACAATTGGTATCAGAGCTTTGGTCCTCTAAGAGAAGTTTAACCACTTGAAGAGATCATGGATTCAGCAGAAGTGAAACATGTGAAGACAAATCTTAAAGCATATCTTGAAGATCTTGACAGATCAAAAAAATAAATTGAAGAACTAAAAATGAAAGTCAATGGCTCACAAGTATTCATTAAGAAATTGAGAAAAGATTTGAAAGATTGTTCTACGAATGATTTGGGAAAAATGGTCAAAAATATGAATGAAGAAAACATGTTTCTGAAGGATCAGATTGAAGATTTGAATGAACATATAACTGACAACCAAATAGCTCTTGAAGAAAAGACTAAAGAAAACAAACAATTAGATTAAGAACTTATGCAAGCAAACCTGAAAATCTTGGAGTTGGAGAACATCAAGAAAAAAGATAGAATCTGAGTTGAGAGAAGTCAAGAATCATCTTGACAAATTAAGCACAATTTTTTATCTAATACAATCATAGATTTATGCATAGAAGATAAGAGGTGATACCACTGGTATTGGATACAATGAAGTACAAATTCAAATCAATGCAATGCAAGAAAGAAATAAATCACAAGAAGAATCTATAGTAGCAAAGAAAATTGAGAATCTTACAGAAGCTAAAGAAGAACCACCTAAAGATGAACGCAAGCCAGTTAACTGAACTTGTTATGCCTATAACAAGAAAGGAAATATAACAAGAGATTGTAAAGAGGTAAGACCTTTCAATGGCTATTGTTATTCATGCAATAAATTTTTTCATAGATCTATACATTGTAGATCAAATCAAAGAAGTCAGACATAAAAAAATCAAAGAATTCAGACTCAGTACAATCAGAGAAATCAACCACAGAAAATTTCTCAGAACATTACATGTTAGATATGTAATTACAATGAACACATAGCTAAACAGTGCAACATGTTAACTCATATCAACAAGCCTCCAATCATTTATTACTCTTGTAACAAGGTTGGACACATCTCAAAGTTTTGCAGATCTACAATGCAAAGACAAGAAAGACCTAATAAGTCTCAAGGATCACTATTTGAAGAATCTGGAGAAGTCAAGTTTGTGAAAGCTACAGAAGATTCAAGAAAGATTTGGGTTGAAGTAAAGAAAGATGATATTGTTGACAAAGTGTTAGATGCATCCATAGTGGACACACCTTCCATTTGTAGATAAATGACCCTTATGGTCATAGGGGGATCTAGACAATCTCTAAACCCCTGTGTGGCTAGTATACTCACCTTTGAGTATGCACCTATGGTTTTATGTACTTAGTTACAAATTGAAGCAGTATGCAAGAGCGCACAATTTTTATTATAGTAGGAATTGAGATTGGAATTCACAATTGAAACCTATGCTACAGCAGTGAGCATTAATTGCAAAAATTCAATTTATAAGTCACCAAAAGATCTATTATCTTCACTTCTACATTTGAGATTGATCATTTGAAGAGCATAGGAGAATTAAGCATCTACGTGTTGAAGGATTACCATTGTTTAATCAGCAAAGTGAATTAAAGTTGAAATAGAACCCTAGTGCAGACGCGTCATTTCAAAATTTCCTTGGAACCCTATATGAGCGATCAAAAAGTAAGTAATGGCAACTCCAGTAGTCTTTGACATCACTAAAAAGAAGATATATGTGTTTAAAAAGAATCCATTCAAGTCAGTGTTAGATGATATTGAAGGGGCATTTTCCAAGACTTCGTTAGGAGTCGTACATATTGAAGACATTCCCACATACATATATTGTAAGAAGGAATCTGTAGTTATAGATTTCATTATGTCACTCATGGCATCTATATCAAATCTTGATTGCACATTCAAGAATGAATACTCTCATCTTTCAGACAACCCTATTATCGAGTATGTGAATGCGCATGAATTTTATGATTCAGATTGGGTTAAGATTTTTCTTAGTAGAATTCATGATGATTTTTTTTGGATTGGTGAAGTCCCTGTTCGCATTATAGCTGATCTCATTCATGTGATGATAGGATTATCTAAGGATGAATCCCTTCTTCCCATTGGAAAAGATGTTAAAAGATAGTTTGAGCAAGCGTGCTTGTCTAGGAGTGATAAGCGCAGAATGACAGTTGATCCTATTATGGAGAATGACATTAAACTCATAACCATGATACTTGGATACAAATTTCAGCATGCAAGTAGAGTTAATAGTGTATATGTAGCTATAGTTCTAGCAGCCATAATGATAGTGAAAGATAACACTCACTACAACCTATGTGCGATCTTGCGCACACAGTTGATAGACAATATAATATCTATAAAGCATGACAAAAGAAAAATATTCAGATTTGGTTCATTAATCATTTACATGTACATTCACATTGTTGGTAAGGTTTCTAACCTTTACCTAGACAGAAATAAACCTACATTACCTCATCTTTCATTGAAAGATACATATGAGAGCACTCTTAAGGATCATATGGATATGGAGATCAAGACATTAAAAAGTAAGATGCAGAAAAGGTTCAGAATACCTGAGAACATAGTTGACAAATACAAGGACACTATATGTTTTATGGTGGAAATAGATTCTACATGCATGGAAGCAGTTGAGCCTAGAACTAAATGGATTCATCCACTTGTCTATGAGCTAGATGAACACATTCTAGAATGTTATGGAAAATTACTTCTATAAGATCCAAATGAGTCTAGATGGGACACATATAGAGAAAAGAAAAATCAAGTTGATTCTGTCATGTATAATGCAGAAAATAAGAGGAAAGCATCAAGGATTACCTCTAATATTATAAAAATTCATGGTGTCACCCAAGAAGACCTAGATAAAGCTAGGGAAGCTAAAATTTCTAAAGAACTAGAGAGAACAACTACAAAAGTCAAGACTAAAAAATATGATGATATTCAAAAAAAGGAATAAGTTTGGAGAAAGAACCTCTACACCCTCGACCACAATTGATCTAGAGTCCTCTTTGCCCTCTGTGCCAAGCAATCTGACCATAAGAAAGAATAAAATCTACACAAGCCACCCATCCTCAAGGACAAATCAAAGTAAAGTAAACAATACTCAAGCACCTCCTGAGGTAAGATTCAGACCTAGTTTGGAAATTATGAGAACTAGAATCATTGATGAAGGTAGGTTAGATTCAATTGTAAATGTCTATGATAAGTATCAAGAGATTGATAAATTAGAAATACATTCCATGATTATCACACATATGATTAAGTTCAAAAGGTCAGTTTTGGAACTTAAGATAGTCATCCCAGAAAAAATATGGAACATACTTGACTCATTGAAAAGACAAGCTTTAGAAGAGGATATGAGGATTAGAGAGAAGAAATTAGATGAACTCCTTAATGTTTTTTCACTTAATGAGAAGTTGATACTATTGGATTTGGTAAAGCCTCATTTGAGATCTAAGACCATAAATCTACACATAATGAATAAATAATATGAGTTGGTTGCAAAGGAGACAAAGAAAACATTTGAGAAAGTGTATCTGTATAGACACATGTACCCTTTAATTGCACCTATAACCAAAGAGCAAAGAAAAGAATCAAAGATCCCTAATGTGCCTATTACAGGTCCACATGATTCTATGCCTAAATTTTCATCACCCTTTGATATAGTTAAAGACACAGATGAAACCATTATGATAAATGATGTTGAGATAACCATGTCAGCCTTAGATAATGATTTGAATAAGTTTGAAGAAGCCTTTGTGAGTACTAAAGAAGCTAAGATTTTATGCAGTGCTAAAGCCTCTTTGTAGGAAGATGAAATCCCAACTAATTACACTTTAGGATAGGTAATTGGAAAAGAATATAAATATAATGTGCCACCCTCTGTTGATATCCCAGTAAAGAGTGAATGTATGGATGTAAGTCAGAATGCAATTTTTACTCCTTCTACCAAGCCATCCATTTCATTGTTGTCAAGTTTGACCCCTGATACACAAGCCTAGATTCATGGGGAGAAGAAGATCTGATCAAGATAAGTGTATTGTCTATGGAGAAAGAAAAAGAGAATCAAGTAATGAGAAATCCTCTCTTTCTTGAATCAGTCAACATTTTAAACAACTTAGTACTTGCAAACAAGAAATTGGTAAACATTCAATCAGTCAATGATGTCAATAGTGTTTTGACAAGCTTCAAAGAAAATTTTACAAGTCTAGTAGACTTAGCAACAAAAATTGTAGAAGACAAGTACAATAAGGAAAGGTTGGATGAGTTAATAAAGAATTTATCATTAGATCTCAATTCACTGAAGATTGGTCAAGAAATTTTGAAAGAGTTAGTAGCAAAAGGTAGAAAATTGATTGCTAACTGCATGGACAAAGATAAACTCACTTCAGAACATACCAAGAAGATTGAGGAAGCAGACATCTTGATTGCAACTGTAATGAAATAAATTGAAGACCCTTCTCAAGACATCAATATTTGTAACAACATCTACCAAGGGCAGTTAGATAAAATTGTGAAAGCTAAGATAGAGATTACCAAGATAAGGGCAAGACAAATACAACTAAAAAATGCACTTGCACCCACCTTAGATGTACTGAAATAGAATATCAGGCATATTGATGCAACTATTGTGACATATGATCAAGGCCCCTACATGGATCTACTAAAGATGGAGAAACTCACCTATGCATTATGCACCCATCTTCAGACTGTAGATGCACTCAAGGTGTTTTGGCAACAAGAAGTCAAAAACATTCAGATTGCATATCCAGATGTGTACTCTGAGTAAGTACTTAGAGAATTTAATTTTTTGGCACCTTTGTCATTAATGTCAAAGGGGGAGTATAGTGTATCAAGAAGAGTAGTTTATATAGATGAATATATGATGTATAGTATGAGGAGATTATATTAGTACAATTGTAGTTTTTTGTGTTAAGTCAAAGTTTAGTAACTTGACCACATTCCTTTGTTGCCATTAATGACAAAGGGGGAGATTGTTGGAAAGTTGAATTTACTATGTTTATATGAATATTTTTGTGTTTTCATTATGGCAACAAATTCATATGTATTTTTGACAGTCAGCTCATAAACTTTGAAGATCATAATTTGGCTAAGTATAGAAGACAATACAGACATAAATATACCCATTGATCAGAGCACCAGTGCACGTAAGTATGATTGAGTCATGGTATGCGTCTTTGGATATAAGATTTTGGATACATTTTTATGCTAATTCTATATGCGCATGTTTAGATATGTCAGTATGGTGAAGTTACAACAAGTCTAAGTGTCACTAGCAGTTCAGTGGAACAAAGCATGGAGCTGACTACAGTTTTTGTTTAGTGTGTATTTATTTATTTTGTAATAGCTATGTGCCTATTGTAATATGTTTGTAATAATTTTATTATCATTCATGTAAACACACTTGAGCCAATTAATTTAGAAGCATTGTATATGTTGATTTTGGGCAGACTTGGTCTTAGTTTCGATTGTGTCTATTAAAGCATGTATATATACTTGACATGCATTTTTGTACTAATGAAGAAGAATGTATGAAGTATAGTAGAAGATATATACAATAGAAGTATATATTCAATTAGTATGAGATAGAGTTCAACTAGAGGTTAGAGCATCAACGCACAAAAGGAACTAATCAGACAACAGTGTCATAGCAGTAGTTCACCTTTTAGATATTGTGTGTATCTATTATCAGAAGGTTGCAACCTTCTTCTTATTGAGCAGTGAGCTCTGTAAGTGTGCCATCCACCTTTAACAGGGTTTGTAAGACTCCTAACAGAGTCACTGTACTCATAATTGTAATTAATTCTCCTAAAAGGGCAAAGGAACTCTAACAAGTTCATAAGACTAGTGCAATTATTTGTGGGTACTAATTCCCATCGGGGTTTTCCTCTGATCAAGGTTTCCCCATAAACATATCTTGTGTTATGTGTTATGGTTCATGTGCTTTTATTATTAATTATTTTATCTATTCTATTGGGCTAAGTTTCAATTTTTTTAATTATTATTAATTGTTGAACACTGATTCACCCCGCCCCCCCCCCTCTCAGTGTTCCGATTCTTAACAATGGGTGCTCCTTATAGTGAAACCTTGGGTTGAGAATAATTGAATATTTTGACATCAATGAAATCATTGTTGGTGAATTTATTGTTCTTATTTCACCATTTTTCCTTATCTATTTCATTCTTATTGGTGTTTGTTTGGGTAGGATCTAAAAGGATTCCTCTCTTGACCAAGTTTTTCTCACATCAAACTCCTTGTTCTATAAGTTGCTTGAAATTTGGAGCGAGTTGTAGCTATTTTGTTGTTGGAAAGTTGAATATACTGGTTTATATGACTCTATTTAGTGTTTTCATTATGGAAACAAATTCATATGAAGTTTTGGAGTCAACACACATTATCAGAAGATCAGAAATTGGCTAAGTATAGAAGACTGGATAGTTAGCAGAGTACCAGAAGAACAGAGCATCAATGCAAATACATATGACCAAGTTAGGGAATGTGCCTTTGAAGATAAGCTTTTAAGTATGTATTCATGCTAATTATAAGAGAGCATGATCATATCTGCAAGTATGAAGAATTTATATCAAGATGAAGTGACTGAGACAGTAAAGGGCAGAACAGGACAGAGCAAGGAACAAACTGTTATAGTTTTGATTACCGTGTGTTCATTTGTTATTCAAATTCTATGTACCTTGGAACATAAGCTTATGAGTATGTTTAAATTCTAATTCTAAGAGATCATTATCATATTTGAAAGTATGAAGAAGATACAGCCAGTTAAAGAGGTACAACCAATGAATGCCACAATAGGACAGAGATCATGGAAAGAGCCGACAGAGATTGTTTTGGTACAGAAGTTTCACATATCCTTAGGACTTGAATTCTTGGATTAGTTATTTTTAGTGATCTACTAATATGTGGTTAAAGGTGCATGACTTGATTCATTGGGAGAAAAAAGTTATAGCTAATTTGGTGGAGCGGACTGTGTGAAAAGATGTGTCTGTTCAGTTTGAGTAAAGCAGTTATAATTAATGTTAAGATGAATTAGTGAAGGGTTGCATGGTTATTTAAGTGATAAAGATAGATAGTAAAAGGTTTCCTAAATCCTAAATATTCATTTATTTTGAGGAAGTACTTATAGAAGGTCATTTGTGATTGGAGAAGTTGCGAAAGCCAGAGATAAGAAAGCAGAGCAGAGTGTTAAAGCAGCAAAGATATATCTATCATATGTTGATGATAAATATATTGAATTAGAAGCTTTCAAAGTGAAGACAATATTTTTTTAGTGATTAACAAGAGGTTAAAGAATTAGTGCACAAAAGGAACTGATCAGACAAGCAGTGTTACATCAACAGTTCACCTTGCAGATAGAGTGTGTATCAAAGATCCAGAAGGTTGTAGCCTTCACCATTTGAGCAGTGAGCTCTTGGAAAGTGAGTCCACCACTCCCAACAATATTATTTTAAAAGAATCCTAATAGGGTCTGACCCTTAACAAGGTCACTATACTTCATACATTGTGAGGACAACTCGTAACAGGGTTAAGGATCTTCTAACAAGGATCATAAGAAACTAGTACAAAATATTTGTGGGTACTAATTCCCATCGGGGTTTTCCTCTAATCAAGGTTTCCCTGTAATCATATCAATTTTTATGTGTTCTTTTGTTAAGACTCATTGGATGTATCTTTTATTTATGTTTAAGTTTCTAAAATAAAATAATTAGTGAAATACTGATTCACCCCCCCCCTCTCAGTATTTCCAACAGTTGTGAATGACATATCTAGGATCAGATTGTCAATGAACTCATTTATTAGGTCATGTTCAGGCACATCATACCTTATTCTACTTATAGTTTTTCTCCATCTTTGCAAGAATTTAACAAAGGATTCCCCATCATTTTACTTAATGTCACTGATGTCCTTGATACTGACCTTGCATTCAATATTATGATGAAAGTGAAATAAAAGTTTTGGCTAATTCTCCCCAAGAATGAATACCATGGCGTAAGGGTGAGAAACATTCCATTTTTGTTCTGGCTAGACTCTGTGGAAATAGTCACATTGGGTAAGTTTGATCGTGTGTGAATTCAATGTAGCTATAAAATAATTCTTTGATATGCTCTACAATATTGGTATTGCCTCTGTATTTGTCAAATTTAGGCACCGAGAAGTGTGTGGGAAATGGAGACATATGCAATGAGTGATCAAATGGGTATGGGTACAAGTCCTCTACTGTGTAAGACTTGGTTTATCCCTAATTTTGCATGTCCATCATTTGTGTGTGTAGGTTTTTCACTTGTTTTATCATCATGTCTGGTGGAGATTGAGGAAAATTCTTGGCTTTGAATCTATATGTCATGGTAGGTATAAGGCTTTTCCTTTGTGTTCATTGTATTGGGACATATAATCTCCTTGGGATTTGGTATTGATTTCCCAGTGAGTGATTTTGATATTGGGGAATCTAATTGATCCAAGGTTGATGTTGTTGTTGTTGGGATCCCTATTGGAATAAAGGTGTAGCCTTTGGAAGATGTTGAATGAATTTTGAACCCACAGATATTGATCTGTGTGGGAGCAAACTATTAAGTCCAAAACTAGTAGGGATAGAATGCAGTATCTAAGTAGTTGTGAATTGGTTATTGCTCATTTGGAGAATTGATGGCATAGCTTGAGTGCTTGATGTAAAAGGCCATGGCATGGATGCTTGAGATATTTAATAACCATGGCTACACTCAGTTGGGATCCCATCATGTTTTGGGTGGATGTGTTAGTAATAACTGAGGGGGGGGTGAATCACTGGCCTAAAAAATTAATCCTTAAATCAACCCTTAAAACTTGTAACCACAGATTAAGCCTCTAGTTATCTTTAGTCCTACAAGATGAATGCCTTGAAATACTTAGAACAATTTACTACTTGTTTGGTTTATTTGTAAACCTTTCTTCTATATGATTACCGATAAGTAGTCATCTATTTACCGAAACATAGTAAATATGCAGAGTATACCGATCAATCCAAAATTAACTATGTGAGATGCAAGACAATAAATAAATGAATCATACACACATAACACATGGATTTTTAACATATAAACCATGTTAGGGGAAAAATTACTGAGACCGGTACCCCAAATTTTCACTCTTCTGAAGTGAGCCATGTTAGGAGCAAACCCTGTTAAAGGTTACAAACACACTGTTAGGTGTGACCTTGTTAGAGGATTTAAAAGATAGTTTGTCACCTAGTATCTGGCATCTAATGATACCATCCTTGATCAAACACTCACTTGGCATGTCAATAGGTATCGGGCATATCCAATGCTACTTTTGTGACCAAAATTTTTTGATACTCCTTGGGATGTATCTCAATTGTAGAGACTTTTAAGTCTTGCTCGGTTAAGAGACTTTATGCTTCAATGGTTAAACTAAAACACTAATGATCTATTCATATATACAAATCAATTGCATATTTTCAGATCTACTGTAGGTTCATTACCTTTCTGGTCAGTATAATCAAGTATACCTTTGCTCCACACTTGTTCCACTCTGTGATGTTTGTCCCATTGTTTGTCGGTGTCTGTAGAATCTAGCTCTTTCTTCAGATTGTTGATCAAAACTAAAAGAAGAATTTCTTCTCCTTTAGATTTCCTTTAGCATATTTCCTCTTCTCTCTTTTTCACCCCACAATTCATTGTGAATTGGGTTTGTCTCTTATAGAAATTATTTCCTCTTTTCTAGGATTTCTTGATCTTGGCATGTTAAACAATCTTTTCCAATAGATTTAAAACAAATCTCTAGTCTAATCACGTAGAGATCTTCTTTCCAACTAGACAAAGAATCTTTAAATCAATTACTTATCTCTGGCTTTATGTGGATGATTAAAACAATGATAAGTATCTATTGACTCTATCTTTAGCTCTTAACAGCTAAGCATTTTGTCATTTTATGAACTCTCTCTTCTGTCAATCAACACTTCAGTTAGTCATCAGTGATAACTGACTATTCTGTCGGTGTGACTTCATTTGTCTTTGGAATCTTCATATGTCAGGCAACACTGTATTCCTATCTCTTGGGTTACTATGTTCTTTTTTCATCGGGAAACATTGTAACTCTGCTCGTCGGTAATGCTATGCATTTATTCGTTGGGTATCACTATGACTTTGTTATTTTACTCTGAACACCGGGTGCACTTCGTCAGTGTATGCAGTCACTTGGTGAATACTTGACTTTTATGCATTACTGATATCATAGCCTTTGATTCATTGGTTTTTTGAAGTCTTTTGGTAGTATTTTCATGACCATACAAATTACATTAAGTTGACATCAATGACAATACAATACATTAACTGATTTAATGCCTTGCATGATCATCAACTTAATATCTTCAAACATTTAATCAGTTACATGTCATCAATCTCTCCCTTTTGCATTGATGGAAACATACTACATTATCATACTATACTATTGCTAATACAGTATGAATGTAAATTTTCATCAAGCTTTCCTAATGTAACTATTACAAATGTATGGATTTTGGTAAGCTCAAATAGCTTTGATTTGATTGTTGTAGTTTTATGTCTGTCTTCAATCCCTTCAATAGATAGATGTAGAATCTTTCTTTCTCTGATGTGATGTGTTCTCTCCCTATGTCAAATTCTCTCCCTTTGACTATTCTTTTCTTTTGATGTTCTTTGTCAGCAATTCTCTTCCTTTGTGTGAACTCTCCCTTTCTGACTTCTTCTCTCCCTTTGGATATTGTGATGGATATGATCTCTTCCTAATAATGGATAAACTCTCTCCCTTTATTTTTATGATAATGAGATAACTCTCTCCCTTTGACATTAATTCCAAATGGATCCTCTCTATCCATAATATATTCCTTGAATTTCCCAATCCATTGGTAAAATCTCTATTGCTTGGAGTAGAAAAATACCTTGCTGTGTATAGATTTATCTTTGAAGTCCATATTTTTTCTTCCATCAATATGAATGATATTTTGATAGTATGTAGGCTGGTGTAGCCTTCCAATCATCTTAATGACTAGTAGACAAGGGTCTGACCCCTAGTCTCTTTCTCAAGTATTCAAATGCATCCTTGGATAGTGGCTTGGTGAAGATATTGGCTAGTTGTTCCTTAGATTACACATACTCAAGTATCACTTCCTTTGCTAAACTTTTTCTCTCAAATAATGATACTCGATGGCAATATGCTTTGTCTTAGCATGCATGATTGGATTCTTGGAAATGTTTATTGCACTGGTATTATCACAATAGATAATGGCTGGTTCAAGAATTTGCATATGCATACCTTCCAGTAACTATTTGATCCATGCGATATTTGAGCAATTTGCAGCAGCAACAACAATATACTTTGCTTCTGCAGTAGATTGAGAGATGAATCCTTACTTCTTGCTGATCCATGTGACAAGTTTGTCACCTATAAAGAATGCTCCTCTAGTTGTTCTCTTCCGGTCATCAATGTTTCCAGCCCAATCAACACCGTTAAACACCTTAAGTTCAAATTTGCCTTCTCTTCTATACCATAGGCCATATTCCTTTGTATTCTTTAGATATCTTAGGATTCTTTTCATAGTAGTCATATGTGATTCCCTGGTATTAGCAAAAAATCTTGCAACTATTCCTACTGCATGTGCAATATCTGGTCTAGTATGTACAACATACATGAGTTTTCCAATCATTGATCATACAAAGTTTGATTTACCTCTGATGACTTGTCCTCTTTTGTTAGCTTACATCTAGTAGCCATCAGTGTTCCAAATGGTTTGGACTCTTCCATCTTGACTATTTTTAGTACTTCTTTGATGTACTTGGATTGTGTAATGAAAATACCTTCATCTTGTTGCATGCTCTGCAGCCAAGAAAGAACTTGATCTCTCCAAAAATAGACATCTCAAATTCTTTGCTCATCTCATTACAAAATTATTTGCATAGCATATTATTACCTCCAAATATGATGTCATCAACAAATATTTTAGCAATCAAAATGTTAGCATCAGTATCTTCCTTCAAATAACTTACAAATCCAATACTTATAAGATAGGAATGAAGTCTTTCTTACTAGACTCGGGGTGCTTGTTTCAATCCATACCAGGCTTTGTGAAGTCTACATACAATAATCTCTTATCTGGATCAACAAACCCTTCTGGTTTCTCAATGTATACCTCTTCCTCAAGTATTCCATTTAGGAATGCAGAATTGACATCCATTTGATATACCTTGAAGCCTTTATATGCAGCATAAGCAAGTAATATTCTTACTCCTTCTAGCCTAGTAATGGGTGCAAAGGTCTCTCCATAGTCAATTCCTTCTTCTTGTGCATATCCCTTGCATACTAGTCTTGCTTTGTTTCTGGTGACTTCTCCATTCTCATTCAGCTTATTCCTGAATATCCATTTTCTACAGATGACATTCTTGTCATCTAGTCTCGGTACAAGTGTACATGTCTTGTTTTTCTCTATCTAATCAATTTATTCATTCTAGCACTTATCCATTCATCATTATCAAGTGTAGCATTGACATATTTAGGCTCATAATCACAAATAAGACATCTTGTGTTTACAGACTTACTTCTGGTTCTCATACCAGCCTTCTTGTATCCTATGATTTGGTCCTGTGGATGGTTCCTTCTAACATATCTTGCAAGTACAGGTTCAATCCACTGTCTATCATCATGATCATCATTTTGTTCTTCATTATGTTCTCCATAATTTGGTGCATCATTTTGAGAATTATCCTGATCATTTGTATTTGCAACCTGATGATCAGGTGCAATGATCTGTTGCTTAGGAGCTCTACATTGCTGGTCAAGTAGAGTGTTAGGTTCTTCATTGTAAGAAAACCTGATGTAGTCCTCTGGTTCTTTAGTGATTTCCTTTTCATTCTTCTTTGCAAATTCATCTATCTTTACATTTTCACTTTCAACAATTTTGTTAGAGACTTTATTTAGACATTTATAAGCCTCACTTTTGGTGGAATACCCTAGGAAGATTCCTTCATCACTCTTGGAGTCAAGCTTTCCATTTATATCATCTTTTAAGATATAACATTGACTACCAAATATTTTGAAGTAACTTACATAGGGTGTGTAACCATACCAAAGCTCATAGGGTGTCTTCTTGGTGTCCTTCAATTATACTTTGTTCAATGTGTAAATAGAAGTACTGAAAGCTTCCCTCCAGAATATTTGGGTGATCCCTTTCTCTATCATCAGTGTCCTTGCACAATCAACTATTGATCCGTTCCTTCTTTCAGCAATTCCATTTTGTTGTGGTGTTCTTGGTGCAGAGACTTGTCTTTTGATTCCATTCTCATTGCAAAAGTTAGTAAATTATTCTGAAATAAATTCCCCTCCTCTATATGATCTTAAGAATTTTAACTCCTTATCACTTTGCTTCTCAACCATTTCTTTGTACCATTTAAACATCTTGAATGCTTATGTTTTATCTTTTAGAAACATAACTGTCATCATTCTAGAAAATTCATCAACAAAGAGAATAAAATATCTATCTCCATAATAACTCTTTGTCCTCATTGGTCCACATAAATTAGTATGGAATAATTCTAGAATTGCATCAGATGTATGGGTTTTGATTTTAAAACTAGACTTAGTCATTTTACCTTTTTGACAATTCTTACACATGATGTTGTCGGGCTTGGTCATCGTCGGTAAGCCTCTAACATTCCTCTTTTTTCTAATCTTTATCATGTTGTCAAAGTTCACATGACACAATATTTTTTTCCACAACCATATGTCTTCATTTGTAGAAATAAAACAAGTGGTGTCAGTATCATTCAGATAGAACAAGTTACCTTTTGTCTACTCACGGGTACCAATCAGATTTCTGGATTTATTGAAGATCTTTGCCTTCTTACTTTCAAATGCTACTATGTGACTTGAATTATTCAACTGAGAAAAACTCAATAGATTATAATTCAATCCATTTACCCAAAAAAAAAATTCACATTTTATCTGGTTATTCAGTATTATTGTTCCTCTACCTTCAACTATACAAGGTTTATTATTACCCATTCTTTCTGATCCACCATTGTAGTATTCAAAAGTTTCAAACTTTTGCTTGTCATCGGTCATATGGTGAGTGCATCCACTATCTATGATCCAAACATCATTTTTACGAACATTAAATATGAGATCTATTTATACATACCTTTCTTCATCATCATCTAAATCATCTTTCACTACCATAAACACCATCTCAATGTCTTCATCAGATTCAGTGTGAGTGTCATCATCTTTGCACTTAGCTAGGTAATTGGCTTTTTTTCCTTTTTCCTTGTAGTCTCGGGTATCTCTTCTTTCTGATTGCCAGTAGTTTTTGTAATCACCTCTGTCAGACTTCTTCTCAAATGATTTATCATTACTTTTGTCATCTTTTGTCCTGTTAGGACGTCTTGCAACAAAGTGTCCAATCTCTTTACAACTAAAACAAACAAGTGGTAACTTACCTTTGTATTTACCTTTGCCTCTCTGTATTCTTCTAGCCATAAGTGCTTCAATTTCATCAAGACCCTCTTCTTCACTTTCACTATCACTATCTTTTCTCATAGTGTTTTTATGACTTGACTTACTTATTCTCATAGAAGTTTTGAATGTAGAATCTATGCTTGGTAAGACACTATTATCAAAGTTACTCATCTCAAATGAAATCAGTCTTCCAATCAAACTATCTAGAGTAACATTGTTATTAGCTACTGCTCTCATTTCTTGTATAGCAGATACTCTAATAGCATAAGTAGGTAGTAAGGTTATTAGAATTTTACTTACCACTATATCTTCATCTAGTACACCTCCAACTCCTCGAATAGCATTGAATACCTCTTTGATTCTTGTTCTATACTGAGTGATGTTTTCACCTTCTTTCATTTTGAGATCATCAAACTTTCCTCTAAGGCTTTCTTCCTTGGCTCTCAAAACATTCTTTTCACCACCATGTACAAGCATCAATTAGTCCCACATCTACTTTGCAGGTTTGTAGGTTTTGACGTCTTCAAATTCAGCATCGGAGAGTGAGAAAGCAAGCTCTATCATCATGCAATTGTGTTCATGCTTCTCTCTCAATTGTTCAACTGTTGGTGCACCTATGGGAAACACATATTCAGTATCTAAGTATTGAGTAACATCATTACCAATACCTGATAAGTGGAGTCTTATTATGCTCTGCCATGAAGCAAAATAATATTTGTTTAGCTTGGGCACATATCATCTATTCGTCTTATGATCTTTAGCTTAGGTCTTGAAACATTCCTTCTAAGCACACAAGCTCTGATGTCAATTATTAGTAATAACTTAGAGGGGCGGGGTAAATCAGTGGCCTCAAAAATTAATCATTAAATCAACCCTTAAAAATTGTAACCACAGATTAAGCCTCTAGTTATCTTTAGTCCTACAAGATGAATGCCTTGAAATACTTAGAACAATTTACTACTTGTCGGATTGCTTTGTAAACATTTCTTCTATATGATTACCGATAAGTATTCATCTATTTACCGAAACATAGTAAATATGTAGAGTATACCAATCAATCTAGAATTAACTATGTGAGATGCAAGACAATAAATAAATGAATCATACACACATAAAACATGGATTTTAACATACAAACCCTGTTAGGGGAAAAACCACTGGGACTGGTACCCTAAATTTTCACTCTTCTGAAGTGAGCCATGTTAGGAGCCAACCCTGTTAAAGGTTACAAACACACTGTTAGGTGTGACCTTGTTAGAGGATTTAAAATATAGTTTATCACTTAGTATCTGGCATCTAATGATACCATCCTTGATCAAACAATCACTTGGCATGTCAATAGGTATCGATCATATCCAATGCTACTTTCATGATCAAAATTTTTGATACTCCTTGGGATGTATCTCAATTGTAGAGATTTTTAAGTCTTGCTCAGTTAAGAGACTTTATGCTTCAATGGTTAAACTAAAACACTAATGATCTATTCATACATATAACTCAATTGTAGATTTTTAGATCTATTGTAGGTTCATTACCTTTCTGATCAGTATAATCAAGTATGCCTTTTCTCCACACTTGTTCTGCTCTATGATGCTTGTCTCACTATTTGTCGGTGTCTGCAAAATCTAGCTCTTTCTTCAGATTTTTGATTAGAATTGGAAGAAGACTTTCTTCTCCTTTAGATTTCCTTTAGCATCTTTCCTCTTCTCTATTTTTCACCCCACAATTCGTAATGAATTGGGTTTTCCTCTTATAGACATTATTTCCTCTTTTCTAGGCTTGCTTGATCTTTGTGTGTTCAACAATCTTTGCCAATAGATATAAAACAAATCTCTAGTTTGATCTCATAGAGATCTTCTTGCCAACTGGACAAAGTAGCTTTAAATCAATTACTTATATCTAGCTTTATCTAGATGATTAAAACAATGATAAGTATCTATTAACTCTATCTTTATCTCTTGATAGCTAAGCATTTTGTCATTTTCTGAACTCTCTATTCTATCGGTCAACACTTTAGTTAGTCATCGATGATAACTGAATGTTTTGTTAGTGTGACTTCAATTTTCTTCGGGATCTCCATCCATTGGGAAACACTATATTCATGTCTATTAGGTTAATTTGTTCTTTGCTCATCAGGAAACACTATAACTCTACTCATCATTAATGTTGTGCATTTATTCGTTGGGTATCACTATGACTTTGTTTTTTTACTCTAACCGTCGGGTGCACTCTGTTGGTGTATGTAGTCACTTGGTGAATACTTGACTTGTATGCATTACTAATGGCATAGCCTTTGATTCATTGGTTCTTTGAAGTCTTTTGGCAGTATTTCCATGACCATATAGATTACATTAAGTCGACATCAATGACAATACAATACATTAAATGATTTAATGCCTTGCATGATCATCAACTTAACATCTTCAAACATTTAATCAGTTACATGTCATCAGGATGATGTACTAGCTTGATTAGCATAGCTAGTTTGGGTTGACACAGACTATGATGATGTCATGGTTGTTGATGATGGAAGAGACAAGACTTGAGACATCACAACATCTATTTGAGAGGTTTGAGTTGTGCTTTTTGTTAGGGTTTTTTCTTGTTGAACCTTCAACAGATTCTTGAATACTTTGATTAACTCTATGACTCCCAATATTTGAAAATAATGACTCAAACAAGAGAAAACTCTAATTGATGAGGGTTTATGATAATATCTGGGGAAACTATTATCACCTCCTTCTTTTTAGGTTCCACAATACCCAGGCAGGTATTACCTATATAATATTGTTGTCTTAAAGTATTAGTAAATGTGGATACAGATTTGCTGCTTGTTTATGGTATTACCTTATAAATTACTCTGCATAAAACTAAGAATAACTTAACATAGAGTTTAACCATGAAAACTATTTAAATAACAATAGCAAATAGTATTATTTTAAGGACATTCATCCTTCTTCCTTTTATAGTTCTTAGAACTTAGGAGGGGAAACCTATTTTAATCCTCTCTTAAAGGGATTAGTAGAATGAATTGTACATCTTGATATAATTACTTGAATTTATATGTTTTGATTGTAAATGTGAAAGATTTATGTATTTTAAATTATTTGGATGATGATAAACCACTTGACAAATTCTAGACCAGTGCCTATCCTTGGGCTATAGAGTCAAAGATGCAAATCCATAGAAAAGGTAAATAGAAATACTATAGATATCCTTACAACCTATATGCAACTCGAGAAAATTGCCTTAAAAATTACCTTGTCACTCCAACACTACTATATTGAATCCTCAAATATTGTTATACTCCTTGAAACTACTCACAAAACTTAGTTCTTCCCTTAAAAGAAACTTGCAAGCAATTATATAGCCACCTTGTAACCAATATGTTTAAAATGCCTTACAAATTAAACATAAAAGAGCATACACAATAAGTAAAGAGACACCAACAATATAAAAGAGAAGTTGCACTATATTTTATTTATATTCCTACTTCATACATATAGAGGCTAAAAGCTCAAAAACCCAGACAAAATTCTATAGTCTGGCTTATAATTATATTTCATCATCCTTCAAAATGTTACAATATGATCTATATATAGGTTTAAAACATCTTGGAATCCTTAAGAAGTAAGGATGCTACAAACTTCGGATGGTTTAAAACCTAACCCTAAAAATGCATAAAAGACAAAAAAATAAGAAAAATCCAAGCAATGGGAGGACAAAACTGAAGAATATGATATGATCTACATTTTGTCCTTTTGTGGATGTCGGCACCTTTGTCTGCATGTATTCAAGATAGTATCTGATAGTTGTAATAAGATCTAGTGACTGCCAATACAGGCTAATTTCCACTAATCTCTTCATGATTACTAACCATCATGTGCTCATAGATTAGGTGCCATGTGTCCCTTCTATTCTTCATCCATAACATTGAAATCAACTATGACAGGTTTCTTTTTCTTGGGCTTTGTCATAATGTCCCATCCTGTCACATCCTCTTCCTTAGGCCACTCAAAATTTTGAATATTTTCCAGTTGAGTCTTCTGCCTCTCCCACCTAGAATCTATAATGCTTTTAATATCTGCAATGAACTTATTACAGTCTGTTTCTACCTTTATTTCCTCATCTAGAATTTTTTTGAATTTGTTCATATCTAGCTCTCCCTGATCAGAGACATAAATGTCTTTATTGGGAAGTACATTGTCAAACTCTGATCCCCATAACCCTAATGGTTTGATCTGATCATCCTCTGTTCTAGTTGGGGGGACAAATCTATTATAGCTTACCTCAAAAATCTTCAACTTAGCATCAATCTGATTGGCTTTACCCTTGAAGAAGGATAAAGTAGCCCCAATCTGCTCTATTTCAGTTCCAACCAAAGTCACTATCTCTAGCAAATCTGATCTCAATGGTTGTACCGATGCTAATCTTTCAAAAAGTGATGTTCTCCCAGACCAAGTTGCATAGTAGGGATTCAGAATTGTCAAAAAAATTTCCACCTCTGCTTGTAGGCCTGAAAACCTACCATAAGCCCCATACACCACATCAATCTTATCTTTGATGGTGTCAATCCTATGATGCAAAATTGAAGCTAATGCTTCCAAAACCACATTGTTATGTTCTGTAACCCCTAGCCCTCTTTCAGTAGGTATCTCCCCTATATCCTTTGTTTGGATTTCTACATCTACCACTTATTTGGGCTCAACAGGGGTAGGCTCAGTCATTTCTAGAAACTATCTAGTGAGTTCATCCAAAAAGTTTTGGGTGTTCTTTGATCTTCCCTAGTGCTAGCTCCCTATCTTTGGTGATATCGCTCGTATCACTAGCAAGCTTCTATAATTTTTCTAATAATTGGGCTGTCTTAGCCTCATTTAGCTTAGCAAAATGGGTTAATACCTGGGATATCTCCAAATCCTCTCTATTTTGGAGAGTCCATATGATCTTATTTCCCTCCATCTTCTCTTTGATATTCAAAATGGTTGGCTTCTAATCTTTGGGAGCCAAGCTCCACATTGCTAATGCATGAGATTTAGGGTTGTACCCAAACCCTCTAATCATATCTCCAACCAGTGAGACCTACATTAGACTGTTATAGTTTTATTATTTTGTTTTCATGCTTTCAGTAGTTTATGCTTTCACATACTTTGACTATCAGAGAGACTTTTCATACTTTTGAGGATCGGTGGAATCCTGTGTTATATATTCAGCACCTGATTTTGTAATCAGGGTATTTTTGAGATGATTATGTTATGATTTAGTTCCAGCTTATGTTGATATTTTATATGGATCTAAATGTATAAATGTATTATGATGGAAAGGGTTTAGGAAAAAGATGCTAGGATATTTCAGTTCTAAATGCAATGTGGTTTATATTCTTACATATATTATCGACGTTATGTTATATTTCATACCATGTGTTTTGGATCTACTGATGTGTGCATTGAGTGTACAGGAAAAGTTGACCATGGATCTAAATCGGGGACCCAGTTCTGGAACCTATGTATATACTTGTGCTTACCAAGGTCCTGTCTATATAAAGAGACATGGACCTCATGGTCATGTATTTATTTCATAAAAATGGTTTGCATGTATGTTATTAAATTAGTAAATGTTCATGTTATCAAGTCATGTCTAATATTTTAATTTAATGTGCCAAATTTGGCAAGTGTTATAATTTATTATGGACATGGCTAGTAAATGGAAACCAAGGTAAGTCAAGGGTTAACTAAGGTCATCTTTGAGTAGTACCCATGCTTACCCCAGGGTTAGAAATTTCTAGAATTTTCTTGACTTAGAATTTCGTAGGTTAACTTAAGGGTAAGTTTTAGAGGGTCTTTTAGACTCCTAGAGGGTAACCGGGGTCAGTTTTAGTCACCCAACTTGGTACCCTATGGGTTAGGGGTCATTTTCTGTCATTAATGAGCCTCTAAACTCATTTATT
>MU228015.1:2210939-2223459 GCA_018584345.1 Thuja plicata
TATATATATATATATAATTTTTTTGTTGTTAATTATGTGGATCGGATTTAGTGTTGAGGTTTTTAATTTATTTAGTTTAGAATTTTATTAAATGTTATATATATATGAAATTTTTAAATTAGATTTGATTTTGTTATAAAAGATGAATATATTTTTAGATTAGAATTTGATTTAATTATAATGGTTTTATTTTAAGTGATTAAATGTATTTTTTTTTTGTTGGCCATGCATTATAGTGTTAACTTGTCTTTAAAATTAAATAGGATAGTTTAGTTTAAAATTAATTAAGTTCTATACTAATATGTTATTTTAGTATCGACTTAAATCACATATTTAGATGTTTTTCTTTAAATGAATATTGCCTTATATTTATTTAATATATTGATTTGTTTATTTAAATCTATTCGTAATAAGGTTTATTTTATTATTTTAAATTAGTTTTTATTAAAGGGTCCTTTTAACCATCCCATCTTAGCGTTTTCTACCAAATTAAGATATTTACGCTATCATTGACTTAGTGACGGGTACAGTTGACTTTTTTTTAACAAAAGTCAAATGTACTCTGTTTACCTTGGTTTTTGAACCAGTGTTTCCCCTCGCACCCTGGAACCTAGGTTTTCAGTTTCATACCTTTTTAAGAGGGTTGACTTTTGGGTCAACCTAGTTGACTTTTTAGTCAAACCATCTTAGTTTGCGTGTATGACTCTTCCTTTGGGCCTTAGCAGACCCTAGTTGTACCTTTCACCCTTTTCAGTGAATAGTTGACTTTTGGTCAACTCTAGTTAACTTTTGGTCAACTACCTCGATTTGTGTGCAGTTCCAGTTTGGAACTTTAGACATCCCTTAGGATAGCTGTGAAAGCTATTCCTCCCCTTGTGACCTATCCTGGTTATCGTTTACCCCTTGCACCATTTTGCGTGCACTTGTTACCCTTGTGTTACCTTTGTATCCCATTTTATTGCGTTATTTAAAAATTTTTGTTCGTGTGTTTTTGCCCAAATTTTAGGCATGACACAACCTAAGTTTCTGATGATAGTTTTACATCAGGTTGTCTTCTGATTTGGTCAATTATGAATGTTGAGGATAAATCCCAGCCTTCCACAAACAATATTCCACTGGCCTTGACTAGTTATCTTGCCTTCTCTGGTGTAATCTCCTCTGATTTAGGATCATAATCTTGTAATGTTTGTAAGGCTTCTTGGGTGACTAGATCACCACCTTCCAATTGCAATTGTTTTCCAATCTATTTCTTCTTATTCCAAATGAGGAAATCCTTGAATTCCCTATCCTTTATAAATTTTTCATCCTTTAGGAATTCCTCTTGATGCAACAACCTCTCATCTATGCATGATCTTAGGGGTAACTCTTCCTCTTCTTCTGCATCATTTTGTAGCTTCTTTCCTGCCCTAATCTATTTTCTCAACAAATGATCATAGGGCCTGTCTCTTATTATCAGAGCTCCAAATCTGTCTATCTTCCTCTTTTTAGAAGGTTCCCCTATTTCCACTTTTTGTCTCTTTAGTGAGGGCTCATTTGTCACTTCCTTCTCTAGGACCTCTGTTAGGTCAATGATCTCTTCCCCTTCTACTACCTTTCATAATGGAACTGCTTGATAATCTAGATGAGCTGTAGGTGAAGGACAACCCTCATCACTATCATCATCATACTCAGACTCTGAATTCTCTCTCTGGCCTTTCTCAGGAACCTAGTGCTTCTTCTAATTGATTACACAAAAGAGCATGGTTTTTCCATCATTTCATCTAGCCTTTTCAAATAAGGCATGTCAGGGTAGAAACCTCCAAACTTCATCCCTTTTCTCTTCACCTGCCTCTCCAGGTCCATGAGTTCATTGAACTTAATTTATTTTTTGTCCACCTCCTCATTGTTAGAAGTATTAAAAGAATGAATATAAGATAATGAATTAATCCAAGAAAATGAAGTGCAAGAAGGATTTTACCATAAACCAAATGTGAGATAAAGTTTTCAAGATCAATCACCAAGAACATGAGAATACTCCAAGAATCCAACAAAGAGCCAAGAGATTTTTGTAAGGGGAAAAGCAAAGAAAAACCCCTTTGTGAATAATAAGAATATGGCAAAAATACTAAAGGATGAGAGAAATAAGCTCAATACAATAATGAGAGCAATGAGAGATTGAGATAAGAAATGAGAGAGAGGAGAAGATTATTAGAGCAAGTGTGTGAGAGGCATCTCTTAAGTAGAGATGAGTGGAGGAGTTTGCATGTAAATCCCTTCTCCTATGAATGCCACATTCATATTGTGTGTGACAAATGTGTGATTCCTCTTAAGGAGGAATATCTATTTTCCTTATTAAAGGAAATACAAAATAGTGACATGTCCTCCTACTTGGACTAGAGAAAAAATACAAATAAGGATACCTTGGTTTATCCTTTTAATTACATATTTTCAACCAAGGAAGGATTAATTCTAACACTCATCTTCTAAGATGTTTCTTATTAAATCCTCCTCCATAAAATCTTCATGCACCTTTGTGTGGGGATGGTTGGTGTGAGCAATTTCCTTGCACTTATGATAAAACCCTCTGTATCAACATGTCTATGCAAGGCCACATTCATTCTATACTGATTCATCCAGGCATTTACAGGGTCTACAACCCTCTTCCCAATAGTAAAATTATATATTTTAAACTGCCTAGGGGTAAAAGTACCCTTCCTATGTGGGGCCAAGTTCTCCCTATCAACTAGAATTAGCTACCTTATAAACTCCATTGTATCTATCCTTGGTGGTACATGAAATGCAAAAATGTGTGGAGGGTAGGAGCAACCCTAAACCCTCATTATTGTGAAATTCTTCTCATAATAAAAATCTCCCTAGTTATGGTCCCCTGGCCATTTTTCAAGGTACTGACATGGCCTCAAAAACTGTATTACCTTGATAGGTGGCCTGGTTTTGTCCACACCTAAATATTTAAGAATTGGATAGACTATCCAATTCTCAAAAGCATAAAACTCCTGCTATCTAGAAGTGTAATTCCACACTTTGAGCCAGAACTGAACAGGGTTGAGCTGATTGTGGTGAAATCTTTGTGGTTGTAGAAGCTGGCAATTCATTACTGGAAAATTGTAGTATAGGATCAAATGCATGAGGATTGAATAATGCATGAATCTTGGATGATCCTTCTTATTCTGAATGTCAACAAACCCTTGATGCATTTGGTCTATGATATACTGAATGTAATCATAATTGGAAGTGGTATGGAAGCTCTACATGTCCAATACCATCATCAGAATATTTGAGGTGATCTTCTCTGCCCCAACATATTTTCCAAGCACTCTGCATAATGCATATGCTATATATTTGATATAGAAATTCATGTCTTTATAAAAATATGGAGCTTCTCCTGAAATGGGCATTATATAGGCTTTCATTTTCTTAGGGACATGATGATCCTTGATCTCTTTAGCAGCAATGTTAGATTCTCTAATGTATCTACTTTCTAGGCTTTGCAAATTTATCTCAGTAGCCATGGGGTAGTATACGTTGAAAGCCTTCATAAAGGTATTCCGGTCCAAAGTGAGTAAGGGTTTTTCATCATCCCTTTTAATGGTTTTGGTCAAGGGATCATACTTATTGGCCAATTCTAAAATGAAATCAACATCAACAAAGATGTCAGGAACTAATAACCTAGCTAATCCACAGGTCCAAGGGTTTGATACAGGCATGGGTTCATCACTATTTTTAAAGAAGTAATTAAATAATGAATATCCTAATGACCTTGGTGTTTTTGCATCTCTAATATAAGCCATATCATCGACCAAGGTATCGGCACTTACCTTCCTATTTTGGCTTGATCCTGGCAGAAAAGTGAGAAACTCCTCTGAGTAATTTCTCTTTCCCTTTGAATCATCATCGACATCATCACTTCTTCCACTAGTGGATGTCATGCTTTGTGCTTGAATCATCTCTGTTCTATCATGTTCTCAACCTTTAGCACCGATATTGAAACAAATCTAATTGCCAACCCTCACCACCAACTATGAAACCCTCTTTTATTCTGAGTTGAACCACTGAAAACACTACAAATTGCACTTTCTGTTAAATTTAGAATCACTAAATCACCTTCCTGAATTCACTAATTTGCTATAAAATCAACTCCTTTAAGAAAAAAGAGAAAGTTCTATAAACTTTGTGCTCTGAGAATTCAGAAGCTGGTAAAAAATGAAATGACAATGGATGAGTATATTTATAACTGATAATTCAATGTAGGTGTCTCTTCAAATTGGTAAAATTAGCATTCAGTCACTTTTGCCATTAGTTTCACATACTGTGACATTAATTTCTAGTTCTAGCCATGGCATTCAAACTATCAGGCAATCAATTTCTGATGAGTGTTTTTGAATATAAAACCTTATAAAATTTGAAATGAAATCAAGATCAAATCTGATTAGCTGCATTAAATCAAATTACGACTACTTTTTTCATCTGTCAAAATCCCTACAATCTGATTGGTCAACAATTGTCTATGATGGCACCATAGAAAAGTCTTTATTTTAACTCTAGTTAGCTTCTAGTGACTTAGCAACTGAGTGGTCTCCTTATTGCTTGATCATTTTGATAACTATAGTTCCTTCAAGAGACTTGGTGACTACCATAGGATTAATCATTTGATCAATGGTTGCCACGATGTCTCTTAATTTTTTAACTTAACCTTTGATCTTACAGAGACACCATGAAAAACCATTTTGCTAACTATTCTTTTACCTTGGGTTGTATCTGGAGACTCAGCGATTGTGAAATATCTATGTCACCTGATCACTTTCTTAACTCATGTTTAATCAAGAGACTTCGTGGCTAAACACAGTTAATCTCTTAATCACGTGATTCTCTTATCTCTTTAATTTTCATCTGGAGACAATGCAATTGTTGTTGATCTCTCATTCCTTAGCATCTAACAGTTTTTGCTAAGTCTCGTAATCTTCTTTATAAACCCTAATTCTTTATGAGACTTAGCAACAATTGGATACATGTCCTATCTTTTCCTCTTGTCTCTTAATCGCTTAATAACTTTTGACTTTTCAAACTTATATCATGACTACCGTTAGATCATATCCCCATCTAATGTTTGTCACTGAATCTCTAGATCATTAACTTAACCCACCTTTTATCTGAAGACCTGGCGAAAACACCTTTATTTAATCAAACATCTAACCTTTAGTTTGTCCAGAGACTTGGCAACCATTGAATCTCCATGTTGCATGATAATTTCTCAACCACGGTTATAATCAGGAGACTTCCCAACTACCGTTGGATTGCATCTTTGATCAATAGTTATCGCTAACTCTCCAGTTTTTTCACTTAACTCACTTTTTATTAGGAGACTTAGCGACAACACTTAATTGTTAACTCATGAACTTAATTCAAAACCATGGATTACATCAGGAGACAATGCGACTGTGTAGTCTCAAAGTTGCCTTATCCAATCTTTAACTCTAATCAAATCAAGAGACAACATGACTACCGCTAGATCTTAACTTAAAATCAATGGTCCGTGCTAAGTCTCAAAGTCATTTTAGCATATTCCATTTCATTTGGAGACTACGCGACCAAGGCTTTTCACCAAGTCTCCAGATCATAAAGAATATTTGTTTCCTTTTATGAGACTTGGTGACTTAAGAAATAAGCACATGTAAATAAACTCATACATAAGTGCCAAAAAGGTAATGCAAAAATAGAACCAGCTTGGGAAATTTAGTGTTTTTTTGCATTTTGAATGAAATTGACCTAAGTGCTTAAGGTTTTCTGGCATTCTCAACTAGGTTTTGAGGTTAAAATATTTATTTGTAGAAGGATATAATCATTTTGAACCATGAACTCAACTTTCAGGGTGCAGAAATGAAAAGCACTTTCAAAAAATTTTCAGGGAAAACTTCAAAATAGGAAATACAACCAACACTTTGTCCTACTAGTGGGTTTTCAAGCCATATCATTGATACATTGAATTCAGCGGGGAGATTGACTCCCTTTTTTATCAACATGGCTAGAAATATTTCAGGGTTTCTTTCCACAACAACATCAACTACGTGTGTGGAATAAGCATCTTTCTCTATGTCTTTGAGCTATTCCTTTGTGATATCTTGAAATATAGTTGGTCTACGGGAACCATGAGGAATAGTATTCCCATTTTCAATGTAGAGAGCAGGATTAGTGTTTTTGAATGGGTAGTCCTCTTGCTCTTTTTCCCATGGGGGAAATTGGTTAATGTAGGATTCATCTCATTGGGTTCTAGCCTTTGACCTAGTATAAGGTCCTCAATAGGGTGTGAAAGACATGTTGTTATCCAGGTTTGGAACTAAAATGAGTGTGTGTGTGTGTGTGTGTGTGTTATTTTTACACCTTCATGAGATTAGTTTATTTACTAACAATTCTATGAAAAAACATTAACAATTTAAGCTAAGAATTGAAAGTAAATTCTTTAGTATCCCATGGATCTCTAACTAAGCATGCTAATAGAGATCTCAACCTTATTCTCTACTAGTAACAGTCTTAGAATGAGAAAATGATATTGATATGCCTATCTAGTTCACAAATTCTCTGAAATTGCCTCAACAATTCACTTAAATGCTCTCAATTATGCTTTTCTATGGCTCAAATTGCTTTGCAAATTCTTCAATTGCTCTCAAAATTATTATAGTATAGATTCTTTGCATTTGAATGTCTAGTATTGATTATGCTTGCAAAATGGCTTCTATTTATAGGATTTTCCCAGGTGTAGCGGGTAGAGTCAATTGATCATGGTTTAGCCTTGATTGAGTGAAAGGATTCAAATGGTTTCCATAATCACCTAAAAATGGTCATCTAAACCCTAGACCCCCAATCTCAACATTTAATCAGGAAACCCTAATCTTGATAAACCATAAGTCCTAAATCAAACAAGTAATTCATCAAATCTAAACTAATCTGACCTAAACCCTAGGTCCTAATAAATCATCATACTTGATTAATTAATTAATTCTTGAAATAATAATACATTGGCAAATATATCTTATGTTAACTATTTAATTGATATGTTGATATATTAATTAAATAAAAATTACAAAATTTTCAATTAAATCAAAAAGAAATTAAATTAATTATAAAAACATAAATGTACATTCAAAATAAATTAATTTATTAAAAAGTCATATGAAATTATCAAATCCAGTTAACTGATTTATCTTTTTTGAAACAATCCAGTTCCACTCAGTTAACTGATTCTCATCTATCTATCATTTTGGAAACATTTCAATTAACTGAATATGGAAGTTTCCAAAATAATTGATTAGTTAGTTCAGTCAACTAAATCTCTCGACCAATCACATTGCTTGCACATGGATTGTGCTTCTTCAATCGAATCTGAGCCACTCTTTTTGTTCAATCTAGACCGTCGATTTGAGAGAGATTTCTATAAAAGAGAAACTATTTTCCTTCACATAGGATCCAAAAATTTTATTACCGTTATTATGTTGTAATTTGCATTCAATCATTTATCATTTTATCTTTCAATTTGATTAAGCAGTTAGTTTACTTTTATGCAGTCATGCAAATCTAATCATAGAGCACACTTCCATTTGGTGTATTAAAATTAATCCATCACACTTAAATTGGTGCATAAAATTGAATTTAATTAGCTTGGGTTAACATCAAATTTTCACACTCATTTAGATTAATCAAAGCATTTTACTTTTAGCATCTGTATTAAATCCTTCGTTTAGGTTATTATGTAGTCATTGAGCTTGCAATGATCTAAGAGCAAGCTCATAGTCCTGCCTTCTAGAAGGCAACAAGTCGACTCATTTAGACATGCAGGATGAATGAATCCATATTCATTCCTGTATGCGACTGATGAATAATGACTATGTTTAAGTGCACTGCTAATTAGAGGACCACATTTAGCACACACATTTCTAGCACCCACTGTGGGGCAGGAAAATCAATTTTTGGCCCCATTATTAACTTCTATTTTTAATTCTATTTTCCATTCACTTTGACCAAAATCTGACTCCACCATCGCGTCTAGGTCATCGTTTCGGCTTGAAACGACTATAAATACGCCTATCTTTGCCCAAAAATCAAATCTGTGGCAAAAATACTTTTCCTAAAGAGGTCGTACGACCTTGACACACAAAACAAGGCAAATTTATAGCATGCAAACCGAGGCAGCATCTACGCTCTGTTAAAAAATTTTAAATTTTTTTTTTTGGGGTCTCTAATTTTTATATCCTACTCTATGTGCATAATGCTCTGATTTTTAACCCACTCAGACTGCACATTAAATCTTTAGCCAACATACTCTACCAAGCATTTGTTTTAGCCCACTTATCCCTTTCACTTTATTTGGTATGTGTCAAAACTTCATTAAAAGCTGAATGAAAGTTTAAAGTTGCAGTAATGTGGAATTAAAACTACCCAAAACCCCACCCCCATCACTTCAAACCCACCTCCATCCATGACGCTTTCTCACCACTCACTCATCCCACTGCACCTCCACTCCAAACCCTTCCCCTCCCTCTATGGTTTTCCATCCCTTATATCTCCCAAACCCCCACGTGTAGCATACTCCCCCCACCCGCTAATCTTCCTTCCTCCCCCAATCATTTGCCACCTTCCTTCACAGCCTCTCTCATAAGGTATCTCACTTTGGGGGGAGTCATACATTGCTCTTGTCCCTACGCATCCTCATCTTGCTCGTTCCACATGATTTATGGTTGTGAAGGTCAGAGTAAGTGGATGATGCATTTACTCATTCCAAATTGATCTTCATTCTTTGTTGTGCACATTAATGGTGTGCATCTTCCTTTTGGTTGGAGCATTTACTACTTTGATCGGCTATTGAGTGGTAGTGATTTAAGGTCTGGCCCACATATTTACCTTCCTAACCTATCAATAGCTTTCAATTTAGTGGTGGTAATACCTTCCCAAGGAGGTGGCTCTTCCTTCCTTACTCATTGTCGACTAGGGCAACGTCTAAACATCAAACTAAAATGTATATGTTATGAATGAATCATAACATGCCACATCACCTAAAACAAATTTTAATGCAAATAAAATTGGCGGTCATTCAGACGTCATTATGCAGGGTTTTTGACTTTTTGTGACGACCTTTTGACCATCAAATTTAACCTCACTAATTGATGACATTAGCAGGATTTTGAATTTGCCTAGCCTTCACCATATGCATTTTGGTTTTTACAGTTTGACTTTGAAAGCTCATATCTCACTCATTTTGGCTCCTTTTTGAGTTCATTTTTTTAAAATTTTTGGGTAGATTTTCCCAATGATCACAGTGGTGGAGTTATTTTCTATTTTGTGTCCATGGATTGATCAAAAATTACACTTTTTGGTGACTGTATCTACCTAATCCTGCATACAGTAACATTTTTAGGTGCAATTTTTTTTGAAAGTGCATTGTTTTTTGTCTACTTTTAGAATATGCAATCAGATTTATGAGTTTCTTATTTTTATAACACTGACAAGTTTTGGGATTTTTTGTTCTATGATTATCTTATTGATTTTAGCCTAACATTGGTTTGCAGGATGCTAAAAAAGAAGACTAAATCATAGAATATTAACACATCATCTTGCAGGTTGCCTTGATCGATATAGTGCTAAACATTGTGCTTGCATATTGTTTTTTTTTTAACAAAATAGGAACACACATGCAAGAATTTTTAAAATGAAACTTTTTCTAGTATTTTAGGGATGACAATAATGTCAAAAAACTATGCTCTCACCCTTTTGGGACGATAAAAAATCCATAAACATTTATTTTCATTCGCCGTTTGAGATCTACAACTTTAAAGGGCTTGTCCAAGTGGGAAAAAGTACTCATCCTTGGAGAATAACCCAAGTGAGAACAAGCTAATGCCAAGCTTCTTTGACTCACTATAATAAAAATGCTTCCTCAAGGCCAAAACCTCAGAAGATAAGTCACGTTTGAGCTTATACTCAACTCTCACCTAACACAAAGCAGGGCCTCCAGGTCTCAATCATGTATCATGAATTTTTTGTGCTAAGGTGCTCTGTGGGGTTAGTAGCCTGAATCACGCTTGCGTGGACACAGAAGATACGCTTAAATGAAGACCCTTACTAAAACCCTTTTTAGATAGTGACCAAAATCCTTTTCTACTTGTTGATATAGGTGTTGTGAGATGCACATTCCTAAGAAATGTGTAATGCCCCACCATGGAATCCAAGAGAACTAACTAACCAATGCAACCAAGTTAACGGAATAATTTTTTTTTTTTTAAATGTTTATAAACAATAATGTTAACAACATAGAAGCAACACATGAGACAAAATGACATACACATTAGTATAAATCAACAAACATTACAAATCTTGAGGGTTCCTTGACATAGGATTACTTAAGAAAAATAATCTACGAGAACAACTATAAAAAAAACTAACATAAAAGATACATCAACTGAATCCAATAATATACATCTCATATAATAAGACCACATATACAATTGAATAAACATCCATTGCACATGCCATAGGGTATGAAATAACACATAAAAATACAATACAATACATCCTCCAAAAGGATGGTAACCAATATACACATACAATACAAGTATACAACTCATGAAATTGAACAAGTTTCTAAAAGAATAAGAAGATAGAAGATAGAAGAACTACAAAAAGGATCATCCAAGAATGAAGATGAACATTGGATCTCAATGGTAATAAGAATCACTACCACCCAACTACATGGAACCAAAGGTCCACTCCCACCGTGTTGAGGAGATAATAACAGATGTACACACACAGGTATACAACAAGAATGTAAAAATCAAAGGTATACAACTGTCATAAAGAAAAGCATAGGAAGATCCTAGAAGCACTCTAAACCATAATAAAGAATACTAAACAACACTAGAGGTACTGACACACATAGGATAACCTAAGCTGTATATAGGAAGGTGTCATCATGTATGTCTAACCCTTGAGTTAAGTCCTGACAATCCCTTAATGGATTCTGGCAACCAAGTGACCATACACAACATTAATGACCTTTCAAACAGACAAGATCACTAATGATGCCTAAAATAGCACCTCAAAAGGGGGCAAGCATCATCTCATCCTCCATCTTAGCCTATACTAGCACTAAAGTATGGGTGAGGCATTAATCTTATTATTTGAATCTAATGCATCCTAATTAATTCATTAAGTTAGCACTTGTTACCAATACTTACAATAAGTAAATCCTGATAGCCACTTGTGGGCTCCGGTACTTATTGCAAGCCACCTCCTACTATACAACTAGGTAACCTACCCTAGGTTCACACAGAAACATCACAAAGGTATATCACAAATCTCATCATTGATTCCTGCTTGTATAGGGATACACCCTCAGAGAATCATAAAGAATATCAAAACAAGATCACAACTCTCAAATCTGGTTCTTGCCTATACAATAACTATTGGTTTTCAATTAACCAAATCCACATAAAGTACTATCACATGATCACATAGACAATATCAACAACCAGGTTGGGTAAAAATAATCGAGACCCAAAATCGATAACAAAATGAACATGCACTGAAGCATACAAAACATCATAGAGACAGAAAACCTAAACCTCTGATTTTACCCCTTGATGGAAAACTAATCCCCACAGACAACCGACACATAGCAGTATCATAAAAGGGAAAGAAACACACAATCTTTTAATCAGTCTCTTAGAAGACATATCATCACATAATGAGCACGATTCCAGAAAGACAATAACATTCAGTGATAAACTCATTTATAGTAACACTATGCAAATTAGTTTATCTGATAAAATTACTATCAACAATATAATTCAATTTTCCAAAGAAAATGCACATCAAGCCTATATAGACCAATTTATAAAATCCACCTCATATAAATAAATCTATTTAATAATTACTAAAAAACCAAATATAATTACAAGTAAATTTTTTTTTTTTTTTTTGAAAATATAATTTCTAAAAATAGAATACTACTCTATGCGAATTCTAAAATTTATTTATTTATTTTTTTTTTTGAAAAAATATAATTTCTAAAAATAGAATACACCCCATGTGAATTCTAAAATAAAATATTTTTTTTAAAAAAAAAAAATATAATTTCTTAAAATAGAATACCACTCTATGCGAATTCTAAAAAAAAATCTTATTTTATTTTATTTTTTATTTTTTTTGAAAAAATATAATTTTCTAATAGTAGAATACTATTGCATGCAAGTTCTAACAAGAATTATTTTAATACAAATAAATAATTTTTTCTTAAATAACATGCAAATAAATATATCTTATAAATACTTATTCTTTAAAAAATCTTATTTAATTAATTTTCATAATAAAAGAGAGAACATGCATTTATCCTCATTTTATATTTACATACAATAATATTAAATTACTTAAATAATAAAGCATGCAATCTGATGCAAACAAGAGAAATATTCTAAATTTAATAATAACTCTTTATTTCCTTAAGAGGATTTTCTAAGCATGCAAATTGATAAAAATA
>MU228015.1:2229850-2248399 GCA_018584345.1 Thuja plicata
GCAAGTGCTACATCAAGAGAGATGATAGTATTGGCAAGTTTGATGCTAGAAGTGATGAAGGTATTTTTCTTGGTTACTCTACTAAAATCAAAGCATATAGATGTTTTAATCTAAGATTGAAGAAGATCATTGAAAGTACTCATGTACAGATTGATGAGAAGTTTATGATTCAAGAAAGATACTATGAATGTGCTCCCATGATTGAAGATGCGCCCAGACCTATCAGTAAAGACATAGTTATTAAAGAAATTTTTGACTGTATTGATGTTTCATGCAACAATCCTAAACCAAGTCAAGAAGAATCACATATTATAGATGAGAGTGTCACTCTGAAAAATTAAAAATACACATCCAAATACCAGTCTAAGGAAGACATCATTAGAGATCAGAGCACTAAAGTCTTGACAAGATCCAAAGAAAAAAGTTCAACGGTTGATGAAGAGGTATGCTTACTTTCATAGATTGAACCCTTAAGTTTTGAAGATGCATGCAATGATTCAGATTGGCATAGTGCTATGCAAGAATAATTAGATCAAATAATCAAGAATGATACATGGGAACTAGTCCCTAGACCTTGTGACAAAAATGTGATTGGAACAAAGTGGATATTTAGGAATAAGATAAATAAAGAAGGCACAGTGGTAAGAAATAAAGCAAGATTAGTATGTAAAGGATATGCGTAGATAGAAGGAATAGACTACACTGATACATTTGGCCCTATGATCAGATTGGAAGATATCAAATTGTTTTTGGCCTATGTAACATTCAAGAACTTTAAAGTATATCAAATGGATGTCAAGATAGCCTTTCTAAATGGTGACTTGAAGGAAGAATTCTACATAGAGCAGCCTGAAGGATTCAAAATTTTAAACAAACTAGACATGGTATGCAGACTAAAGAAAGCACTTTATGGAATTAACTAGGCCCCAAGAGCTTGGTATGAGAGACTTGATGGTTACTTAACAAAGATTAGATTCATAAAAGGAGTAGCAGACTGTAACTTATTCATAAGAGAGACAGATGAAGGATTACTACTCATTGCTATTTTTGTTGATGATGTTATCTTTGGAGGTAATGACAAACTTAGTGTAGAATTCACCAAAGAGATGAAAAGTGAGTTTTAAATGAGCATGATTGGACCTATCAAATAATTTTTGGGATTGAATGTAAAACAAACAAACAAAGGCATATTCATAAATCAGTCTAAGTATGTGAAGGAGATATTGAAGACTTTCAAAATGGAAGATTCCAAACCAGTAAGCACCCCCATGATAACATGAAGAAATCTTTCTAAAGATGATGATTCCACAACAGTTGAAAAGACACTATACAAGTCTATTATTGAAAAATTCATATATCTTACTCAATCTAGACTGGATATTTTCAATGCAGTTGGCATTTTTAGAAGATTTGCATTTGAACCTAAGCAAAATCACCTAATGACAATAAAAAGAATATTCAGATACTTAAGAGGGACTATAGACTATGGTTTATGGTATCCTAACTCAGAGAATATACAACTTCATGTGTATATTGATGCTGATTGGGAAGGTTGTGTTAATGATAGAAAGAGTACATCAGGAGGAGCAGTATTTCTTGGAGACAGGTTGGTTACTTGGACAAGAAAGAAACAAAATTGTATCTCTCAGTCGATAGCAGAAGCTGAGTATGTTGCAACAACATTAAATTGTTCAAAAATGGTTTGGATCAAATAGATGATTAAAGACTTTGGTATTCAGATTGATTATCCTTTTGTTATTCACTTTGATAACACTAGCACTATCAATATGTCAAAGAACCCTATGATGCATGCAAAGAAAAAACACATTGAGATCAAATATCATTTTCTAAGAGAAAAAGTTGCAGACAAAGAAGTAAATTTGGATTATGTAAGCAATAAGGAACAATTAGTAGATATTTTTACAAAGCCTTTATCAAAATATACTTTTGAGTATCTCAGGGAGAAGCTGGGAGTAATTCCCTTTTCTGAGTTTGATTAGAATTTGCAACAAGAACATCAATCCTTGGTGACTGATGAATGGTTGAATACTCTACTTCTGGAGTAGTACCTATGCTTAATGGTGTTTGGCACCCTTTTCCATTGATGTCAAAGGGGGAGTATATAGTAAGGGGGAGTATATACTCTGGGGGACTATACAGTCAGAGGAACAGTAGTAGTGAAGAGGAATATTTGATGAGGATATTGAGAAGATTATAAAAAGAAGGAAGAAACTTTGAGTTGATGATATCATATGTTCCCATCAATTTCAAAGGGGAAGATTGTTGGATATTTACTTCTGTGTAAATATTTGATTGTATGTTTGTCATTGATGACAACATATAATATACAGCGGTGTCCTATATGTAATTATCACTATAGATGTTGTGGAGCTATGTGTGTTTATTTCCATGGTGTATACATGTTCTAGATTCTATGTGCATTCACGCTGATTTAGATATGAAGTTTCAGTTAAGTTATGCTAATCAGTTTTGGTAGTTACAGTTTTTGGAGATTATCTGTTAAGAGCTAACGTATTTTCATTAGTTCTTGAGTTGCACCTATCTTTGGGATATGTGTGTTTGTATTCATGTTTATTTATGAGTTAATGGTGATCATACAAAGGTGCTAGATGTGTTTTAATAGAATCATGAGGTTGGAGTTAATTTGGTGAAGCCGACTTGGTGAAGCATCACTTCCATTCAGTTTGAGTTGCACGGTCCTAACTTTGATTGCGTGATTAGTTAAGAAAACAAGGAAGTTTCTGAAGTGTTTCCTACATCTGTTGTGACCTTATCCTTGGGAAGATATATATAGCAATTCAAATGTAATCACTAAGTGTTGAAAATGAAGTGAAAAAGAAAACTCAGAGTAGAACAGAAAGTTAGACAATTGAAGATCTATGTGAAGAAATAGAAGAAGACTACAATTCACTGGAACTGATCAAGATAGTAGGTCTACTCAATAGTTCATTATTAGATATAGTGTATATCTATTTTCCAGAAGGTTGCAGCCTTCATCATTTGAGAAGTGAGCTCTTGGATAGTGTGTCCTCACCCCTAACAGGGTTATCTATAAAAGAATCTTAACAAGGTCCAAACTTTGACCAGGTCTCTGTACTTATTGCATTGTAAATAAAAACTCCTAACAGGGTTGCAAGATCTTCTAACAAGTATCATTATAAATTAGTACAGTTATTTGTGGGTGCTAATTCCCACTGGGTTTTTTACCTAATTTGGTTTTCCCCATGACCAAAATTGTGTTGTTCATTTCTGTGTTATCTTGTTGATTTTATATTTAAAGTTATTACGTACTTAATTGAAAAATAATTGAATTTTTTAGATAACTGATTCACCCCCCCTGTTAGTTATCTCTTGGGACTATTCCTAACACTTTGGTATTGGACTTAATCAGCACTCTGTATATCACTTCAGTACCTGACAGTCAATCAATCAATTTTTCATACCTCCTCTTCAATCTTATATGCAAGCGCATCAACCCAATCTTACAATGTCTAAAAGAAAATGGGATAAACCTTATGTCCTAAAAATACACAAGAAGAGATTCTTATGGCAGCTCTATCAAAACAGCTTGAATATTTAAAATTTGAAATCCAAGAATTAAAGGGAGAAAACGATACACCATCCAACAAATCCTCATTGACCTTTCCTTTTCTCTATGATCAGGATTCATCCATACTTCCTTTCTCTTCAAAATATGATGAAAATATTTTCTATCCACAAAAGAAAGATATTGCAAGTCAAGAAGTGTCTAATTATCCTTTAGAGAGAATATTTACTCCTTTGGGACAATCTTATAAATGAGCATTGGAAGAAATTATTGATAATGATCTCATGACATTACCTCAAGCCACATCATGTGGACAAAGATTCTTGAGTAACTATTGTGCATATCATCGACACAATGAGTATAAAAATTCATCTTGCATGGAGTTGAAACATAAAATCCAAGATCTCATAGATGATGGCACAATCAAAGTGGAAAATGCTAACAAATCATCTAGTGAAGATATTGATCTCAAGCATGATCAATATCAGGAATCCATTTCTAGCAATGGTTCCCATATCACATCTACTTCTTCCACCATTCCTCCATCTCCTAAACCTTCAAAATTAGTGACACCATCTCTATCAAGAACTGAACCTAATGATGACTATGTCTACCCTCAGGGACTACCTCTAAAAGAGATCCAAGCTAATCTGCATACACTTGCAAGTCCTTCTCAAGCTTCAAAGATCATAGACCCAAAGCATCCATGTGCTTCAATGCTTTTCATTCCTATTACAAATGATTGTCCATCAGTGTGTCAAAAATCCCCTAAGAAGATCAAAACTCCTACCTCATCCTTAGAAGTGGCTCCATGTCAAGAGGGCAATCCATAGTGTGATGAAATAAATATCAGTAATGATTAAGATCAAGCAACCATCCATCCTTATCCAATGGTTGACCAAAGTCACAAACCTCAAGAGTCCCATGATGATTCTATCATCCCCTTCCATTTCTTCCTAGAAGAAACTCTTACATCTCCTATATCTTATCCATCTCCCAAGAAAGATCAAGATATACTTTCTGGCATCTCTAATGGGTCTATTTAAAATCAAGAGAAAGGTACTCTTTATACACCATCTAAATATCCTTGTCACGATCAGAATATCCCATCATCCCCTTGTCATATTCCTCCATATCCACCTCAAGAAAACATCGTTCCTCCAAATCCTTTGCAGAAAAATAAATCCTTGCAAGCTTTAGCTGCTCCTATCAAAGTTGTTCATGCTCCTATTGATATAAAGATTAATTCAAAAGAAAAGAGACTTGGAAATGCAGCTCACTCTATAGATGTTGATATCCCTTCCACACCTTATATCCCTCCATTCAAACATAAGCATCAACCTTCACTATCCTCCAAGTCCATCCTTGGTCCTTATATCCCAAAGATGAAACTATCAAACCTTCCATCTATATTGGGTCCTTATATCCCTCCATCCACCATGCCTATCACTACTAGCTTGTCATCCACTTATCCTATCCCCTATCAAGATGAACAAAGACATGCATCCTTGAACTCTCCCTATCAACCCATCCATATGAACTATACATATCAACCCTATTCATCCGCACTCCCCAAGTCTTTTGGAAGCAATTTGGATGTGCAATGAAGAAATCAGAAATCCAAGAATCCACTTACATATGAAGATCACTATGTCCAATCTAATAGACATGTCACTACAAAGAAATCCAAGAATCCACTTACATATGAAGATCACTATTTCCCATCTAATCAACATGTGATTACAAAGAAAAAGGAAATATTCAAGATACCACAAAGGTCCACTAAGCAAAGAATAATATCAAAGAAAATATGGGTTCCTAAATCCATCATGGAATAATTGCGCTCTCAACCCAAGCAAACAATAAAATCAAAGAAATTATGGGTTCCTAAATCCATCATGGAAGAATTTCATTCTCAATCATCCAAAAGAAAAGTAAACTCAAAATCTATGTGGATTCCCACATCTCCTCCAAAGGAATTGGATACAAAAAGAAAATCAAAAGTTGTATGGATTCTGAAGTCTCTCTTAAAAGGCTTGAACAAAAAGGAAAAGTTAGAGTTGGCATCCAAGCTTCCAAATTTTTCCACTTCATCTCCATCTAAACATCTCCCATCTTCTAACTCTATTTTGGGTCCTCATGTCCCAAAATCCATTACCTTGAATACTTCATCCATCTTAGGTCCGCATATACCAAGATCCATATCCACTCATACATCAAAATCTCAAGCTATTCCATCCAATTTACCTCCATCCATCCACTACCCTTCAAAGGGTGTTTCAATGTTGATCTTATCACCATAACATATCCAATATATGGCACCTACCGCCTACCCATCAATCTCATATCCTTCCATTCCTCTTATCCAATCCATCACATAAATCCTTGGCTACCATCTCCCTTATCCTCCATATCATTCTTCTTTACCATCACCCTATCAACATATTTGAACATATTTTCAGCGGCCTTGGCCTATCATAGGATATATTTCAAAGGAGCACTATCTAAAGAGCAAGAATCTTAAGTTCCTCCATAAAATCAAAAGTACAAAATAAAATTTAAAAAAAAAAAAAGAAAAAAAAGTGCCTTGGTGAAAACCTGGTAAACAGGCACCTTGGTAGCAAAAGTAAAGATAAATCAATCCATCCTATGGTGAAAACTACTTCTTGTGGAACCTTGGATATGTACCATGACAGAAACCTGGAAAATAGGTGTCATGCATAATTCCTCCTACTTGCACTCTTCACTTGGGGGCAAGTTCCTTCCAAGTCATCTTATCCATCATATCTTACATTTAGCAAGCTAATGAGCATCCATGTTCCTTGCAGTGATCTTGACAAGGTTGAGCATATCCATGAACGCATCATATATCTTGGCATTCATTATCCGTTCCATCAGCCTATTCACTTTCTCTCATCCATGACACCCTATTACGATATTTTTTATCCCAAGCCTATCCTTCCTATCTCTGAGCATTCCTGCCATAATCCAAACCATCCACTTATGCCTCGACCATCACTCCTTATCCTAATTGCGCTATCATAGCTATATCCTATCCTATCAAATTTATCCCTTGGTTTTGATCAAAATTGACAAAAATAGGTTCTTAAAAGTCTCTTGACATGTCCATTCTTTTGGACCACATTCTTTTCATGACATCAAGTCATTATCCTATATGCAATCCAGCACTGCTCCATGAGCCTACATTGCTATAGTCTTTTTTCCCTAGCTTGGGTAATCTTGAGGAAACTATCCTTGAGGGTTTCATTCACCCTCTTCATCCATCATTGTCTATTCGCCTCATCAATCAACTTTCTAATCCATCAACAATGTCCTACATCTTGCTAGACATTGGAGGCAAACCAATGTGATCTTGCTTGAGATCGATTCATCTCTTAAAAAAAAATCTAAAAATTGAAAAAAGTCCTAAAAAAATCATCATCTTGGTAAAAACCTAGCAATAGGTGCCTTGATGCATCAATAAAAAAAAACCAAAAAAGAGAAAAATTAAAAAATTAAAAAAATGGAAAAAATACAAAAAAAATTGAAAAAGAAGAAAAAGTGCCTTGGTGAAAACCTGGTAAATAGGTGCCATGGTAGAAAAAATAGAATCTCTACCAAGTAGGTGAAAACTTGGAAAATAGGCACCTCTTGTACTCAATTCTCCATCTATCAATGCTCAGTCTTGGCAATCATTTGCTTCAGTTTGTACAAATCTTTTAGTCACTTTCATGACACTCAGGTTCTTTTGAGAACCCTCCTGGCTTGAAACCAATCCAGAGTCATAACCTGGGGGAAATCAAATAGGCTTTGTCCTCATAGTATGAGTCAATTCAGTCATCATCATTTGCTACTAGGGGCATGGGTCCCCAAATTTGATCACATCTTTGGCTTACACCAGAGTAGGTAATCTTTTCATTTCTGAAGGACAACTCACTACTAACACAAACAAGTGTTTCTCAACACCCTAATCAAAAGTGTTTCTTAACACTATCTTTGGATGCATCTGTGTTTCTTAACACACATTGGATATCAAAAACATAAACAACATATCAATAGCAATCAAACACAAGGCACTCACAAGAACAATGGTGTTTCTCAACATCTCATACATATACACATCCAAAAACTTTGAAATTGGCTGAAGTATTCTGAAATTCTATTTGTATGATGTCTGTTCTCATTGATTTCATTAATATTTTCTTTGTCTACTTCTTGTTGGTGTGGTCCTGATGATCCAGCAACATCAAATAAACTGGGTGTATGTGTTAAGAGCTCATGCATTAAGGCAGAAAATCCTCACATCCCTTAATCCTATTTACTTGTGTGCCAAGGTGAGGTTGGAACTATCTCCTTGACTATTATTTCTCTATTGTTTATGCAAGATCGCACTCATGGTTATCTTGGCTTTGAATGCCTTGATACTAGTGTACTCTTGCAACATCAACTCGAAACAACATTCAAGTCATCTCAGCTTTTGTGCCTCGATGCTTATGTTAGTTTCTCATATCTTATCTGATGAAAGTCATATGCATATTCTTATGGTCACAGTGGAACCAGTAAGGATTGTATCAACTCAGATGTTCCAAAAAATGCTCAATTATAAAAAATTTCAACACTAATGTTCAGTGACTACACCCTAGGTTGCATTCATGTTAGTATTGCATCTACATTTACATTTGCATAGTGTTTGAATCTGCATAATATCGATATCTCTCTCCAATGTGAAGGATCTGAGGTTCTTATCAATCAATCTTCTCATCATCAAGTGTTCATGACACCCCTCGCTAATTCAACTATCTTGATTCCATTTTTAGGATCAAAATCAAAATCTTAAACTGACTGCTTGCACAACCAATGGAAATCTCTCAAGCTTTTCTTCTAATCAATCCTTGTATCTTACTTTTGGTCAATCTTGGCCAACACGACCTCTCATCAAGGTACATAATTTTTCCTAACCACATGGAACCTATTCCTAATCAGATCAGTTTCTTCCTAAATTGTCTAATCAATCAAATTTCTTCTCATCACTGGGGCACCTAGCCATATTTCAATTTCACTCCTGAGGGGGCAGGGTCAGGACATCAACATTCCAGTGATCACACCCTGAATCAAAACCACATCGCTTGGGGCATCTCACCTTCATCTCATCAAATCAAGTTGAGATCATCTTAAATCAAAGGCAACCTAATCAATGGTCTTATATAGTGGTGAGTACACTCGAAACCAGACAAGATCAGTCTTATACATGCTATTCATTATTGAAACCAGATACATTGATCAAATTGGATTCATTGCTTCAAATCAAACTAGTTATTCATTCAAACCAATCAAAAAGTTTTAAGAGTTCCCGATAGATGTTTATTTTCATCACTTAAAATCAAACTAAGCATTCTATTTTATATATTTTGATCGATCTTCATCTAATCAAGCTCAAAGTCGATCATCTTCTTCAAAAGAATGGTTTCATCACTTCAAATCAAACTATTCTAGGTCTTCTTGCTAATAGGTCTTTGAATCAATGCACTGATTGCACATCAATTCAAACAGGGGCAAATGTAATCACCTAAAAAAGGTCATTTAAACCCTAGACCCCCAATATCCACATTTAATCAAGAAACCCTAATCTTGATAAACCCTAAGTCCTAAATCAAATAGGCAATTCATCAAATCTGAACTGATCTGACCTAAACCCTAGGTCCTAATCAATCATTGTACTTGATTAATTAATTAATTCCTAAAATCATAATACATTGGCAAATATATCTTATGTTAACTATTTAATTGATATGCTGATATATTAATTAAATAAAAATTACAAAATTGTCAATTAAATAAAAAAGGAATTAAATTAATTATAAAAACATAAATGTGCATTCAAAATCAGTTAATTCATTAAAAATGCATATGACATCATCAAATTCAGTTAACTGATTTATCATTTTGGAAACAATCTAGTTCCACTCAGTTAACTAACTCTCATCTATCTATCATTTTGGAAACATTTCAATTAACTGAAAATTGAATATGTAAGTTTCCAAAATAAATGATCAGTTAGTTTAGTCAACTGACTCTCTTGACCAATCACATTGCTTGCACATGGATTGTGCTTCTTCAATCGAATCTAAGCCACTCTTTTTGTTCGATCTTCACCATCGATTCAAGAGAGATTTCTATAAAAGAGAAACTCTTTTCCTTCACAAAGGATCCGAAAAAATTATTATTGTTATTATAATGTAATTTTCATTCAATCATTAATCATTTTAGCTTTCATTTTGATTAAGCATTTAGTTTAATTTTATGCAATCATGCAAATCTAATCATAGAGCACACTTCCATTTGGTGCATTAAAATTAATCCATCACACTTCAATTTGTGCTTAAAATTGAATTTAATTAGCTTGAATTAACATCAAATTTTCACACTCATTTAGATTAATCAAAGCATTTTACTTTCAACATATAGATTAAACCCTTTGTTTAGGTTAGTGTGTAGTCGCTGAGCTTGCAATGATCTGAGAGCAAGCTCATACACCTATCTTCTAGAAGGCAACATGTCGACTCATTCATACATGCAGGATGAATGAATCCATATTAATTTATGTATGCAACTGATGAATAATGACTATGTTGAAGTGCACTACTAAAGTAGAGGACCGCATTTAGTACACAGTTTCAAATGGGGGGATAGTTTAAATTATTATCTCAAAGCTTGGGACAAGATGAGTGGATGAAATAAAAAAGACCAAATGAGTGGTAGAGATTGCAAATTTAGAGTGATCCATGTGCTTTTCCTTCTCAATTCTCATTGGTTCTATTAATCCTTGTTGAAATATATTAGGATTTATTAATTCAATCAATCAATTAATTTATCCATGTAGGGGAATAGGTTGGATTTGATTTTTTTATTTAAACTATACAATTAATTGATTAAAACCAATTATATAGTTTGATTAATCCCTTTAGGCTTATATTTAATTAATTAATTTCATTTGTTAATTAATACTTAGATTTAAATTGATTTATCCTAATTTTATTTAATAAATGTCCATTTGATTTGATTTGATCTATTTTGATGAGATTTTGGTATAATTTTGGTGCAGGGGCACCTTAAGGTCTTGCAAAGATCTTTGAATCATTTTGCTTTGTAGGTTGGTTTAGCCAACCACCAAATTTAATAAGGACTAAATATGAAGTCCCTAGTGAGTTGTGTGTGTGTCTAGAGATAGGAGTGGTTAGGGGCTAGTGTTTGATGAGATCAAATAGGATCTAGGTGTTTAAGTCCTAGGAAGTCAACCAAATGGTCAAACTTGGGTTGAGATACCAAAATGGAGTGACATTTGGGATTTTGATATTTTTAGGTGTTTGAAGGTCTTATATGATTATTTGAAATCAATTTGGGTCATTAGGTATAGTGGTTTGATAAAATGCTAAAAGATGTAAAATTTGCTCATGACAACTTTCCGATTTTGAAAAGTTGTCATGACAACATTTCCTAAAAACTAGGAAAGGGCTTTAATGGTGCCCAAATCCCAACATGAGGGTTAAAAAATGTGAGAATATGGTATATAAGGTGGATTAAACCCTAATTTGACAGTTGGTGATCATTATGTACGGACTGTGTGTTGAGAAGGAGTGATTTATATAGTATTTTATTAACAGAGCCATCATCCAATACTTTAATGGATTGAATGGAGTGAATTAATGCATTGAGAGTGTTTTTTTTCTTGTGTAGTTGATATTTATGGCATTGGTTTGTTAATTTATTCTTTCTGTTTAACATTTTACAAATTCTTTAAGTTATACTAGTTCACTGTCCAGTTTTGAACCAGACATGTAAATAATGGCTTTTCTTGGAGTTCCCGTGGTCTAAAATCCTATGACCACTTGGAATAAAGAAAAGCACTATATATATGTTTTAAATATGGTGTGTAGAGTTTGTGTATGTAGGGAAGATATTAAAACAATCAGGCCCTAGGCGAGTACTGTGTATTCTGGGTAGGAAGTTTGAATAGTGCATAAGCAATACGAATTGCTAATGATTGGTGTGTGCCAATCAATGGTAGGGAAGTGTAGGTGCATATATCTCAGACATGTGGATGTAATGAGGAGTGAAAAGGAGGTCATTAAAGTACCTATTAAAAACCAAGAAGCCAAACTAATGGACATGCCCTAGAAACCCTTAAAAGTAGGGGTTTGGTGAAAGTCCAGTGTATGGACAGAGTTGGGGACTAGAACCTTGAAAATCCTAAAACCTAGAATAGTTCTACAAAGAATCCATAATTTATTCATAGGTTTTTTAAGGGATTTTGTAAGTAAATCCAAGATTACAGTGTGTAGGAGGGATAATTAGGCCTAAAAGGCTATAAGGTCTAAAATCTTGAAAATTAAGAACCCAATTGAAACCTAAAGGAGAGATCCATAAAAATGGATCAAGATTAGTTGAAAGTGACCTAGGGATGGTCACAAATCCTCTTACTATTGGAAAGGATAGTTTGGGAAGAAAGAAGCTAGGATAAGCCTATGGGTACATGGAAGAATGGAGAAGGACTTAAGGAGAGTTTGAATTTGGTGGAGAGCTCTAAAGGAGATAGGGGATCATAGATTTTTCCTCTAGATAGGGTGGTGATAGGAACCCTAAGAAGACCATAGAAAGGGTCTTAGAGAGAGAAAGAAAGCTCTAGGAGTTGGAGCTCCCCATCAAATCAGTATCAGAGCCATTAAAAGGCTTGGGAAGTAGTTAGTGTATGCTAGAGGGAAGTGAATACATTGGAGAAAGAACCATGGTGACCAATGTAGAATTGGAAAGGGACTTGTTAGGGTAGCAAGACAAGAATGGGCTTCTTGAAGAATCTTTGGAAGAAATGAAGTTGAAGTTGGAAAAAGTTGCAAAGGCAGCAAGTAAGATAAAAGAACAAATGAGTGAAGATAAAGATAAAGGAAAGAAACAAGTTGAAGAGCAGACAGAACCAGAGCCTGACCCTCCTCTACCTGAGTAACCATTCCTCAAGGACCTCAAGGCATTAAGTGGCAAGACCCTAAAAGCCATTCTAGTGTTCTCTAGAAAGATGGATGCAAAGATGGTTATGGAATGGATTGAAGGTATGCAGAACCATTTTGAATGTGATGGTATCATAGAGGCACAAAAGGTGAAGATAGCCAAATTAATGCTAAGAGGACAAGAATTAACTTGGTGGAATTTTCTACAAGAAGAAAGAGATAAAGAAGGGAAGAAGCCAATAGAAAATTTGAAAGCTATGGTGGCTAAGGTGAAGGAAAACTACCTACCATAATATTATGATATTAAACTACATAAGAAGAGGCAAAATCTCAGACAAAAGGATCTAGATGTGGCATCCTATACTGAAGAGTTTTAGAAGCTTTGTCTTAGATCTAGGGTACAAGAGACAGAGGGCATCAGTTGCTAGGTACCTTAATGGATTAAGGTGGAATATACAAGAAGATCTAAGCCTCTTTACTCTAACCTCCATTCATAGTTATTTTCAAATGGATCTAAAAGTGGAAGAGAAACTTAGAAAGAGACAAGACTCCAACTCTAGGGGTAGAGGAAGGGGTAGAGACTCTAGAGGAGGACATAGAGGTGGTTCTAGTGGAAGGGGAAATGAAAAAGTAAATCAAGGAGACTATAAGTATGTGGAACAAAAACATGAGTCCAATAACAGAGGAGGATATAACAGAGGAAGAGTATTTCACAATGGTGGAAGAGGAAGATTAGGTGGGTTTGGAAGGAGCTCACACTTTGCTACAATGAAGTGTTACTACTATGGCCAATTAGGTCACCCTACTTATAGGTGTCCAGATAAGCCAGCATCTTCACGAGGTGAGAAAAATATTTCTTATGTACAAGAAGAGGACATGACTAAATGATCAGAGATCAGTTTGGATTTAGAGAATGGAGAGAAAATTATGCTTAGGTGGATTATAATCAAGGAAACTATGAAGGATGAACACAAGAAGAGAAGGGCTCTATGTAGGGTCAAATTAAAGATACTTGGTAAGGTATGTATGGTCATAATTGACTCTAGATTACTAATAATGTGATCTCAGAGGAAGCAGTACAGAAACTTAAGTTGGTCAAGATTCCTCATCTATGCCCTTACAAGGTAACTTGGTTGAATAAGGGACATAATATCTTGGTTAATGAACAAGTGTGGGTTGAATTCACTATTGGAAAGTATCAAGATAGGATACTTTTTCATGTGTTTCCAATGGATACATGCCATCTATTTCTTGGAAGACCATTTCAGTATGATAGAGAAGCAATTCACCATGGGAAGGAGAATAAGTACTTATTCAAGAAGAATGGAGTAACTTATAAGATACAGTCTTTGATAGAAGAAGAGACAGTAGAAAAGATAGACTCCAACACTCTTCTAATGAGTGGTAAAGAATTATTATAAGACATGAACGATGAAGGTGAAATTGGTTATGCTATTCTTGTTGTAAAGCCAAAAGGGGAGGAGACACCTAGACAAGCACCCATGCAAACAAAAGTGAAAGAGTCACTAAACCAACTTAAAGACATCATTTGTGAAGGGAAACTAGCTAAATTACCACCAAAGAAAGAGATAAGTCATCAAATTGAATTTGTGCCAGGGGCATCATTGCCAAACAAGGTTGTATACAAAATGACACCAGAACAGAACAAGGAGATAGAAAGGCAAGTTTAAGAGCTATTCGATCAGGGGTTGATCAAGAAGAGCATAATCCCATGTCTTGTCCCAATGGTTCTGGCTCTTAAGAAGAGAGTTAAGTGGAGAATGTGTACTGATTCTAGGGAAATTAATAGGATAACTATTAGATACATATTTCCTATTCCTAGAATAGAATATTTAATGGATTTCTTAGGGGGTGCTAAGTACTTCTCAAAGATTGACTTGAAGAGTGGGTACTATCAGATCAGAATGAAAGAGGGTGATGAGTGGAAGTCAGCCTTTAAAACTACAAAGGGGCTATATGAATGGTTAGTAAAGCCCTTTGGGCTTACCAATGCACCTAGTACTTTTATGAGGGTCATGAATGAAGTCTTGAAGGATTACATAGGTGTAGTTGTAGTTGTCTACCTAGATGACATCCTCATTTTTAGTAAAACAAAGGAAGAATATATAAAACACTTAGAACTAGTGTTGAAGAGATTGCGGGAGGAGAAGCTCACCATAAATCTTGAAAAGAGTGATTTTATGAAACAAGAACTAGTCTACCTAGGATTTTTAGTATCCCAAGGTAACTTGAAGATGGACAAGAGAAAGGTTGGAGCCATTTTGAGTTTTCCTACTCCTAAGATAGGGACTGAAGTCAGAAGCTTCCATGGATTAGCCTAATTCTATAGGAAGATTGTTAGGAGATTTAGTGAAATCTGTGCACCAATCCTTGATACTATCAAAGGAGGAATTAAAAAAAAATTTGTATGGACCAAGGAGACCAATGAAGGATTTGAGAAATTGAAGAGGGAAGTAGCCACCCAACCAATACTGGTTTTACCAAGTTTTGATAAAATTTTCATTGTGGAGTGTGATGCTAGAAACATAGTAGTGGGTGCGGTCCTAAGTCAGGAAGGAAGACTAGTAGCCTTCTTTAGTGAGAGGCTTAATGAGGAAAAGTCTAGATACTCCTCATATGATCTTAAGCTCTATGCATTGGTGCAGGCTCTTAAGAAGTGGAGGAACTACTTGTTGCCCAATGAATTTATGGTTTATACTGATAACCAGGCCTTAAGCTACATTAATACACAAGAGAAGCTTAGTTTGAGGCACATAAAATGGATGGAGTTTCTGAAATCATATACTTTCACCTTAAAGAACAAAAAGGAGGTGAATAAAAAGGTAGTAGATGCCCTTAGTAGGAGATTTCCTACCATCCAAGAGATTCAATTGCAGAGTAAAGGGATTGAAGGATTCAAAGACCTATATGAGGGAGATACTGATTTCTCAGGGATTCATAAGGTGTGTACTGATTTTGAGAATCACTTTCATAGTGAGTTTGCAGAATATACCTTGTAGAATGGATTTTTGTTTAAAGGCAAGGAGTTATGTGTTCCAATGGATTCCATGAGGTAGAATCTCATCCAAGAGAAGCACAATGGAAGTTTGAGTGGACAATTTGGGTTGAATAAGACCCTAGACTTAGTGGAAAGATTCTAATGGTGGCCTAAAATGTAGAAAGATATTAGAAGGTATATGGATCAGTGTGGAGTATGTCAAAAGGAAAAGGGAACATCATCAGATGTAGGTCTTTACCATTCATTACCCATCCCAAGTAGACCATGGGAGTGCATAAGTATGGATTTCATAGTGGGATTACCTAGGACTCCAACTGGTATAGATAGTGTGTTTGTGGTTGTAGACTGATTTAGTAAGATGAGTCACTTCATCCCATGTAAGACAACCCATGATGCCATTCACATTGCCCACCTTTTCTTCAAGGAGATAGTTAGGATGCATGGCTTACCAATGAGTATTGTTGCAGATAGAGATGTGAAGTTTATGGGGCACTTTTGGAAGACCCTATGGAGAAGACTAGGAACCAAATTCTCTCATGGATCTGCATATCATCCTCAAACGGATGGCCAGATAGAAGTGATCAATAGGGTTCTTGGAAACTTTATAAGATGTTTGAAAAAAGAGTATGGGAAAGGATGAGAATAAGTTATCACATAGGTAGAATATGCCTACAATGATAACACAAATAGGACTACTAGTAAGAGTCCATTTGAGATTTTAAATGGGATACATCCAAGGGGTGTACTAGAGCTCAAAGACTTAAAAGAATATGTGGGAATCAGTGGATATGAAGATTATTTTGCACAGTCAATGAGAGAAGTCCATGAACAAGTGAAGAAGACTCTAATGGAGGCCAATCAGAAGTTGAAGGCTAAGAAAGATGAAGGAAGGAGAGACCTACAATTTTATGTAGGAGACTTGGTGATGGTCTTTTTGAACAAGGATAGATTAAAAATGGGATACCAATCAAGTTACAAATGAAGAGGATTGGACCATGTAAGGTGATATTCAAGTATGGTGCCAGTGCATATAAGATAGATCTACCAGAAGATATGTCTATTTATCCTATTTTCAATGTGAAGGATCTAATTCCATACAAAGGACCAGCGATAGATGAAGGAGGGTAAAATAAAGAGGTAATTATGGATGTGGAAGAACTCATAGTACCTATTCAAGCTAAGACACAAGTGGAAATAATACTAGATTCAAGAGTGAAGAAGAAAACAAGGAAGAAAGACTGCATGGAAAACTTGGTGAAGTGGGAACACCAACCCGAGTCAGAGGCTACATGGATAGTAGATGAAAAAATTTAAGAAGCATGGAATAAGAAGGGAGTTCATCACACCTAAAGTACCTTGATTTTCTTGTTGTAGGGGGGATGGTGCAGGAGCACCTTAAGGTCTTGCAAAGATCTTTGAATCATTTTGGCTTGTAGGTTGGTTTGGCCAAGCACAAAAGTTAATAAGGACTAAATATGAAGTCCCAAGTGATTTTTGTGTGTTTTTAGAGATAGGAGTGGTTAGGGGTTAGTGTTTGATGAGATCAAATAGGATCTAGGTGTTTAAGTCCTAGGAAGTCAACCAAATGGTCAAACTTGGGTTGAGATCCCAAAATGGAGTGAATTTTTGGATTTTGATGTTTTTAGGTGTTTTAAGGTCTTATATGATGATTTGAAGTCAATTTGGGTCATTAGGCATAGTGGTTTGATAAAATGCTAAAACATGTAAAAGTTGCTCATGACAACTTTCCAATTTTGAAAAGTTGTCATGACAACATTTCCTAAAAACTAGGAAAGGGATTTAATCATGCCCAAATCTTGACATGAGGGTCCAAACATGTGTGAATATGGTATATAAGGTGGACTAAACCCTAATCTGATAGTTGGTTGTCATTGTGTATGAACTGTGTGTTGAGAAGGAGTGATTTATACTGTATTTTGTTAACAGAGCCATCTCCAAAATTAGGTCAAATAGTATAAATAGGTTGAAAAATCCATTTTTACTATTCATTTTCACTTTTTACTATTGATATTTTGCTCTGATCCTCCTGAGATTTTTGACGATGGTGGTCCCCATTTAGGAGAATCGATTCGAGTGAGGGCACACATATCATAGACCCGCAGACTATGGACCTCCGGTAAGTGGTTTTGAACCTCTTTGTGCATTTATTTCTTTGTAAAAATGCAATTAATGCTTTTAATCATGCATGCTAGGGTAAATTAAGGCAATTTTATGTCAAATGTCATGTAGGATAATTTAAATGAGGCCTAACAATGCCATATGTCGCATATGTGTTGTTAAATTATGCCTATACACATTTAAATATCATGTATAGGGTAGGTTAAAACATTCTTGTGATGAACCAAATACCGCCTACATAACCCTAGAGAAAAACAAGATTTTAAATGTCACCTAGGATAATTGAAATGTCGCCTACAAAGGTAAAATGATGTGTATAATGTAAAGTACCATGTTTGATCAGTCAAGTCACGCCTATGATAAATAAAATGATGTTTAACATGAAATGACACGTACACTCTATGAAGTGACGCCTACAAGAAAACTTGATGAAAACCTGATTTGAAAAAATACAAACTGATTTTGATTGAATGTCTTGATTAACAGATTGATTTCCAAGATAGATAGGTATGTTTAGTAATGCTCCAAAGTGTTTAGGATGTTAGAACGATCACAAAAATGGATGTTTGATATGTCAATCTCATTGGATAGAAAAATGATTGGTAGGATAACTGATATATTGATCCCTTCTCACGATCTAGAGTTAGGAATGTAACACCCCAAAATTGGCATCTTACAACCCTAACCAATTTTGTTGCATTTGTCATTCTTCTAAATCATCAAAGTCCTATTGTACTAGGCAATTCTAAGTTTTGACTGACTCTACTCGACCTAAGTGTCAAATGTAGAAAATCCTAAATCTGCATTAATCATACATTATATTT
>MU228015.1:2248466-2261023 GCA_018584345.1 Thuja plicata
AATAATATTTAATTATTAAATAAATATCCTCATTTCAATAATTGAATTTAATTATTTAGATAATTGAGAAAAACACATTTATGAGGTCATATTTATTTAATTAATTAAATATTCTCTCAAAAATCTTATCTTCAGTTCAGAAATAGAAGTTTTGAATTAACTATGCTTTAAAGAGAAAGAAAATATTTAAAATCAAAGAAAGAAAACAGTTAAAAGCAAAAGGAAAACAATTTATTGTTTTCTTTCAAATAAAGCTTTCTAAATTGAAATGGCTTTTCTATCTGTTTTATTTCAAAAAGGAAACTTTCTATTCTGAACAACCTCTGAGTCTATAAAAGAACTCCCATTTCTCATTCAAAGCCCTTCCTGTATTTCTAGTCATATGCATTGTTAGAATACTGAATTGTTGCTACATTCTTAGTTCATAATTTCATATAGAATAATCTCATTTTACAATAGATCAATTTCAATTTCTAGAATAATTGCATTGAAATCACGACATAGTTTCAATCTCATTTCTAGCTTAAATGAATCATTTAGATTAAATCTTGCATGTTTCATTTCTAGAGTAATCATTGCATTGCATTCGTGGAAGCATAAATCCTTCGTTCTAGATTGGTCTATGGTTGTGAGACTCTTGTTCTGAGATCTATTTCAAAACCCCGTATGGATAGAAGGCAACAGGTCGAATCATATAGGTAGGCAAGATGAATAATCTCATATTTATTCTTGTGTGTATCTGATGAATAAGGACTATGTTGAAGTGTATGGTTGATTAACAAGGCCAAATTTACCACATACATTTCTGGCACCCAAAGTGGGGCTGAGATAATTTGTTCTAGCCTCATTTAATTACACTTCTTTTTCATTTTTATGTATGCTATCTGTACTTCTGTACTTCTCTATTTTAATATCACGTGAACTTTCACACCGTCTCATGTGAACTTTTGCAGCGTCTTGCGTGAACTTTCTAGTTCTTCATGGGGCCATCTACATTTCTTTCTGTAAACTGTGCAGAATAATCATGTGAAATTCAACACCAGAGCTTTTATTTGGTATTTCTTGTCTCAGTTTTCTAACCATCTGTTGTTTCCTGACATCTATGTTTCTATGATTTTATCTTCTGGAACAGCTTAAGAGTGGTTTGTAGGACGCTGAGATAAAGAAAGCAATCATAAAATTCTAACATGTTTATTGTAGGATGCTGAAATGAAGAAATTCATTACAAACTACTAATGTGTTTATTGCAGGATGTTTGATGAAGACCTTGCATGTTTTCACAAACTCTCATGTCTGTTTTTAGTAGTTAGAACACACTTTGGTTGGTGCTTAAAATGAATCATTGTCTTGTGTGACTGAAGTGTTTTCTAGATTTTAATTCCAAAAACTACATGAACGTATCCTCTCCCCTCACCTTTATGGATCTATGGTGTAAGAGAAATTCATGTGATTCTTCTAGCATGGCTACATCCCTAGAGATTTAGCAGAGCCGGCGAGAGTGGATGCCCAACCGGTAATAGGCTAAAGCCAAGCCCTTCTGAACCGGTATACAAAAAATGCCATTGTAATTAATCTCATAATGCATAGATGTGAATTCATTGTGGCAACCAAAATATCCTCCAGTACCCTAGTGGTGCGTTAAAGTCCCAACATCGTTAAGGTGAAAGCCTTTCTTTGAAAGGATTGGGAGAGCCCCCTTTATTGGGAAAATGACTTGATCACAACCACTTAAATGGATGTCCTTACTATGAATTGTTATTCTAGTTTTCCAAAAACCCTCTATCTATTGGCATAGAAGGTCAGAGACCAACTAAGACACCCCACACTCTTACGGCTCTTAGTAGAGACAATAGCCCTTTGGGAAGCAATTCCTTTGGGGTTCAAAGCTTGATGTGCCTGAGAAGTGAGTGCACATGTAAGGAGGAGCCTATGCCTCCAAGCTTCTAAGTTTTCCACTAAGAGTAGGTGTAGCTGAACTTGGTTCAAGTGGGGATTCAACAGATACTACCCTGGCTATCCTAGGATTGTGATGTGTCTGTTTTGGTACTATAAACATTCTGCTTAATGTGTTTTGCATGGGTGTATCATTTAAACAATAAAAAAAAATGTCAAAACACTTGAACATGTCCAAAATAATCTGTAACTTGAACTCTCTATCAAAAAATAACATGATTTTGTCTCAGGAAACACAATCTGGTCTTAACTGTATGATTCTGTAGACTTTTATTTGTCAAAACTACCAAGTTTCACGCGACATTATGCCAATCTTTGCATCATTATCTGAGAATCTTTGTGCGACACGCTGGCAATCGTCACGTGATATTTTTCAATCTTTCTATTAATTTGTTCACTAGTCTATCATCACACTTCATGCTAGACTACATTTTTTTGTGCGCAATTGTGAGAATCTTCACGCGAGAAAGTACTTCTTTGCATGAATTTGAAGCTTTTTGTCAAAATAGCGAGCTAATTCCTATCTATCAAGTGTACTTCTATCAAATCTAGTCTCTGATCTAGTTTTTTTTATCTTCCCTCTATCTTCACACAGTTTGAAACTTAGTTTATTGGGTTGAGAATTACGTGATTCTTGGTTAAACTGGTCTTGTCTCATATCTTTTGGTCTCTTTCATCTATGTCATCATGCCTTACATTGCAATAGTCATCTCTTGGTTGTTCTAGCCTCATTACCAATGATTTGCACCAGGGATACTTCACCTTTTGGCACTTTTTGTGCATTTACTTTGAGATAGTTTCAAGTTTGGTCCTAGTTCACATCCCTTGTTCAATCTTTGTCTATGACTGTCACAACTCAAAGTGGAAAAACATTTCCTTCAATCAATCAAGATGAATCTGTGCTTTCCACACCATTTCCGACTACATCTAGTGAGGAATCATCTCGATCTCCCTCTTTGGTACTTTGACCTTACATCAAATGGTCATTTCTAGTGGATTTTAGTCAGGTTTGAAACCCTTTGTTCCAAGAGGACCTAAATTCTGAGAACATTCAAACTTTTCATACTGAGTCTTTACACATTGAACAATTGCATTCTAGCAAGATGACAGATCACAGTCAACTGGGTGGACCTAGTATCAACCAGACTGAAAACCCTCCTCTTCATGAAGAGAAGGAGATAACCAAAGGGGATATCTTAGATGCTCACAATAATAATAAATTCATGAGAATGATGGCGGTCATAATGAAAGAAGAGAAGGAGAAATACCTTCTCGAATTGGCCACCCAAGGAGCCAAACTTCCCTCTGATTACAAGGTAGAGACACTTATTGAGAAAGAGGAAGAAATTGAAAACTCCCACTTGCAAAAGAAAATGCAAGGCATGCAAGAACAACTCCTTCAACTCATGAAGGAGAAAGATAAACCTACCACTCAATTCACATTGGAAATTATTTGTCCATTCCCATTTGATAAGAGTTTATGCATGCCTCCTTTTCCCAAAGGAGTTGAACTTCCAAAATATGATAAATACTTGGGTACATCTGACCCCCAAGACCATTTGAGAGAGTTTGGTGCTCTCTCTATGGATTTCATACATGATCCTACCTACCTCATGCATCTTTTCCCATGTAGTTTGGGAGGGTTGGCTATGGAGTGGTTCTCTAGACTACCAACTGGCATCAAAACTTTTGACGAAATTACCAATTTATTTCTACATGATTCTCACAACATCAAACATCCGATTCATATCTAAGATCTTTGCAACTTGAAACAAAATCATGGGGATTCCTTCTTGGGATTTCTCCAAAGATGGAGACAACTTTATACATGATATTATCGCAAGATACCCAAATCTGAAAAGTTGGACATCTTTCTCGATAATCTTCTCCCCAACTTTGGGTATCAAGTACATTTGCAAGGTCCTTTAACCTTTGATGACATGATTAAGCAAGCTGTGAGAATTGAGACATTTATGATAAAGTAAGGAGAATTGACCTTACAAAAGGAAAATAAACAAGGGTCTTCCTCCTCAAGCAAAGATAAACCCAAATTTCCCAACAAGAACCAAAATGTTGTGAATGATGGAGTTGTAGACAATGTGACTCCCAATCCTTCCAAGGCTTCCTTTAATCTCACTACCATAATGCAAGTAGCTAAAGCCACTGAATAGGCTACGGCAGATTCCAAACTGAGTACTTCATGGTTTTCTAGATCTAAACCTTGGGCTCCTAGACCCAAGCATGATTTCACTCCTTTAGGAGAATCTCTTGATGTGGTTTACAAGAATCTCTTAGACAACCATTTACTCACTCCATTGGATAATTCATGACCTTATGATCTGCAACCAAGACCCTCTTGGTGGAATGAATCCACTTATTGTGATTTTCACCAAAACAAAGGTCATAAAATGGCTACTTATCTTAAATTATGGCATAAAATCCAGGATCTCATCGATAGTGAGGTTATTGCTATGGGAGGTCACAACAAGAACTCTAATCACCAAGGTTTCAAAGACCCATTTCCTCCTCATGGAAAAGGTGAATCATCTAAAGGCAAAAATATTGATGCTAAGGTCAACTATACATACACCAATAACAACAATGTCATTAATATGGTTGAGCCTATTGATACTAAATACTGTAACATCATCATTCTCAAAGGAAGGGAAGATACTCCCAAGCCCAAAACACCTTTCATCTTGTGAGGGTCTATGCCTCAGCCACCCAAACAAGAACAGTCTTAGGTTAGTGCTAATGTTGTTACTTGATCTCACGCTAAGATCATCCTCAAAGGCCCTGAGCCTTCTATGTCTACATCAACACAACCTACAGACAAAGCTAATGTTGGCTCTGCCAATAAGAATCCAAAATTGGGTTCCTCATCTAATGCTACCAATTACAACATTCTTGATCAATTACAATGTACTAATGCTCAGATCACCATCTTTGAGCTGCTAAAAATCTCCCATGCTCACAGGAAAATCCTAGACAAAGCCCTCACTGAGGCAAATGTCCCAAAAGATCTTGATCTCAATCAGTTTCAATCCATGGTAGGTCACTTGAACTCCTACCATAACTTGTCTTTCTCTAAGAAAGATGACCATTCTTTGAGTCACCCACATAATAACCCCTTGCACATTGAAGTCGTGATTGGTCCAAAGCTCATTTTTCATGTTCTCATAGATAATGGCACTGGCCTCAATATTTTCTCTGCTAGCTTCCTTACTGAGTTAGGCTATGGTGAAGATTGCATAGATGCCCACAAAAATATTACTATTAAATCCTATGATGAAGAAGAATGTAAATATAAAGGGCTATTTGTGTTGCCAATCAGAGTTGGCCCTATTGAATGAGATGTTATCTATCAAGTGCTTGACATACCTTTGGCATATAATATTCTGTTAGGCAGGAAATGGATCCATGAAATGCAGGTTGTCCTTTCCACATACCATCAATGCATTAAGTTCCCATTCCAAGGATCTGAAGTAACTATACTTGCTAATACATGCTATGATTGCAACACACTCACAAAATTTGCTGACATCTTTGTGCCTACCAATAGAGAATCTATAGAGCTCCTTGAGACTAAATTAAAAGAAATGGAAAAGAGTTTGGCACTCAAAGAAACTAACATGGGAGGATATCAAATTAAACCCATGCTTTCTTTTACATCTCTGCCTTTGTCTCCATGTTCTTTTGGGAGACCTTCTGAGAGCACTAAACCTTCTACAGTTCCTCCTCCAAAAAAATATGGTGGTACCTTTGTACAAGCCATGGTACCATTAGAAGAAGAAGCTGAAATAGAGCTATCAAAGCTTGGATCTATAAAGGAGAAGACACCTCTGAACAAAACACTACACCTTGTGACATAAACCTGAATAGTATGGAAAAGGTTTATCTATTATGCAATGCTTTGTCTACAAAGGAAATGGTCCCATAGGTGTGAATCATAAGGGATTGATTGTACCACTTGAAGCTATTGGTTGTAGAACACATGATTCTATAGGTATAGGATTCAAGAAACTCGCATTTCAATTAGGGATAAACAAGTTTGTACCTTGAGCAGATAAACAAACAACACCTGAAGAAACATCTAAAACTGAAGAGTCTGAAGACAATTATGAGGAGAATAGTTTTCCTTGTCCTATTTCTCCAGACCTGGCAGCATTCTTTGTTGAGCTAGATGACTTTATACCGTGTGTCAATACAGTAGATATTGACAATGATTCTGATGACACCACTTCACTTTCTCCATTAACCTATGAGCATTGGAAAGAAATGGAAACTATAAATCTAGTTCATCAGGGTGATTTATACATACCACCACACTTTCAGGAATATTTTGAATAAGAATCCCAGCCAATTCTCACTACACAAGAAGCAGATGATGCTACAAACACTAATGAGGTACCTAGGTCAAAAGGTGCTCATCTGACCATAGCAGAGGTTCTAGGCATAACTCATCCAAACTGGGGACAAAGGGTTGATTTTACTCATGTTCTTGATATGACATCCAATGATGAAATAGACTCTCATGATTATGTGTTTGATGATCTATCATATGCCACCTATGATAGGGATATAGATATAGTTCACACATATGAAAAACTTCTTGAAGGAGGTGAAGGGTCTAGTGTAAGGTCAACTGAGTCTGACTCCATAGATGTTAATGTGTCATCTACTATAGTCGCTAGGAATAAAAGGAATTCAAATACACCTCTGAATGAGATCGCTTTAGGTCTTGACTTGCTCATCTATGCTTTTGATGATTATACTATGAATGCACTTGAACCCGTCACTTCTCTTTCACTTTTCCATCCTGAGCTTATAGACTGGAACTCTACCTCCCCATCTAATGAAGTCCTTACATTCCATAATGATTACACTCTTTCCTATTACCTCCATGTTGTTGAACCTGTAACATCCTTCACTAGCAAAGAAAGTGTCAATATGTCTGAGGCTGATATCAAGTATCTTAGTCACAAAATCAAAAGAATAAAAAATAGGCACTCTGATGGTGAAAACCATGTTGTGGTAGTATCAAAGCCTAAAAAATTCAAAATAAAGGACGTATCCAAAGGTGAAAACCTCTCTAAGGTGCCTAAGGATGAGATACTTGATATGATTTCGAGTCATTTCTAGGTACGATCATCTGTGCTTATTGAAAAAACTCAACCAAACAACTTGGGTACAGAAGCTGAACCTTAGATCATTCACTTGGCACAATCACTATCTGAGGCAGAAAGAGAGGAATTCATTACATTCTTCTAGAGAAAAAAGATAAACTTCGCATGGAAATATTTTGACATGCTAGGATTAGACCCTAATCTAATCATCCACCATTTTTCCATTGCTCCAGGTGTCAATCTTGTCAAAAAAAAGCTTTGGAAAATGCATCCACATGTGGTTCTACTTGTCAAAGATGAATTAGAGAAACTTCTTAAGGCAGTATTTATTAGAGTGATTGAATATGCAGAATGGATCTCTAAAATTATTCCAGTATCAAAAAATGATAAATTTATCTGAGTTTGCATAGACTTCAGAGATTTGAATATGGCATGTCCTAAGGATGACTTTCCATTGCCCAATATTGATATGATTGTAGATATGACAATAGGGTATGAAATGTACTCACTAATGGATGGTTTCTCTAGCTACAACCAGATAAAGATCGCACTAGAGGACCAAGAGAAAACTACTTTCACATGTGCATGGGGCACTTTCTATTGGAATGTCATGCACTTTGGACTCAAAAATGCTGGTGCTACATATCAGAGAGCTTTCACCACCATATTTCATGACATGATGCATAAAACAATGGAAGATTATGTTGATGACACTCTAGCTAAGATCATGCACTGAGAGAAACATCTTGTGGATCTAGGTCCTATACTAGATCGCATGGAATAGTTCAGTCTGAGGCTCAATCCTAAGAAATGTGCATTTGGCATAACATCTATAAAATTTCTTGGTTATATCATCTCTACAAAATGCATAGACGTGGATCCTATGAAAGTTCAAGCTATCATGGAAATGCCGCCACCAAAGAATATCAGACAAATGAGAGGACTTCAAGGCTGATTACAGTCTATTCGGCACTTCATCTCACAACTGGCGGGCAAGTCCCAACCATTCACAAAGACTTTACATAAGGGTGCGAATTACCAATGGAACAAGGAATGTTATGAGGGGTTCACACAAATCAAATAGTATCTTGCGAAGCCACCAATATTGATGCCCCATATTCATGGGAGGCTGCTTATATTTTACATCTCTGCTACAGATACATCATTGGGTATCTTATTAGCCCAAGAAGATAAGAACAACAAAGAAAGAGCTATTTATTACATTAGTAGAACTCTGGTCTCATATGAAACAAACTATTCTATTATAGAGAAATCTTGCCTCACAATGGTATTTGCTTCACAAAAACTGCGGCACTACATGCTGGCTCATACTACACACCTAATTGCTAAAATTGATCCTCTGAAATATTTTCTCAGTAAAGCTACCCTCACAGGTAGATTAGCTAAATAGTTCATGCTTCTCAACGAGTTTGATATTGAGTATGTAGAAAGAAAGGCCATCAAAGGGAAAGCAATTGCAGACCAATTGGCAGAAGCACCTCTAGTAGATCATCAACCATTGCACATTGAATTCCCAGATGAGTCCATATTACTTCTAACACATCAATCCTAGACTATGTTCTTTGATGCTTCATTTACCCAACAGGGGTTAGGTGCTGGGATACTGCTCATTACACCTCAAAGGTACTCTTTACCAAAAGCATATAAGATGTTGTTTCCTTGTACAAACAATATTGCCGAGTATGAAGCCTTAATCAATGGTATGAATATCACCCTTGAGTGGTGAGTAGATGAACTCAATTTCCTTGGAGATTCACAGTTAGTCATCAATCAAGTAAATGATATCTATCAAACAAAAGATGACAAGCTGGTGCCTTATAAATGGTTGGTTGATGACCTCAAAAAGTATTTTGTTCACATCACATTTCATCAAGTTCCAAGGGCAGATAATAAAGTAGCAGATGTTATGGCTACCCTTGCTTCCATGCTATAGATGCCAAAAAATTATTTTCAATATGAATTCCTAGTGGAGATGTTATGCCACCTAGCCTATGATTCCCCTAAATCCTAGATGATCTATTTTGTCATTGGACATGACTCATCCTGCTACCATCATATCTTTTCCTACCTTCGTGACTAGATTGTTCTGGACACTTACACCCAGAATGAGAAATGTCACTTAATCTATAGTGCTTCACAGTTTGTCATCATAGCTAATGACTTTTATAGGCACGGTCTACACAGTACCCTTCTTAGGTGTTTAGAACCCGATGAGTCCAAACATGCATTAGTAGAGGTACACAAAGGAATTTGTGGGTCTCACTCTAACGGCCTGACATTGGCCTATAAACTTATTAGAGCTAGTTACTATTGGCTAGATATGGAAAAAGAAGCTACACAATTTGCTAAGTCTTGCAAACAATGTCAACTACATGGTAATCTGATTCATGCTTCATCCAAGGAGCTTATTCCCGTCATTACTTTCTATCCATTTCAACAATGGGCCTTTGACTTGGTGGGTCAAATTTATCCCTCGTCCTCAAATAGACATAAGTTCATCATCACAGCTATAGACTATTTTACTAAGTGGGTGGAGACAGTCCCTCGCACTATTGCTAATGGAAAATCAATAGCTATGTTCATTCTCAACTACATCATCTACAGGTATGGTGTACCCTTAGCAATAATCACTGGTAATGGGGGGCAATTTAAAAACAAGGATTTGACAGAGCTATTCTCTATGTTTAAAATTACTCAGCATTGGTCTTCCATCTATTATCCTCAAGGTAATGGATAGGTGGAAGCATCAAACAAGACAATCCTTAAAATCCTGCATCGCATAGTACACAAATCTGGATGAGATTGGCATCTCCAGATCAATCCAGCTCTCTCGGCATACATGACAAGCATAGAACACCAACAGGGGCTACCCCCTATGCTTTGTTTTATGGAGAAGATGTTGTGTTACCAATTGAGGTTGATATTCCTTCTCTATGAGTCTCTCTGAAAGGCCTCATTACTGATGATGATAACAGAATATCTCAGCTACAAGAGCTCGAACTACTTGATGAAAGTTGACAAGTGGCATTCGATCACATTAGAGCATATCAAAAAAGGATGTCGAAGAGATATAACAAGAAAGTTAGACCAAGGGATTTCCAAGTGGGTGACCTCATTCTGAGGGAGAACCCTAAGAATCAACAACACCAGATCCAGAAAGGAAAATTTGAACCAAATTGGCTTGGTTCGTATGTTGTCACTGTAGTGTTTGGGTTTGGCACCTATCAAATTTATACTACTAAAGGAGAACAACTCAAAGATCCCATCAACACTCTTCATCTGAAATGGTTCTACCACTGAGACATCTTTAGTATGCTCATGTATATAGTAAAGGCCTAAAAAAATTCTAAAAATCTGAAAAAGTCCTGAAAAAATGATCATCTTAGTGAAAACCTAGTGATAGGCGCTTTGATGTATCTCCAAAAAAAAGTTATATATTCCAAAAATACAAAAAAATTTAAAAATTGAAAAATACAAAAAAAAAAGAGAAAAAGAAAAAAGGTGCCATTGATGAAAACCTGGCAAACAGGGGTCATGGTAGCAAAAAAAAAGAATTTCTACCAAGAAGGTGAAAACCTGGTAAATAGGTGCCTCTTGTTCCACATTGCTATATCTATTGTAGCATCACTTGGCTTTACACAGTTTCTTTGTTGCTTTCCTACTTTCCTTCTTGCATTTTCTTTTCTACATGCTCTCAGTTCCCATCAAGACACCAACTTACATGGATTGAAACTGGTCATACTCTCAGGATAACCCTCTTGATCTAGAAGGCACTGTCCTATTCCCTTTTTAGGATCTACTTCGTGATAGTCACCAATGGTTCTCACTACGTCTGCCTATTTTTTCTTAACTTATACTGAGTTCTCTCTCCTCAAGAATCTCCCTAACATCAGTCACCAATGGTTCTCACTACGTCTTCCTATTGATGTCTAGCTTTTACTATGATCTCTTCACTTGATAATCTCTCTCATGTTAGTCACCAGTGGTTCTCACTATGTCTACCTACTATCTCTAAACTATAGAGATTGCTCGCATCCGTTACAGTTGGAGTTGTACTCAAATGCTCTATCTATCGATACTCAGTCTTGATGATTCTTTTCTTTAGTTTACACATATAGCTTTCAGTCACTTTTGTGACACACTGGTTCCTTTGCAAACCCTTCTGACTTGACATTGATTCAGCGCCATATGCCTGGGGGCAATCAAATCTGGTTTTTCCTCACAACATACATTAAGTTAGTCATCATTACTTGGGGGAACGGGTCCCCAATTTGATCACATATTTGGTTTACACCTGAGTCAGTAATCTTGTCACTTCTCAAGGACAACTCGCTACTAACACAAACTGGTGTTTTTCAACAACACCATAAATAGTGTTTCTTAACACTATCTTTGGATACATCTATGTTTTTTTAACACACATCAGATATCTCAAACGTAAACATCTATCGATAACAATCAAACACAATGCACTCACAACCACAACGGTGTTTTTCAACACCCCTATACACATACATATTCAAAAAAATTGAAACTGGCTGAGCTATGATTGAATCTTTCTTTGCATGTTGTATGTTCTCATGGATTTCATTGATATTTTATTTGTCTAATGCTTGTTGGTGTAGTCCCGATGATCTGGCAATGTAAAATAAATAGGGTGTATGTGATAAGAGCTCCCGCACTAAGGTGGAATAGCCTCACATCCCTCAATCTTGTTTATTTGTACACCATGGTGAGGTCAGTACTATCTCCTTGCCTATTATTGCTTTGTTTGTTATTACTTTGTTTGTTTACGCATGATTGCACTCATGGTTATCTTGGCTTTGAATGTCTTGATATTGGTGTACTCTCTCAATATCAACTGGAAACAATGTTCAGGTCATTTTGGCTTTTGTGCCCTAGTGCTTACGTTCATTTACTGCATTTTATTTGATCAAATTTATATTCATATCCTTATGGTTGCATCGTGGCACCAGTAAGGGTTGTATCGACTGCGATGTTCCAAAAAATGCTCCATGATGATGATTTTACAATGGGTCTCACAACCATGTCCTAGAATTGCACTTTCATATTGCATCTAGCATAAGCTTGCATTTTCATTCTAGACTTGCATTGTGGCAGCATTTTGATGTTCAGTTCATTTCATACTCCTAGGTTCATACATTGGGGAGTTCTTCTTCAGAGTCCTGGTTTCATCACAACTGCACAAGTGTTTGATCCTTGCTCTTGATTCTTCACATGTTCTCTTGGTTAGCATCTATCACACATTTGGACACCCTACATGAGATGTTAGTACTATAAATTACATTTGCATTGTCATATACACATTGCATTTACATTTTTTCATTCACAAGTGCATTTACATACAAATCTACATACATATGTGTGCATTTCATACATTTTCATACATTCTAAACATGTGTATCCATTTGCATACATTCCACATCATCTAACCAT
>MU228015.1:2261172-2331709 GCA_018584345.1 Thuja plicata
ATATATATATATGGTACAATACATGGATGCCAATGCATCAGATACATCTTTTGGTCTCATCTCTCAAATCTATCAAATCTAACTCTAGCATATCTGGTGGAGGTGGTGCCTGTGCACCCTCCGACCCTCTGACATATGAAGAAAATTTGGCAACCTGTGATACCTCATCAGGCACCACCCCTATATAGTACACATAGTAGTAGGCCGCTCAGGTGGTTTGATGTCAGGTCTCCTCCTATGTTGTCCACAACTTCCCTCAGAGATCCTGCACCTCCCAATCTCTATCTAAAATCTGGGCATCTCACACAGCTACTTGTACTATCAAATCGGTCACTTGTCTACCCAACTATTGTACCCTCTCTCTAGCTTTACATAGGGCCTCCTGTGCCTATGGCAGTGCATCACCTTGTCCCAGCTCATGTGCCTACTGATCCTCCTGCATTAGGTCCTCCTATGGGACCTCCTGCTGCTTGGCCCAATCCTGTATGTCCTCCAGCTACACACCCATCCTCCTCTTGCTCTTCTTCCCACTACCACTGGCACTGGGATCTATCCTCATCTAACGTGCAGGTATGTCCACCTACATGGTACGTGGACGAGGCACCGGCTGCGGTCTCTATGATGGTGGAGCCAAAGGAGCTTGCTGCTGGACCACCTATGGAGGTACTACCTATCCTCGGCCTGCCATACTGACCGGATCTATGAATCTAGGGAATGGGTGTGTCACAAAATTCTCCTGATACTCTGCAGTCATGCCGCCATCTGCCACATCTCTCAAGTAATCCCACTATATCAGGACCAATGCTCGTATGTCGATCTTGGTTCATCCCTGATCTAGCTTTGGTATCTAGCCTCTCCTCACCTCATCTGTAAATCAAGCATATGTAGTATACTCCTATGAAATATCTTGTGGTCGACCAAGCTGACACCATACCCACTTCTGTGGGAATCTCTCAATTATAGTAATAGCATGACCAATCATTGCCCATGAGAAAAACATATAACTCAGCTTCTTTGTGGCATCATCCCATGGGTCTGTCAATCTCCATGGTCTCCATACTATTGCTGCTAGATCATCGAGCTAGACTCGCCACTAATCTATCTTACCCAGCGCTGGCTGAGTAATCATGCCCCTGTACCTACAAATATATGGCTCTAAAGGCTGTCTCAAATCATCGCATATCATCTGAGTCACATGAAGGTGCTCCCATGCCCATACCTGTAAAAAGAATACCCCGGCCTCCATGCTCTTCACCTCTCGATAGACGATCTTGTGCATCTCATGATACATGTGGGCCAACATGCACTGACCCCATCCATAATGTCTGGGCTAGGCTAACATCTGCGGTAACATCCTACCCCAGCCACACTCCAAACCGTGTTGTCCATGATTGGGCATCAGATAGCAACCAACGAAACATGCTAATACCACTGGCAATCTATGAGTGGGTCCATACACACTAATGAGATCCTCCCATGGGATAGCTCTCCCCATGATAAGGTCATCTTGTAGTATCTCTCTCAGTGCCAGTGTCCCTAGTCTCAGCTGCACCTCATACTCCACCCTGGCTCCGTAGAAGGGAATTCTCAGTATCCTATAAATGTCCTCAAGAGTCACTTTCATCTCACCCTGTGGAAGGTAGAAAGTGTTCATTTCTGAATGGAAACACTCAACAAGTGCTCCCAATAAACCATGATTTACCTGAATCTCAGGTACATCACAGAGAGAGGTCAGGCCCAAACTATCTAGATGTGTTGTCTCTACGTCATCTAACTATGCCACTAGTCTGCGAATGGCTGGGTGGTGTGATCTGAATGCAATATCTGGGAATTCAACCTACAAGACATGTAAACAATAGTTCACGATCAATAATCTGAGATAATCAAAGCATAATGAGGCAATTAAGAATTAAAGACATCATACAGATAGGAACAACACTAATGCAGATGCTATTGGACATGATGCAGACTTATTTTTTGTTCTAACTACTCACTTTCCTCCATGCGAAGAAGTAGTTTTTCATGCAAAAAAGTACACTTCCTTGTGAAGAAGTTTTTAGGGCCGTGTGAACTTTGATGTTCGTGCGAACTTTGCTGCCAATCCATGCGAGAAAACCACCTATTGGAGGGTTTCCCATGTGAACATGGGTACTCTCCCATACACGAATTCCCACCATATGGTGTGAGAAGGAATTTTCTCATGTGAGATTTACTTATGAGTCATGCGAAGGAACTACTTCTTCATGCGAAATCCCGCAGACAGTTTCTAAAAAGAAAAAAACAATGCAAAAAATTGACTAAATACAGTATGGATGTAATTGACATCGAGGTTTATTGACCACTTACTTGAGGTCCATACCTAGCTAGCCAACTGTGCCTCCTAGAACACTTGAATTGATGCGTGCTTTAGGGGACCACCATTTTCACTCAGAGCTCCGTTTACAAAAGTCAAAAGGTTGAAATGATTTGAAAATGACCTTTTGGTCCATATATAGGTTTTGACCTAATTTTTCAAAGTACTCCATTTTGCGTGAAAACTTCATCATTACCTAATTCGATCATTCTGAATCCATTTTCGTGATCAAAATCAAAATCTGACACTTCTATATAGCTCAAAATTGCATTTTAATTTTTTTTGGGACCAACGCGATCAGACGCTTATGCAGTCAACTTTCTGATGTTGCTTTCTTGTCAGAATCATATTTTATCATCATTTTCTCAAATCTTTAACTTTTTTCCTCAAAATTCATTTCTAGTCAACTATGGTCAACCCTAGTCAAAATTGGTCAACTAGACCTTGAAATCACTCAAAATTTATTCTAAATCTTCTGAATTCTTCCATAATCTGTTATGAGTTCTTCTTGATCTCCGATTCAACATTTATCTGCAATTTTTCACTCTCCATCATCATTATGACATGTCATCTTTCTATTTCACTCCTGAGGGGGCAGGATGATTACATCATTGAATCTATTTTTAATCAATTGGATCTGAATTCAAAAGTCCTCATTACTAAGGGAATCTCATCACTTGGGGCATATTCAATTTTTTGTACCTCATAGTCAAAACTGGATACTCCACAATCAATAAGGGCATCTTTGTTCCTTACATCTTGTCATCTATTAGGTATCGAGGCATTCTAACTTGGATCCCTGAGAATCAAACTTCATTCTGGAGATGATTCTTAAAATCTCATCATTTAGGTATTGGGGAATTCTAACCTGGATCCCTGAGAATCAAGCTTTGTTCTAGAGATGATTCTTAAAAACTCATCTATTGGGAATTGGGGCAATCTAACCCTGGCTCTTGAGAATCAAGCTCCGTTCTCGAGATGATTCTGAATCTCTATTGACTATCTTTTTGGGATAGGTATCGGGGCATTCTAACCCTGACTCCTGAAGGTTGAGCCTCGTTCTAGGGACAATCTTGTAAAATATATCAATCTAACTAGTGTCTGGGCAATCTAACCTAGATATTGGGGGACTAAGCTTCATTCTGGAGATAGTCCCAAAATCTCTCTTGACTATCTTTTTATGGATAGGTATTAGGGCATTCTAACCCTAACTCCTAAAGATTGAGCCTCATTCTGGGGACAGTCTTTAAAAGATATCATCTATTAGGTATCGGGGCATTCTAACCCAAATCCCTGAGGATCAATCTTCATTCTAGAGATGATTCTCAAAATCTTCATCTATTAGGTATCGGGGCATACTAACCTAGATCCCTGAGGATCAAGCTTCATTCTGGAGATGATTCTCAAAAACTCTACTTGATCGGTGTCTTGGCAACTTAACCTGGACTTCGGAGAGTCAAGATGTGTCCTAGAGATGGCTCTGAAATCTTCATCAATCGATCTTTGCATCATCAATTTTTGAAATATATTCTTCTGTGCTTCAAGCATTAGACTATTCTTTGAATCAATGCGTTGCTCGCACATCAATTCAAAGAGGGGCAAAATGTAACACCCCAAAATTGGCATCTTGCAACCCTAACCAATTTTGTTGCATTTGTCATTCTTCTAAATCATCAAAGTCCTATTGTACTAGGCAATTTTGAGTTTTGACTGACTCTACTCGACCTAAGTGTCAAATGTAGAAAATCCTAAATCTTCATTAATCATACATTATATTTAATTCCTAAATATCAATTGGCTAAATAAGCCCTATGATTGAATTAATTTAATTAATAAATTCCTAGCACTTTAATTAAATTAAATTCACCCCTTTTAGCTAAAACACATAAAAAGGAATTAAATAATATTTAATTATTAAATAAATATCCTCATTTCAATAATTGAATTTAATTATTCAGATAATTGAGAAAAACACATTTATGAGGTCATATTTATTTAATTAATTAAATATTCTCTCAAAAATCTTATCTTCAGTTCAGAAATAGAAGTTTTGAATTAACCGTGCTTTAAAGAGAAGAAAATATTTAAAATCAAAGAAAGAAAATAGTTAAAAGCAAAGGGAAAACAATTTATTGTTTTCTTTCAAATAAAGCTTTCTAAATTGAACTGGCTTTTCTATCTGTTTTATTTCAAAAAGGAAACTTTCTATTCTAAACAACCTTTGAGTCTATAAAAGAACTCCCACTTCTCATTCAAAGCCCTTCCTGAATTTCTAGTCATATGCATTGTTAGAATACTGAATTGTTGCTACATTCTTAGTTCATAATTTCATATAGAATAATCTCATTTTGCAATAGATCTATTTCAATTTCTAGAATAATTGCATTGAAATCATGGCATAGTTTCAATCTCATTTCTAGCTTAAATGGACCATTCAGATTAAATCTTGCATATTTCATTTCTATAGCAATCATTGCATTGCATTCATAGAAGCATAAATCCTTCATTCTAGATTGGTCTATGGTTGTGAGACTCTCGTTCTGAGAGATATTTTGAAACCCCGTCTAGATAGAAGGCAACAAGTCGAATCATATAGGTAGGCAAGATGAATAATCTCATATTTATTCTTGTGTGTATCTGATGAATAAGGACTATGTTGAAGTGTATGGTTGATTAACAAGGCCAAATTTACCACATACAAGGAAAAATAGGTTGATGCACTCAAAAATAGAGAAAAGGATTGATTTGATTTTTTTTGATTGACTTGAAATGATCCACTGATATGAATATACTAATATGATGCGCTTGATTGAAAAATAGGCATGGTTCCATAAGTTATATGTATGGATCCTTCCATCGTGGCTGCTTGATTTAGAGGATGATTTGATGAGACCAGAGATGCACGTTATTAATTATTCTATTTTGTACCTCCTTCTCGATATACCTTAGTTCCAACTGAACTGAGGATTACTCACAACTATGGTAGAGCGTTGGCACTCTGACCATAATACTTTCTACTTACCCCTCGGTGAGATGACTATCAAACCTAAGGATGTATATAGATTGTTGCGTCTCCATATATGAGGAGATAGAGTTTATTACAATCAAGTGTATGATGGAAGTTCTTGTAGATGGCTCTTTGCAGATGCGATGATCAGAGATGATACCATTACATGGGCGCAGTTTGCAAAAATTCCTACTTTGCCTGCAGTTTTAGGTGTAGTGTGTTAGGTCTATACAAAAAAATTTCCAAACCATTTGAATCATGTGTTTAAAAGCTTCAAACCAAGTTTTGTGTGGTTCAAATCCCTTGTTTTGGTCTTCAAATTTTGGAGTTGGTTTAAAACCCTAAGTTGCTAAGGCGGTTTCTAATTTTGAGTTACTTTATCCTATCACTTAAAATCTTATAAACTCATGTGTCAATTTAGACATTGGGCGGGGCCATATTTTTAGTATCCTATAGACTTGGCACTTTAATTTTTTTTTTTTACCCTAAGTCTGGATACCCACAAGCCTTTTATTTTAATGATCATGTGTCATGCAACTTCTTTCAATCTAATGGATGGTGTAAAGGCTTAATTCCAAGATGTGGTCTATCTATCCTTTAAGTGATTAAGCCTGAGTGCCACATTGGTACAGGGCACCTCCCTATTTGATCTTTTGGTGTTGTTTAGGTCTGGTTTAGGTTTTTTTGTGTTGGAATAATGTCCAAGGGGTTGGATGCAATGACAAGTTAATTTCATTTTTGTAAGAGCCTTAGTGCTCATTAGGAGTTTTAGGGTCATTTTGGTTTGAAAAGTGAAAAGTTGATATTTTAGTGCAATATTAGTTTGAGGGGTGTTTTAGGACCCTACATATCCTATCTAGGATCATCAAAGTCAAACTCACCCATCGAGTTGACAAGGAAAGTCAAAATGCACAAAGTGAAAAAAGTTGCTAGCAACTTTGAAAGTTGCTCGAGCAACTTTTGCAAGAAATTGCAAAATATGGTTGTATCAGTTGTAACTACCCCATGCTCAGTATATGAGCATGGATTTGATGTTTGGGGATTTTTAATGAAATTTTGGATTGCAACAATCATTCTTGGCACCCCTATACGGATGACTGTAAATGTTTACTAGCATTCTACATTGCTTCTTTGCTACTATACGACTGTGTATGGATTGGCAGAGCAGATCAAGTCCCATGGGAATGGAATGATTTCAATTATCTTTCATATGAATTAGATAGTTTTCTTTGAAGTTCATTAGGTGTAAAGTTACAAGTTTTTGAAGGTCACTGGTTTGTAACTGACAGTACAGTGTTATTTAGGTAGAAATGGCTCTACCCTAAAATCCCACCAGCGGAATTGACTGAAACCATGGGGGAAGTAGGGTTAGAGTCTATAGATAGGGATTTGGTTTTCCTTTTTTTAGTTGTTGTGTATTTCCTAGGCCAAGTAGGAAGCCTTATGGTTGACTGGTGAATCTAGGCGAGCTAGGACAGGGAGAAGAAGGAAATTGTTCGAGCACTCATGACCTTTTGCGAAAGACTTAGTGCCATTTTCAAATGCCCTAGATAGTCTCCTAAAAGGATTAAAAGGTGGAAGGAGGTTAATCAGAAGTTGGAGATCATTTGAACAATTATGTATGACGACTGGTCTAGAGGCCTAATTCATAGGCTAAAATCTAGGGCCTACAAGAAACTAGGGTTATGGGTGCTTTCAGAGGTCAGGTTTTTGGATTCTAATAGTGTCGATTGATACCTTGAATATTTTCAAGGTCTTGTGTGGCGTCATTTGGGAATTTTGGGAGTAAAAGCCCTAAAACTGTGAAAATAGACCTACTATGGAATTGGCAATTAGGTCTCCTAGTGAAATTGAGACTAATTGGATTGGTAAAGAGCCTAAAAGTGGGGAAAAGATTGTAGAATGGCCTTTGATGGGTCAAGAAGGTAGATAAGAGTCCTAGGGGATGTGTGTGAAGATCCTAAGCAGAGGTTTGGCATTCTAGGTGGAGTCCTAGTGAAGTAAATTGATCGTTTGGTGAGCTAGTTGGACTAGTTAAGCATATAAACCTTGGAATCTCCTAAAAGACCAACTATACCTTGGAGGAGAAGTTAGTATTAAGGGTCTTGGAGATCCTAATTGAAGGAAGATTCTACAAGGAACAACCATTGGATGGTTGGGATAGACAAAGAAGCATCTTGGAGTGAGGAAAAGATCTAGAGTATCAAACCCTCTACATCAGAGTGGTATCAAAGCTAGATTTTCTTGGAGTTTGTGTATGTCTGAAGTGGAAGAGAGTCAAGAGGTAGACAAGATACCTCCTAAGGAAATGAGTAGGGATTCTATAGTGGAATTGGTTTAGGGCCTCTTGGAGAAGACTAATGTGTCTGAGACAAAGGGAAAAAAGAAGATCATAGAATGGGGAGATGAGAGTGATGGAGATGATGAAAGTCAGTCAGAAGAGTCATCTAACAAAGGGAAGGAACCTAAGATGGACATTGAAAAAAAGGTATTCTTAGATGCCTTCAAGTCCCTAAACAAGGATAGTATGGAACATATACCATATTATTGTGGTAGCCTGAATTGAGAAGAGTTGTTGGATTGGCTTGAAGTCATAGACAACCAATTTTATTATAAGGAAATCTTAGAGGGGAAGAGGGTTAGATATGCTAAGGCTAGACTCAAGGGATCTACATTGGTGTGGTGGAACATGATGTAGGATGATAGGATAACCAGTGGAAAGAAAAATATTGTTTCTTGGGAGAGAATGAAAACTAGATTGAGGGTACAATTATTGCCTACTGATTATGAGATGTAAATGTATCAAAAGTTGTAGAACTTAAGACAAAAGGAAATGATAGTGAGTGAAAACACCAAGGAGTTTCACAAGTTGATCCTAAGGGATAAAAGACAAGAAGAAGAAATGGAGAAGGTGGCAAGGTATCTCAATGGGTTGAGACAAGGAATTCAGGATGAGATCAGCATGATGGCTCCTAATAGTATGCACAAATGTTTCCAATTATCCTTGAGAGCAGAGGATAAGGCTAGAAGAAGGAATGACTTCCATCAAAGGGGAAGAGGTGGCAACAATAATAGAGGGTTCCAAACAGGAAGAAGTAACTTTGGTAGAGGACAGAGCCCTAATAGACAAGAAGATAATCAGTCCATGGATAATAGTGGAGGAAATTAGTTTAGGGGATCCTTTCAAAGAGGAGGATACAAAGGAAGAGGGCCCCCTAGAGGAAGGTTCTAGTCCCAAGGAAGATCTAATTTAGTCTTTACTAGAAGGTGTTATAACTGCAACCAAGTGGGTCACACAATGGGTAGGTGTCCTAAAAAGAATTCCTCATCTTCAATAGGGGATAGAAGAAATAAGTTTGTATAAGAGGATGACAAAAAAAGTGTTACTTCTCCCATTTCCAAGACAGGGCCAGTATTGGATAGAGAGAAATTTATGTTAAGGAGAACTTTGTTGAAAGTCCCTAGAACTATAGAGCCACCCCAAAGAAATAACTTGTTCAAAACAACTTATAGGTCTCATGGGAAGATTTGCAAGGTGATAGTGGACTCTAGATCCACTGAGAATATAGTATCCACAAAGATGGTGGACAAATTGAAACTAAGGAGGATACCCCATACCACACCCTATAAGGTTTCATGGTTGAAAAAGGGTCAACAAATAGTGGTATATGAATAAACCTTGGTGGAGTTTGAGATTGGAGAGTATAAGGATAAGGTCCTATGTGACATAATACCTATGGATGCATGCCATCTGCTTCTAGGATGTCCATGGCGGTATGATGTCAAAGCAATACATGATGGAGAAAAGAATAGTTATGTGATCACCAAGTTGGGGAAGAAGTTTCAGATGGATCCTTTACTAGAACCTAATGAGGAGAAACATGTGGGGAAAAGTATTAAGTTATTGAGTAGGAAGGAGTTTCTAAAATCCATGAAGAAGGAGAAAGGAGTCTGTTGTGTAGTAATGGTGAAACCAAAGGAGGAAACTAAGGAGAAAGTCAATTTTCCACTAGAGATACAAGCATTATTGGAGAGATACCATGACATAGTGGATAATGGTTTTCCAAGTACATTACCACCTATGAGGGATGTGTCATTAGATTGACCTCATTCTTGGAGAAAATTTGCCAAACAAAGCAGCATATAAGATGACACCAAGCCAAAATGTAGAAATAGCCAAACATATTCAAGATTTGTTGGATAAGGGGTTAATAAGGAAGAGTTTGAGCCCATGTGCTATACCAATAGTAATTGCACCAAAGAAGGATGGAAAATGGAGGATGTGCATGGACTCTAGGGCTATAAACAAGATCATAATTAGGTATAGGTTCCCAATGCCCTAGATAGAAGATTTGATGGAAAATCTAGGAGGATCTTGTTACTTTTCTAAGGTGGATTTGAAGTCAGGATACCGTCAGATAAGAGTGACGCCTGGTGGTGAGTGGAAGATAGCCTTCAAAACCAATGAAGGGTTGTATGAGTGGCTAGTGATGCCCTTTGGCCTAAGTAATGCACCTAGAACATTTATGAGGCTCATGAATGAAGTGCTAGCAGATTTCATTGGTAAGTTTGTAATAGTTTACCTTGATGATATTTTGATCTTTAACAGGTCCAAGGAGGATAACATGAAGCATTTAGAGATGGTCTTAAGCAGGCTACATCAGGAAAAGTTGATGATAAATCAAGAAAAGTGTGAGTTTCTAAAAAATGAATTAATTTACCTTGGTTTTGTGGTTGCAAATGGATGTATGAAGATGGACTCTATTAAAGTTAAGTTGATTTTGGAGTGGCCTACACCTAGGTCCATAGGGGATTTTAGGATTTTCTATGGGTTGCCTCGTATTATAGGAAATTTGTAATAAATTTTAGTCATGTATGTGCCCCTATCCTCAACGCCATAAAGGGTGGAAGTAAATGTCAGTTTAAGTGGACTCTGGTAGTAGACCAAGGGTTTGAAATGTTGAAAAACAGAATTTTAGAGCTACTTACTCTTAGGTTTCCCAAATTCATTCAACTCTTTGTGGTGGAGTGTGATGCTAGTAAGTTGGCTATTGGAGCAATGCTAAGCCAAGAAGGAAATCCTGTGGCTTTCTTCTTAGAGAAGTTAAATGAGGCTAAACAAAAGTACTCCACCTATGACTTGGAGTTATATGTTATGGTACAAGCCCTTAAGAAGTGGAGACACTACCTATTACCTAGGGAGTTTGTGGTCTATACTGATAACCATGCACTAGGTTTCTTTAATGGTCAAGAAAAAATGAATCAAAGGCACTTGAAGTGGGTAGAATCATTGCAGGATTATACTTTTGTCATAAAGCACAAGAAGGGAGTTAGAAACAAGGTTGCAGATGCTCTTAGTAAAAGAGTTCTCACAATACAGGAAATACTATTGAAAAGTGTAGGAATGGATGATTTGAAGGATCTCTACAAGGAGGAAAAATACTTCAGAGAAGCCTATGAAGCATGTGTGAAGTTTCAACAATATTTAAAAGTGGATTTCAATGAGTTTATGTTGCAGGAAGGCTTATTGTTTAAAGGTCATCTCATGTGTATTCCTCAATGCTCCATGAGGGAAAACATTGTGAAGGAGAAACACCAAGGCAACTTGGGGGGCCACTTTGGAGTGGACAAGACTTTGGAGAAAGTGAATAGGCACTACTACTAGCCTAAGTTACAATCATATGTGAGGAGATTTGTAGAACAATGTCAGATTTGTCATAGGGCAAAAGGACAAAGCAACAATAGTAGGTTGTACCAACCCCTATCCATACCCCAACGGCCTTGGGAGTGTCTTAGTATGGACTTTGTTTTGGGTTTACCAAAGACACCTAGGGGTCATGACAGTGTATTTGTGGTGGTGAAAAAGTTTAGAAAAATGGCACATTTCATTCCATGTAAGCAAACAAATGATGCTTCTCAAATTGCATGTATATTCTTTAGGGACATTGTGAGGATCCATGGATTGCCACTGAATATTATAAGTGACAGAGATAGTAAGTTTGTGGGTCAATTTTGGAGGACCATATGGAAGATGCTTGGCACAAAATTATCTTTCTCTTCAGCCTACCATCCACAATTAGATGGAAAAATAGAGGTATTCAATAGGTCACTTAGGAATTTGCTAAGGTGTTTGACTAAACAACATGGACAATCATCGAATCATGTCACAGGGCAAGAAGAGTTTGCCTATAATGACTCCATTAATAGGAGTACAGGTAAGATCCCCTTTGAAATAGTGTATAGGTTCAATCCTAGAGGGATTTTGAAATTGAGAGATCTTATTTTGAAGGACAAGAGGAGTGCACAAGGGGATTCATTTGCATAGCAGATGAAGGAACTTTGTGATCAAGTCAACAAGACTTTACAGAAGCAAGTGGAGAAGTATAAGTTCAAGGCTGATCAGATAAGGAGAGATTTACAATTCAAAGTGGGGGATCTAGTACCTACCTATCTCAGGAAGGAGAGGCTACCCAAATGATAGAAAACTAAAATAATCATGAAGAAGATAGGGCCAGTGAAGATTTTGCATAAGTATGGAAAGAATGCCTATGAAGTGGAGTTTCCTCTTGATTTGGGGATTTCACCCATTTTCAATGTTTGTGACTTGTACCCTTACAAGGGATCATCTCTAGACACAAGTCAGTCTACACTTGCAGATTTGGAGGATGATGATTCGGTGAAAAACTTACCTACCCCAATGCCACTAAAATTGGAAAGTGTACTGGACTCTAAAGTGATAAAGAAGAAAAGAAAGGGTACCTGCATGGAGTACCTCATCAGGTGGTAGGGACTACTTGAAGCTGAGGCCACTTGGATGATAGAGCTAGACATTCTGAAACATGGGGTCACCATTGAAGACCTCCTAACTCAAGGGACTTGAGTTATTTTGTATAGGGAGTATGGTGCAGGGCACCTCCCTATTTGATGTTTTGGTGTTTTTTAGGTTTGGTTTAGGTTTTTTTGTGTGTGTTGGAATAATTTCCAAGGGGTTGGATGCAATGACAAGTTAATTTCATGTTTGTAAGATCCTTAGTGCTCATTAGGAGTTTTAGGGTCATTTTGGTTTGAAAAGTGAAAAGTTCATATTTTAGTGCAATATTGGTTTGAGGGATATTTTAGGACCCTACATTTCCTATCTAGGGTCATCAAATTCAAACTCACCCATTGAGTTGACAAGGAAAGTCAAAATGCACAAAGTGCAAAAAGTTGCTAGCAACTTTGAAAGTTGCTCGAGCAACTTTTGCAAGAAATTGAAAAATATGGTTGGATTAGTTGTAGCTACCCCATGCTCAGTATATGAGCATGGATTTTATGTTTGGGGATGGTTAATGAAATTTTGGATTACAATAATCATTCTTGGCACCCCTGTACGGATGACTATAACTGTTTACTAGCATTCTGCATTGCTTCTTTACTACTGTATGGTTGTGTTCGGATTGGCAGAGCAGATCGGGTCCCATGGGAATGGAATGATTTCAATTATCTTTCATATGCATTAGATTTTTTTCTTTGAATTTCATCAGGTGTAAAGTTACAAGTTTTTGAAGGTCACTGTTTTGTAAGTGATAGTACAGTGTTATTTAGATAGAAATGGCTCTACCCTAAAATCCCATTGGTGGAATTGACTGAAACCATGGGGGAAGTAGGGTTAGAGTCTATAAATAGGGTTTTGGTTTTCCTTTTTTTAGTTGCACTGGATTTCCTAGGCCAAGTAGGAAGCCCTATGGCTGACTGGTGAATCCAGGTGAGTTAGGACATGGAGAAGAGGGAACTTGTTCGAGCACTCAGGACCTTTTGGGAAAGACTTAGTGGCATTTTTAGATGCCCTAGATAGTCTCATAAAAGGATTAAAAGGTGGAAGGAGCTTAATCAAAAGTTGAGATCATTTGAACAATTATTTATGATGACTAGTCCAGAGGCCTAATTCATAGGCTAAAATCTAGGTCTTGCAAGAAACTAGGGTTATGGGTGCTTTCAGAGGTTAGGGTTTTGGATTCTGACAGTTTTGGTTGATACCTTGAATATTTTCAAGGTCTTGTGTGGGGTCATTCAAAATTTTTTGGAGTAAAATCCCTAAAACTATGAAAATAGACCTACTAGGGAATTGGCAATTAGGCCTCCTAGTGAAATTGAGTTTAATTAGATTGTTAAAGAGCCTAGAAGTGGGGAAAATATTGTAGAATGGCCCTTGATGGGTCAAGAAGGTAGATAAGAGTCCTATGGGATGTGTGTCAAGATCCTAAGTAGAGGTTTGGCATTCTAGGTGGAGTCCTAGCGAAGGAAAATGAGCATTTGGTGAACTAGTTGGACTAGTTAAGCATAGAAACCTTGGAATCTCCTAAAAGACCAACTATACCTTGGAGGAGAAGTTGGTAGTAAGGGTATTAGAGATCCTAACTAAAGGAAGATTCTACAAGGAACAACCATTGGATGGTTGGGATAGACAAAGAAGCATTTTGGAGTGAGGAAAATCTCTAGAGTATCAAACCCTCTACATCACACATGCTTTTGGCGGGCCCAAGATTTGTTAAAGGACTGTGGATAAAGTGCATTTAGCTTCCTTTTAATCAAATGGATGACATAATGGCTTAAAATCAAGATGTAGTTAGTCTACCTAGTAAGCCATTAAGTCTTGATGACGCGTGTATTTGATGGGCCCAACTTATGTCAAAGACTATGATAAAGTGCATACAATTTATTATTTATCAGAAGGACAATGTAATGGCTTAACCTTAAGATGTAGTTGATCTATCTTTCAAGCCATTAATCCTGGATAAAATCTTTACTTCTAATGATGTGGGCCCTATTTTCATAAAGTTAACCAAAGATTAAAGTGATAACAAGTTCTGATCAATCCAACATTCGACTTAAAGACTTATAGAGGAGATGCGTGAAATCTAACAAGAAAGCCATTAAGTCATTGTGCCACATATCCCAGTGGGTCTAGTTGAAGTCGGAAGGAAGGAAATAAAGGTCAAGAACTTTAATTTTGATCTAAAAATCAACTTAAATACTTGGTGATGAGATATACGAGATCTAACGTATAAGCCATTAAGTCTGAGTGACATCTGGCAGTCGGTGGGCCTAGCACAATAGTAAAGAGAGGTTAAAAGTGATGCAGTTTGTAGTTTATCCCATGATCACCTTAAAGAATTAAAGAAAATATTTGGTTGATCTAACATATAAGCCATTAAGTATGGATGAAGTGTGTCCTGTCCATGAAGTTATACCTGCAGTTAGTGAAGTATTGGTTAAAGTAACCTGTGGTCAAGTTAAGAAGATCTGATGGTTCACTTAAATACTTAAAGCAAAGATGCACGAGATCTAACATATAAGCCATTAATTCTGGCTGACATGTGTCTAAAGTGAATAGTATTCTTTATGAATTGTTGATATCTGCATTATAGATGAGAATTTTTTAAAATCTATGGTCTTGATTTAAAGTTGTTCTCTTTGTTGAAATGGTTTCATTGAACCGTTGGGCTATGAAAGTTCAAACATGTTTGAATTGATGACATAACGTATAGCCACCTAGATGAAATTCAATGCAAGGAATTCATAGGATTTCATATATTATTCACCACTTGAGTTTACAAATTCCATAATTGTTGAAGTGATTGGAGTAGAGCTGAGGTTGTAGTGTCTTCACGCTGTGTTATGATTTACATAATGGGTAAGTTTTTCTACAACTATATTCTTGAGCATTGTGAGTTATAATTATAGTAGGGTTTTGAGTTCTGAGAAGAAAGTAGATTTTGTGTAAAATCTAATACTATTGATTAAGAAACCCTAATTTAGAAATGGCTCCTAGAAGAGATTTCACAGGAAAAATAGATTACCTAGAGAGAAATGTGTGTGATGATCTTTTGCAGCAATTAAAAGTATCCATGAATGATGCAACTAAACTTAAACAATTAGTGCCAGTACATTCTTGTTTGAAAGTTGGAGAGGGTTTGTATGATAGGGGTAGATGGGCATGAGATGCCAAGACTAGTGTAACTAGTTTGGATCTGTTTAACCTAGCTTTTAGTTAGAGAAATGCTTTCACTCCAGACAGTAATATATGGCAATTTGATGTGGGAAAGTTAATAGTCCTTGATTTTTTCATGGATATAGATTTATTGATCAAAATTGCAGATACATATGATAGTGTTTCTAGGGTTTTGAGGGATATAAATGGAAATATACTAGTGAGCATCACAGCTGAAGAAAGAAGGGAGGTGTTCAAATTGAATGATCCCTCTGTCCAGATGGAGAATATTTATATTGATCACTTCAAATAAGTATATGGAGCTTAAATAAATTACCTCAACATTGGGCCTTTGAAGGAATATTTTAACAAGATAGGAGGTTTTATTGTGGTAGGCCCCCATACACCTAAACCTTTCAAATTGGACTATTTCAATTCAAGACCCAAAATAATGTATAGAACCGTATGTCATATTTTTGGAGAGGATGAAGAAGCAGTAATGCCTATCCACTACATGTTTATGATGGTTCAAATTCTTCATCCACACTTGGCTATCATTTTTTATTTTTCTACCCTTATTGTTGAGATAATTCATGAGGGTTTAATAGGTATAGAAGATGACAAGGTATCTAGGCCATTTGGATGGTATTCCTTGTTGATGCATATGATATTATATAATAATGTTGATTATTTTGAGGATGAAATGGACCTAATGAGACTTAAATATGTTGAAGAAATATCTGTCCAATTACGTAGTGCAGATTTGTCATGGAACAGACAGAATGCCAGTTTCATCACTTTTGATAGGTGCTTTGCCTCTAGAATCAGAGTATTTTTGTTCATAGACAATCTAAGAATTCACAAGGGCTTATAGAATATTTTAAGACCAAAGGAATATGCTAAAACTATTTAGATAGTACACAATTGGGGTGCCATCATTTTGTATCTTGATTTAACTATTTTCATAGTTTATGGTTTCAGGGGAGTTCCAGATGTACTTCCATATCAGGTTCCCCTTAAGATAGGTGTTGTAGAAATACTTAGGCAAATGAGTGGGCTGAAAGAGGAGGCATTAACAGGAAAAATTAAAGGCTCCATATTCCCCACTATTACAATTTCACACCAATTCATTATCACCAAAGGGGGATGGACACAGTTGCATAAGTACCTTGAACCTTATCAGATGGAAACATCAATGATAATATGTGTTGATAATGAAGGATTCATAAGTGATTTTTTTAGAAAAAGAACAAAGTGTTTAACATTGGAGCACCAATTTAATTTTCCTGAGGACATAATAAAAAATGAGTACAGCTTACAAGAACAAGAGATCAAAAAGGAAAAATGGTTAGCGTACAAGAAAGCTTTGGATTTTGTTCATCAGTTTGATAAGAGATATGATCCCTTAAAATAATTCATGCCCTGGGAAAAGAAGATAGAATCCTTAATGTCAATGTTTGAAGATATCATACAAGCATTGAATCAAAAGAAAGAAAATTTCATGGAAGAAAAACCAGAGAAGGCTAAAGAAATTTTGAATAAGGCTATCGCCACTAGAGGTATTCCACCAGGCAGGTATGTCCCACTAAAGAAAATAGGGTATAGTGTGGTATTGCCAAGAACAAAGATAGCTTCTACTTTAAAAAGAAAGAGACCCATTGAATTAGGTGTACAATCATTTCCATCTCCCAAAAGGAAAAGGATAGAAGAAGGGGGACAACAACAAGAAGATATTTACTCCCCTTCCCAATCTCCCCTGCATATGGATGAAAAAACAATTGCTGAGGAATTAATGCAGATGGGAAATACAAGGCGCATTTTTGTAACATCTCAGGAGATGCAAGAAAGGATACCAGAGGCTCCCAAACATGTAGAGATGGACTTGAGAGTGGCTGAATTTGTTGGTAAGGAACTAGATCCCATCACAAAGTAAGCTAGTGATGAGTTTCTATCAGATGATAAATTTGTCAAAGTTAGGGCTTTTGTCTAGTTCCTCTAGAGTATTCACATTAATGAATTCAAAGAAAAGTGTCAGCAAAGGTAGAAAGATCAACCTAATAAGGGTAAGGATGAAATTGAAATAGAGGTAAAGTAGGAAATGATGGCCAAATTTGATAAATTTTCTCTTGAAGAAGGCCGAGAATTGGTTAGAAAAGGAGTCCTTATTCTTCCAGAATGGGATTTAGTTGATGCCATAGTATTTGATGTCATCAGAAAAGAGACAAAACCAATGCATGCTAATAAAGTAGAAGATCAACAAGCATATGTTGGTGTTAAATTTAGTGAATACCATGAAACATTGGTTATGTGGTCACTTAAAAGGATGGAAAATAAGAAAACTGATGGAGATACTCAGGCTGAACATTCAGGCAATCTATTAGTGACAAGGGTTGAAGAAACTTCAGGGGTGGATGCAGTGAGCCTAACATTAGAATCTGAAAAGTTCAGCATGAAGGTAGCAGAGAAGAAAGAAGAAGAAATTCAAAGCCTAAGGACCAAGCTAGAAACAGTTTTGAAGGATTATAATGAGGAAAAGGTTAAGTCCTTGGAGAAAGACAAGAAAATTTCCATACTAGAGGGAAAACAATTAGCTTAATTTTCTCCTCAAAGGATGATAGCGCAACACCCACATCAGCCTTATTACTCTAGTCCAATTATATGTTTTCCTCCATCCCCTATGCCACCTATCCCTACTACAGAAATAGACCTAGACTTAGAAAGAGACAAAATGGTTGCTGAAAGGACTAGGTTCGAAGAAATAAGAAAGAAGTGGGAGGAAGAAAGCATAAATTTAAAGGAATCACAAATGGGTTTAACAAAAATATTTAGATAAAATTAATGCCACACTTATGCATTTTGTTGATGATTTGAATCCTCCTTCCATTTACTTGCAAGGTAAGAAAATTATGAGCATACTGGATGATTTCAATGCAGACAAAGATAAGTGGGATCCAATTATGAATAGGTGGAAAGGAAAAAGGATAGAATTGAAGTATTTTTACTCCTTATCCAAGGAAGAAAATAATGTGGACATTGTGCTAGCTACCACTTACAAATGTTTTAAACTATTGGTAGATTTGGACATAAAGAGGAGCATCATCCTAAAAAAGGTAGAAATGTTGAAGAAGGAATACTCAAAAGACCGTTATGAGATGTTCCCAAATTTATTCAAGAAAAATGGTGGGTTAAAGAGGGAAGCCTTATGGATGATCCAAATGAATGAAAAATTGGCAACGAGGACAAAAAGTATCATCACTTTGGAGAGTACACTTTTGTTTGTTCAAAAAGCTTAAATTATTAACAAATCCAAGTTGTATTTTGAATTTTGGAAAGAGGAAATTGAGAAGGCAAAGGTCAGTTGGGATGAGTTGAACAACAAGAAGGATGAGGCCATAATTTTCCCTTGGCTGAGTGATGAGGTGTTCACCTCTTGGAAAGACAAATACAATGCAACTAACCAAGGAGAAGATGATGTGGTGTAAAAGGAAACAAGTGGAAATTCTTCCCAACATTTTGAACAAGACAAGTAAAGGCAAAAAATATTACATTAGAAGACCAAGGAAAAAAATCCTGGTGGTGAATTCTGAGAAATTTTAAAGAAGTTGTAGTAACCAGGTGATCAGAAGACAAAGTACTTAGAAAATCTTGTAAAAAAGTGGTTATCACTTCACTTGTTAATTTTTCTTTTGTATGAGTCATGTATTTTGTCCTCATTCCAATTGATTGGAAGCTTTTTGAAATCCTATTCTATAAAAGGATTCCCAAGGTCATTGGAAGGGGCTGTAAAATTGGGTATTCAAAACATATTGTAATGTTTTCAGTCAGGGAATATAGTAGAAATTGTACTAGATTAGTTTGAAGATTAGAAATAAAGTTCAAGGTCTTGTAGCATTTTATTCAAGTGCCTATCTTTGATTACATCTTGTAAATAGAAGTGTGATTATTTATACTTAATACAAAGATCCTTGTTCCAATCTCTCTTGTGGTGTTATGAGTTATGAATTTTCCAATTCATTAGCATAGATCTTATTTGTGTGTATGTAATTTTTTTAGAGTTTTGATCAAGAATCAAATTAAATTATGCTCTAATTTATACATAGGTTCATCTAGATATAAAATAGGATTTCATAAGTAGTATGGGTTTTGGATAATTGTGTTCATGGCCTGGAATCTTTGATAATAATTGACTTCTACATATTGTATTTGTTTTGAGAGTGTAGCCCAATGGATAAGACACTGATTAGAAGCTAGTATTTCTCATGTTGTTGCATGTCTAGTATATATATTGTCTATGTTTCTGCAAAGACATACATAAAATCCAATACATCTTATATTTTCACAAGTTTTTTTATGTTCTATTCATCTCATTCTTCATTTCATGGTTGATGTTCAATGGATAATTATCCATTTATCTAGTATCTCTCAGTTATGTTGAGTGTGTATGAGATTCCTGCTGGATTGATATCTTAAGGTATATTTGAAGGTTTTAAAGGGTGTCCCCCCTTGTTTTAGCAGAACCTAAAGCATACAATTATGGTAGGCATGCTTGTCAGTTGGTCCTTTTCATTATATTGATAAATAGTTGGAGTTGGCTTCTCTATAAGATTCTATCATAAAGTGAGAAGGTTGTTGTTGAGTTATCATAGCATAAAAAACAACCATCAAAATGGTGACTCTGATGGGGACATGTGTAATTAAGTTGCAATAAGTGAATTAAAGTTTTTCAAGTTGAGATAGACTCCTGGCCTTCTTACTTATTTTTACCAGTTAGTTGACCATTGAAGTACAGAGTTATCTTTGCTTGTCCCAGGGATTTATTTTACTATTGAAAATTAGTTGGGATTTTCTTAGCCCCCTATTGTTATCTGCTAATTTTTTGAGTTCTTTTATAGCACAATTTATATTACTCAGAGCTAGTGTGTATTTTCTCAGCTAAGTGTTGGGTGGAAACACAAAGAAATCATTATATTAGTGCTGAGTTATAAATCATTTCACACACACTATCTAAATATGAGATATAGGTGTACTAGAACCATCATGAAGAATAATCCTAAGGATAATTTGGAAGGTGAGATCCCATCAACTTCCAGAGCTGGTCGGCCAATGAATGAAAGTGTTGATAGGACTATACCTCAAACTTGGAGGTAGAAGAGGAACACCGGGGTGGAGAATCCCATTCCACCTAATCTAGAAGAATATGTACCAAAAGTTCATGTAGGTGTATATTTGGGATTGGGTGTATATGGTGACTATTATTCTCAAAGTGAGAGAGATGAGAATGGAGCATGATATGCCAGGAAGGTGGTCCATAGTGAGCCCCATGGACATGAATGAAGGTCTAGAATCAAAAGAAGAAGTGATGAGAAATGAATGCCCCTAGTGCTCTGATCTCTCCCTCATCACACAGGCCTCAAGCCCACACTCACATAAGAGAACTATCCGTCATGGAAGAAACCTTTGAATGTGAAACGACTCTCCCAGATTCTGAGGAAAATTTTCAAGAAGTTGGTGAACTAGAAAGGAAAATCTGAGAGCATATTTCCATAAGAAAAATAAGAGAAAAGGAGAAAGAGGATATGATCAAACATGCTCAGATCAAATCCAGATAGTTGAAAATGAAGCTACAAGATTTAGAGGTAATCAATTCCACTGTTTCACCTGAAAAGATTGGATATGAACCGGTTGTCTAGCAATTGTATGATACACAAAATACTAAGGACAAGGGTAAGCTGAAAGTGGAAGGAGTTGAAATAAATGATCCTGTGAATAAAGGAGGTCTAGTTGATTAAATGACCAAATTGGATAATTATTTGGAAATAGATAAAAGGGAGAGAGATATTATAGCCAAGGAGCTAGAGAAAGAAGAATTGGAAGCTTCAGCTCTAGAGATGAAAAAGAAGATTGATTTTCAAAAATAGACCTCTGGTCCTTCTCCTATTATTAATACAAATGTTAAGGTACCTCTGAACTCAGGAGCAAATATCCCACCACCACTGGAGTAGGGAATGCTACCACATCAAATGTTGCATCATCAAATTCTAAAGGTACTAATTCAACCCAGAAGACACCTTTCTATGTAGAAAGGTATATGAAATTTATTTTCCTTGGTATTCCTGGTCATCCTAATGAAATCCCAAAAGAAATTAGGGATAAAATTCCAAAATTTACTGGTAACAATGTTATAACATGTGAAGAGCATTTGAAGAAATTTATTGACATGATGGATGACTATGAAATTGGACATGATGATGTGATGATGAAATTATTTGTTCAAACACTAACTAAGGATGTCAGGGACTAGCTTAGAGGATTTCCGCATGATTGTATTGGATCAATGGATGAAATGAAAGAATGTTTCAGAGATCAATATGGGGATAAGACCAATGAACAATTTTTTTCAAGTAATGAGACTGGATGATAAGGTATGTCTCAAAACTTATTTAAATGCTTTCGATATAAAGATGGGTTTCCTCTTAAGAGACAAGAATCCTAGGAATATTAGAGAAGCATATAAGATTACAGTAAATATTGAAAAAAAAATGAGTCTTAGGGAAAGTGGGTAGAGGAGAAGATTGGAAGCCAACAAGGTTCAATAAGAAGGAATCAGACAAACTTGTAAATGATAAACCTAAAGAAAATGATAGTCTGAAATAGATCCTAAATGCTCTAAAGGATTTAAAGACTGGAGAGAGTAAGAAAAATAAGTCTCCAAATAATGACAAACCGTCCTTTGGTAATTATGATAGACAACCTAGGATGCAGAACTATCCTTATACCACCCAATGAAAATATGGGAAGCCTATTCTCCCATAGAAAAAGGATAAGTCTAATGACAAGAGCCCTTACCCCTTACATAAGACTACTATAAATATGTGCAATGATAATACTTGGTGCATGGCTTGCCAATCTCCTTAATATCTTGAGTATTATGTCATCGTTGCAAGTATATCTGCTAATGAAGAGCTAGAAGATGAGGAGGAGCAGTTGTATGATGAAAGTGGTTGTGCTATGGCTCCTTCACACTTATGTGATGAAATGTTTTCTGATGATGAAACTAAACAAATATCTCCATTTGGCTCATTAATTAGAAATAAGACATATTATCAACAAAGTACTACTGGTATAGAAGGTGAGGAAATTGATAACATGATATGCAATGCTGAGAAGGGTGATGAAACCCCTATTTATAGGAGACCTTCTGATGAAGGGATTGCCAAAATTACTATAGATATGGTTACTCAAGAAAGGGGTAACTATAATTTGAGAAATAGAATGGTTGGAAATGTAGATGGAAGACTTGTAGGTATGTTTGTTAAAGATACCAAAACAAATACCAAACAACCACAAGAAAAAGAAAAACAGGTTGAGGATACTAAGAAAGTATTTGTTAAAAGGGAAAATAAGCCTAATGGTTCAAATATTTTGTACAAAGAAAAAAAAACACCAGGAAATCATGTTCCCCCTCCTCAAAATAAAAGTAAACAAAAAAAGAGGGATGAGCCCAAGTTAGCCTCTCAGGTTGAGGAGGAGGACTGTGTAAATGAAAAGCAAGATATATCTGATGTAAAGTATACCCCTATTGATATGGGGAAACTCATGTCTCAAATTACTATTAAGGTTCCTTTATTGGAAATGATGATAATAGGTGAACATAAGGAGAAGGCTTTAACATGGGTAAAAGGTGTTACTTCTACAAAGATTATTGGACCAAAAGAAAATAAGAAGGTGAAAGAATCAAAGATAAATATGCAGGTAAGGCAAAGGATGTTGATGAACTTGTCTCAAAGATTCCCCAAATTTTCCTAGACAAAAATGTGGTTAGTACTCCCTTGGGGACTGTGGATCCCTTTTTCTTAACTTTACTTATAAATGGAAATATGTTGAAGAATTGTATGATTTATTCTGGGGCATCTAATATTGTCATGCCTGCTGAGGTTATAAAATAAATGTGATTAAAGGTATATACACCCCATGGGAGATGTTAGGCCATGGATTCAAGATAAGTGCCTATTATTGGCACTATCAAAGCCCTACCTTATAAGTTGGTTTCTTATCCTGACAAAGTATTAACAATGAGTGTATTAGTAGTAGACATTCCCCCTTAATATGGGATGTTGTTATCAAGAAAATAGAGTGCTTCAATGGGGAAGTATTCAATGTGATTTATCATTTGCTACTTTTAACATTGCTAGTGAAAACATTAAGGTGTCCAGAGAGACCAAAAATCCTCACAAAATTAAGGAGGAAGAAAATGAAAATGTGAATTATTTCTTAGACACTGAGATGGGGTCTTTTCAAGTACAAGAAAAGTTGGTTGAAGGAAATTTCCAACCTACATTATTATCTGAAGATGAAAATAATTTATCTAAATAGAATAAGTTATGGGTAATGTATTTTGATGGTGCTATTTCTAGGGAGGGAGTTGGTGCTGGAGTGTTGTTAATATATTCTAGAGGAAATAATTTCAAATTCTCATTTACACAGTCATTCACATGTACAAATAAAGTTGTAGAATATGAAGCTCTATTAATAGGTATGAGATTGGCTTCAAGACATGGATTAAAATATCTCAAAGTAATTGGAGACTCTAAATTAGTAGTGTCTTAGATTAAATCTAAGTATTCTTCAAATAATCATAGATTAAAATAGTACAGAAATGTTGTCTCGGATGAACTTGAAAATTTTGATGCATTTGGTATTGATTGGATGGATAGAAGCCAGAACATAATGGTAGACTTGCTTGCAAACATAGCTTTGAGTCTAGAAGATATTACATTTATTGGGATCTATAAAAAAAGGTTCAATCTAGGCCTTCAATACCTGATAATGTGGAGAACTGGCAAGTATTTGATGATGATGTGGACATCCTGAGATTTCTGCATTATGAAGTAGACTTTGGAGACAAGGAAATTGATTTCAGTGGATATGCAGAAACCCTGGATGTAAAAGATACTATCTTAGGTAGGGAAGTGTTAAATCTGAAGTCAAACAAAGTACCAAAAGGACTAGTTGTGCTTGAAAGGGATTTTGAAAACAAGGATAAACCATATTCTATTAAAAATGTGATTAGACCTGAGGATTTGGAAGAAGTGAATGTAGGAATAGCTGAGGTTCCTAAGGACTTATTTATTGGAAATAAAATGTCACCCAAAGTGATGGAGGACTTGAATAATCTATTGAGGAAATACAAGAAGGTCTTTGCATGGACCTATGATGATCTCAAAGCATATAATGAAGACTTGTTCCAACATGAGATCCCTTTGAAAGATAATGCCAACCCTTTTAGAAAAAAGCAAAGACCTATAAATCCAACATTGAGACCCAAAATGGAACAATAACTAATGAAATTGAAGGATCTAGGGATCATTAAACCAATCAGACAATCTTCTTGGGTTTCAAAATTAGTCCCTGTTAGAAAAAATAATGGAGATATTAAGCTATGTGTGGATTTTAGGAATCTAAATGTATCATCCCTCAAAGATAATTATGCTCTCCCAAATATGGAAAACATGTTGCAGAGGGTTACTAGCTATGAGTTGATGTCCATGATGGATGGATTCTATGGACATAACCATATAATGGTTAAAGAGTCAGAATAGTTCAAAACTACATTCACTACACCTTGGGGGACATATGTTAATGTCAGAATGCCCTTTGGCATGATAAACATTGGGGACACATTTCAGAGAGTGATGGATGTTGCTTTCTCAGATTTTTTGCAAAATTTTTTGTAGGTCTATAAAGATGACCTCACAACATACTCTAAAAAGGAGGAACAACATTGTCAACATTTAGAGAAAATTTTTGTAAGAGCTCTTGAATTTGGGATTTCTTTGAATCCTAGGAAATGCACTTTTGGAGTGACAGAGGGTAAGTTATTAGGACACATTGTCTCAAAAGAAGGGGTTAGAATTGATCCTGAAAGGGTAGCTGCTATTGATAAGGTGTCACTCCCAAAAAATGTAAAAGGTATTCAATCTTCCGTTGGTCAGGTAAACTTTCTCAGGCATTTTGTTACAATTTTTGCTGAGAAAAGTAGGTCAGCTTCCAAGATGCTGAAGAAAGATGCAATGATGGAATGGGATTGAGAAGACACCTAGGATTTCCAAGACATAAATAAAGCTATAATGGATTCCCCTATCTTAAGAACTCTTGATTATTCAAAGACTATGAATATATTTTCATTTGCATCATGCCATACTATTGTTGTTATTTTTTTGTAGAAGAATGAAGGATTTGAATAGCCTATTGCTTTTTTCAGCAAATCCTTATAGGCTGCAAAACTTAAATATGACATAAATGAGAAGCAAGATTATGCACTAGTGAAGGCTAATAAATCTTTTAGATGTTACCTAGTAGTTTCTATAGTCATTGCTTATGTTCCTTCAATAGCAGTGAAAGACATCTTCACACAACAAGAAGTGTCTGGAAAAAGATGTAGATGGATCAACAGGATCTAGGAGTTTAATATTGAAATACAAATCACAAAGTTGGTTAGAGGGATGGGATTAGCTAGGTTGATGGCTAATATAAATTTAGATGCAAATCATGTAAATGCCTTAAAAGAAGAATAGAGACCTTTTATATGCAGTCTGGACCATTGTGATTGGTATAAAAATATTATTTATTATTTACAAAGAATGAATTGTCCACCAAGTATGGATGAGAATAAAAAGAGAACATTGAAGTTGCAGGCTATCCATTTTGTTTTGATTAGAGATTTGTTGTGGTAGAGAAGTCATGAAGGGATTCTACTGAAATGTGTTGATGAACAACAAGCAGACAAAATTTTTCATGAACTATACAGCGGAGTATGTGGTGTTCATTACATGGAAAAAACCACTACACACAAGATTATAAGAGCAGTATTCTGGTGGCCTACCATTTTCAAAGATGCTCATCAACTAGTAAAAAGATGTGACTCCTGCCAAAGATTTTCAGCTAAATTAAAATTCTCTTGTAATGTACCTTTAACAGTAGTACAAGTACAAGCCCCTTTTCAACAATGGGGTATTGATTTTATTGGAGAGATATCAAATAAATCTAGTGGGGGGCATTCCTGGATAATAGTGGCAACTGACTACTTTACTAAGTGGGTTGAAGCAATCCCCACCAAAAAGGAAACTAGTAAAGTAGTGATAGACTCTTTGTTGAAGCATGTTGTCACAAGATTTGGTTGTCCATAAAGAATAGTATCAGACAATGCCATGTGTTTTAGGTCTAAAGAATATATCAATTTATGTGTTGGATATGGTATTCAAACATCCTACTCTTCACCTTACCACCCACAAGGGAATGGTCAAGCAGAATCTACCAATAAAATCCTGCTTAAGATCATTAAAAGAGTCCTAGACAAAAATCAAAAAGCACGGGACTCAAATTTGACGATGGCTATATGGGAAGACAGAGTGACTAGAAAGAAGGCAATAGGATGTGCTCCTTTTGACATAGTATGTGGAATACAGGCTATATTGGCTCAAAAAAATTTGATGAAAATGTACAAGTTTGTACAGTTGTATGATGAGGATATTGATAGTGATATGCATTGAATAATTAATGACTTAATTGAGTTAGATAAGACTAGGAGGGAGGCTTCTGCAAATAATGCAAAATTCTAATTGCAAGTCAAAAACCTGTATGACAAAAGATCTAAGCCAAGCCACTTTGATGTTGGAGATTATGTATTAATGTGGAATGTTAGATTGGAGGATAAGGGGAAACATGGGAAATTTTATCCAATCTGGCTATCACCATATATCATCCATGAAAGGTATAGACAAAATTTATATTTTTTGAAGGAATTAGTAGGAAACATTCAAGAATAGCCAGTTCATCAAATTTTTTTGAAATTATACTTCTCTTCAAGTCTCTTTTTCCATGAATAGTAGGTTTTGTATATAGTGGGCTTTCTACAGTTAGTTGTTTTTTGTTCCTAGAGTAGTTTATGTTTCTATTGTGTGAAGTAGGTTAGTTTTATTTTCGTTAGTTTTGTTTACTTCCCTTTGAGATTTTGGATTCTTGCAATACCTACAGGAGGTATTCATCCCCAATTAGAGCCATAGTTAAGTCTGTACAAAAAAATTTCCAAACCATTTGAATCATGTGTTTAAAAGCTTCAAGCCAGGTTCTGTGTGTTTCAAAGCCCTTGTTTTGGTCTTTAAATTTTGGAGTCGTTGGTTTAAAACCCTAAGTTGCTAGGGTAGTTTCTAATTTTGAGTTACTTTATCTTATCATTTAAAGTCTTATAAACTCATGTGTCCATTTAGACATCAAGCGGAGCCATATTTTTAGTATCCTACAGACTTCGCACTTTAATTATTTTATTTTACCCTAAGTCTGGATACCCGCAAGCCTTTTATTTTAATGATCACATGTCGTGTAACTTGTTTTCAATCCAACAGATGGAATAAAGGCTTATTTCCAAGATGTGGTCTATCTATCCTTTAAGCGATTAAGCCTGAGCGCCACGTGTTTTTGGTGGGCCCAATATTTATTAAAGGCCTATGGATAAAGTGCATTCAGCTTCCTTTTAATCCAATGGATGACATCAAGATGCAGTCAATCTACCTAGTAATCCATTAAGCTGTGATGACATGTGTATTTTCCGGGCCCAACTTTTGTCAAAGGCTATGATAAAGTGCATATAATTTCTTTTTGATCAAATGAACAACGTAATGAATTAACCTCGAGATATAGTTGATCTATCTTCCAAGCCATTAAGCCTAGATGACATCTATCCTTCTAATGACATGGGCTCTATTTGCATAAAGTTAACTAAATATTAAAGTGCTTACAAGTTCTGATAATTCTAACAGTCAACTTAAAGACTTATAGAGGAGATGCGCAAAATCTAACAAGAAAGCCATTAAGTTTTTATGCCATGTGTCTCAGTGGGTCTGGTTGAAGTCATGAGGAAGGAATTAAAGGGCAAGAACTTGAATTTTGATCTAACAATTGACTTAAAGACTTGGTGATGAGATGCACAAGATCTAACATATAAGCCATTTAGTTTGAGTGACATATGGCAGTCGGCGGGCCTAGCACAATGGTAAAGAGAGGTTAAAAGTGATGTAGTTTGTAGTTGATCTGGCGGTCACCTTAAAGAATTAAAGCAAAGATGTGGTTAATCTAATGTATAAGCCATTAAGTTTGGTTGATGCGTGTCCTATCCATGAAGTTATACCTATAGTTTTCTTAAAGACTTGAAGCGGAGATGCATGAGATCTAACGTATAATCCATTAAGTCTGGTTGACATGTGCCTAAAGTGAATAGTAATCTTCAGGAATTGTTGATAGCTACATGATAGATGAAAAGTTTTTGAAATCTATGGTCATGATTTAAAGTTGTTCTCTTTGTTTAAATGGTTTCATTGAACCGTTGGGCCGCAAAAGTTCAAACATGGTTGAATTGATGATAGAACGTGTGGCCACCTCAGATGAAATTCAATGCAAGGAATTGATAGTATTGAACATATGATTCACCACTTGAGTTTCCAAATGTCATAACTATTGAAGTGATTGGAGCAGTGCTAAGGTTGCAGTATTTTAGCTCTGTGTTACAATTTTGCAAAATGGGTAAGTTTTTCTGTGACTATATTCCTGAGAATTGTGAGTTATAATTGCAGTAGGGTTTTGAGTTCTGAGAAGCAGGTAGATTATGTGTAAAATATGATACTATTGATTAAGAAGCCCTAATTCAAAAATGGCTCCTAAAAGAGATTTCACTAGAAAAATAGATTACCTGGAGAGAAATGTGTGTGATGATCTTTTATAGCAATTAAAAGAATCCATGAATGATGCAAATAAACTCAAACAATTAGTGCCAGTACATTCCCATTTGAAAGTTTGTGAGGGTTTTTATGATAGGGGTAGATGGGAATGAGATGCCAAGACTAGTGTAACTAGTTTGGATCTATTTAAACTAGCTTTCAGTCAGAGAAATTCTTTCACTCCAGACAGTAATATATGGGAATTTGATGTGGGGAAGTTAATAGTCCCTAGTGTTTTCATGGATACAGACTTATTGATCAAAATTGCAGATACATATGATAATTTTGATAGGGATTTTAGGGATATAAATGGAAATATATTGGTGAGCATCACAGTAGAAGAGCTAAGGGAGTTGTTCAAATTGAATGATCCCTCTATCTAGATGGAGAATATTGATACTGATCACTTCAAAGAAGTATATGGAGCTCAAAGAAATTGCCTCAGGACTGGGCCTTTAAAGGAATATTTTAACAAGATAGGAGGTTTGATTGTAGTAGGCCCCAATACACCTGAACCTTTCAAATCAGACTATTTCAATTCAAGAGCCAAAATAATGTATAATGCCCTATGTCATATTTTTTGAGAGGATGAAGAAGTAGCAATGCCTATCCACTACATGTTTATGATGGTTCAAATTATTCATCCACACTTGGCTGCCATTTTTTATTTTTCTACCCATATTGCTGAGATAATTCATGAGGGTTTAACAGGTATAAAAGATACCAAGGTAGTTAGGTCATTTGGATGGTATTCCCTGTTGATGCATATGACATTATATAAGAATGTTGATTATTTTGAGGAGGAAATGGACCTAATGAGACTTAAATATGATGTAGAAATGTTTGTCCAATTATGGAGTGCATATTTTTGATGGAACATAAAGAATGTCAGTTTCATCACTTTTGATAGGTACTTTGGCTCTAGAATCAGACCATTGTTGTTCTTAGAAAATCCAATAATTCCCAAGGGTTTATTGACTCTTTTAAGACCAAAGTAATATGCTAAAACTATTTAGATAGTACAAAATTGGGGTGACATCATTTTGTATCTTGTTTTTAGAGTTTATGGTTTCAGGGGAGTTCCAAATGTACTTCCATATCATGTTCCCCTTAAGATAGGTGTTGCGGAAATACTCAGGCAAATGGGTGGGCTGCAAGAGGAGGCATTAACACGAAAAATGAAAGGCTTCATATTCCCCGCTATTACAATTTCACACTAATTCATTATCACAAAAGGAGGATGGATACAGTTGCATAAGTACCTTGAACCTTATCAGATGGAAACACTAGTGATAATATGTGCTGATAATGAAGGATTCATAAGTGAGATGTTTAGAAAAAGAATAAAGTGTTTAACATTGGAGCACCAATTTAATTTTCCTGAGGACATAATCAGAAATGAGTATAACTTGAAAGAACAAGAGATCAAAAAGGAAAAACGGTTGGTGTACAAGAAAACTTTGGATTTTGTTCATCACTTTGATAAGGGATATGATCCCTTAAAATAATTCATGCTCTGGGAAAAGAAGATAGAATCCTTAATGACAATGTTTGAAGATATCATGCAAGCATTGAATCAAAAGAAATAAAAGTTCATAGAAGAAGAGCTAGAGAAGGCTAAAGAAATTTTGAATAAGGCTATCCCTGCTAGAGGTATTCCACTAGGTAGGAATGTCTTGCAGAAGAAAATATGGTATAGTGTGGTATTGCCAACAACAAAGATAGCTTCTACTTTAAAATTAAAGAGACCCATTGAATTAGGTGCACAATCATTGCAAAAGGAAAAGGATAGAAGAAGGGGGACATCAACAAGAAGATATTTACTCCCCTTCCCAATCTCCCCTGCATATGGATGAACAAACAATTGCTGAGAAATTAGTGCAGATGGGAAATATAGGGCACATTTTTGTAACATCTTAGGAGATGCAAGAAGGGATGCCAGAGGCTCCCAAACATGCAGAGATGGACTTTATAGTGGCTGAATTTGTTGGTAAGGAACTAGATCCCATCACAAAGTAAGTTAATGATTATTTTCTATTAGATGATAAATTTTTCAAAGCTAGGGTGTTTTTCCATTTCGTCTGGGGAATTCATATTAATAAATTCAAAGAAAAGTGTTAGAAATGGCAAAAAGATCAACCTGATAAGGGTAAGGATGAAATTGAAACAAAGGTAAAGTAGGAAATGATGGCCAAATTCGATAAAGTCACTCTTGAAGAAGTCCAAGAATTGGTTAGAAAAGAAGGAGTCCTTATTCTTCCAGAATGGGATTTAGCAGATGCCATAGTATTTGATGCCATCAGAAAAGAGACAAAACCAATGCATACTAATGAAGTATAAGCTCAACAAGAATTTGTTGGTGTTAAATTCAGTGAAGACCATGCAACATTGGTTATTTGGTCACTAAAAAGGATGGAAAATAAGAAAATTGGTGGAGATACTCAGGCTGAACATTCAGGCAGTCTATTAGTGAGAAGAGTTGCAGAAAATTTAGGGGTGGATGTAGCGAGCCTAACATTAGAATCTGCAAAGTTCAACATGAAGGTAGAAGAGAAGAAAGAAGAAAAAATTCAAATCCTAAGGACCAAGCTAGAAACATTTTTGAAGGATTACAATGAGGAAAAGGTGAAGTCCTTGGAGAAAGACAAGAAAATTTCCATACTAGAGGGAAACAATTAGCTTAATTTTCTCCTCAAAGGATGATAGCACAACACCCACATCATCCTTCTTCCTCTAGTACAATTATATATTTTCCTTCATCCCCTATGCCACCTAGCCCTACTACAAAAATAGACCTAGATTTAGAAAGAGACGGAATGGTTGCTGAAAGGACCAGGTTGGAATAAATAAGAAAGAAGTGGGAGGAAGAAAGAATAAAGTTCAAGGAAGCACAAGAATGGGTGCAACAAAAATATGCAGATAAAATTAATGCCACACTTATGCATTTTGCAGATGATTTAAATCCTCCTTCCATTTACTTACAAAGTAAGAAAATTATGAGCATAATGGATGATTGCAATTGCAGACAAAGATAAGTGGGATTCAATTATGAACAGGTGGAAAGGAAAAAGGGAAGAATTGAATTATTTTTACTCCGTATCCATTAAAGAAAATAATGTCAACATTTTGCTAGCTATCACTTACAAGTTTTTTAAACTATTGGTAGATTTGGACATAAAGAGGAGTATCATCCTGAAAAAGGTAGAAACATTGAAGAAGGAATACTCAAAAGACCGTTATGAGATCTTCCAAAATCTATTTAGGGAAAATGGTGAGATAAAGAGGGAAGGCTTATGGATTAGCCAAATGAATGATGAATTGGAAACAAGGATAAACAATATCATCACTTTGGAGAGTACACTTTTATTTGTTCAAATAGTTGAAATTATTAACAAAGCCAAGTTGTATTTTGAATTTTGGAAAGAGGAAATTGAGAAGGAAAAGGTCAGTTGGGATGAGCTGAATAGAAAGAAGGATGAGGTCATAAGTTTCCCTTGGCTGAGTGATGATGTGTTCACCTTCTGGAAAGACAAATACAATGTAGCTAACCAAGGAGAAGATGATGTGGTGTAGAAGGAAACAAGTGGAAATTCTTCCCAACATTTTGAATAAGACAGGTAAAGGAAAAATATCTTACATTATAAGACCAAGGCACCAGACTCCAGGTGGTGACTTTCAAGCAATTTTAAAGTAGTTGTAGGGACCAGGCGGTCAAAAGAAAAAGTACTTAGAAAATATTGTAACAAAGTGGTTATCACTTCACTTGTTAATTTGTCTTTTGTATGAGTCATGTATTTTTTCCTCATTCCAATTGATCGAAAGCTTGATGCAATCCTATTCCATAAAAGGATTCCCAAGATCATTGGAAGGGAATGTAAAATTGGGTATTGAAAACATATTGTAAATTTTTTAGTCAGGAAATATAGTAGAAATTGTACTAGATTAGTTTCAAGATTAGAAATAAAGTTCAAGTTCTTGTAGCATTTTATTCAGGTGGCTATCTTTAATTACATCTTGTAAACAGAAGTGTGATTCTTTGTACTTAATACAAAGATCATGGTTCCAATCTCTCATGTGGTGTTCATCTGATGAGTTATGAATTTTCCAATTCATTAGCATAGATCTTATCTATGTGTATATAGTTGTTTTAGAGTTTTGATCAAGGATCAAATTAAATGATGCTCTAATTGATACATAGATTCATCTGGGTATACAATAGGATTTCATAAGTAGTATGGGTTTGGGATAATTGTGTTCATGGCCTGTAATCTTTGATAATAATTAAATTTTGCATATTATATTTTTTTTGAGAGTGTAGCACAATGGATAAGGCATTGATCAGAAGCTAGTAATTGTCATGTTGTCGCATGTCTATTATATATATTGACTATGTTTCTGCAAAGACAAACATAAAATCCAATAGGTCTTATATTTTCACAAGTTTTGTTATGTTCTATTCATCTCATGCTTCATTCCATGGTTGATGTTCAATGGATAATTAGCCATTTATCTAGTATCTCCTGGTTATGTTGAGTTTGTATGAGATTCTTGCTTGATTGACATCTTAAGGAATATTTCAAGGTGTTAAAGGGTCTCCCCCCTTGGTTTAGAGGAACCTAAAGTGTAGAAGTATGGTAGGCATGCTTGTCAATTGGTCTTTTTCATTAGATTGATAAAAATAGTTGGAGTTGGCTTCTCTTTAAGATCTTGCCATAAAGCGAAAAGGTTGTTGTGCAGTTATCACAACATTAAAAACAACCCACAAAGTGATTGGTGGATTACTTCTCCTAGATAGATGAGGTTGTGGATTCTTAATCAGATAGGGATGGATCCTGGAGTACTTACTTGCACATCTTGGGATATTGTATTGGGGCTCATGTGTTCTGGCATAGTTGTATCATGATTTACATGAGGTTGTGTATCAAGAGAGCATAGCAATATTGGGCAGAGCCATATTGTTACAGTTATGGACCTGGGAGCACATCCCAATCACTAGACCAATTCCAGCTCAAGTGCGGGGTCAAGGATGGTTGCATGCATTCCTTTATGATGGCGTGATTATCCAGCATCGTCTAGGGATGGTTGAGTACTGGTGCAGGATGATATATGATATATATTAGGTCATCTTGAGACCTTACCTTAGTTTTGATGGATGGAGAGAGGATGATGATGAGCTTCCTTATATGTTCTCCCCTCGATGGGTGATTGGTCGATCACCACTTGTGATTGAGAGATTCTACTTTGGTAGAGTGTTATGACAGTTTGGTAGGATACAAGATATGTTGTAGGGTATGGCATTATATGATTAGGTACAGACAAAGTGGTCCATGTGGGGAGCTCAACTAGATTATGATTTTTCCTGTGATCAGATTGACATGTTGGGATTCATTCGTTGGGATATGTTAGAGCATTTTGTTGATGCATGGATGTATGTTGAGTACAGGGAATGGTTTTATAGACATAGATTCATGAGATACATTGATCCAACAGAGCCTATCCCTAATTTAGATGAGACATTTGATGATGATGATGATGATGATGGAGGAGATGGTGATGGAGGAGGTCAGAGAACACCTAGAGTATAGTGGGATTTGAGAGTTCTGAGAGCTCCTAGGGTACCGAGAGCTCCTAGAACTTTAGGCAGAGGATAGATGGGACCTCGAATGTGGGGTGGTCATGTCAAAGATAGGGGTGGTGGATATGCACCTAGATAGAGATAGGTGGTTAGTCCCATACTAGTTGTAGCATGTGGTCATCATAGATAGAGAGATGCTAGATAGGTACATCTTGATCAGGCCAAATATGTATCAAGATCACAGGTTCAAGGACAACACATTCCATTACAGTAGGTTCCTATCATACAACCATAGGTCAGTTCATCTCCCACAAGTCTAGTACATCCACCTCCACCTAGCATAGTGGAGCAGGATATCCAGAGCCTACAGATAGGTTTCTTGGCTATGTTAGCTTAGGTGGCTCATATTAGTGCTATGATTTTCATTTATGAGCAAGATATAGCATATGAGCCAAGGTACATCAACCTGTTAGGTTCCTCCTAGGACCACAGATAGATCAAACATGGGTCCTGATGGGCTAGGGGATACAGGTACAAGAGATGGATTAGGTGCTAGGACTGGTGATGGATTAGGTGCCCCTACTGGGTCTTGACTGGATACATCTTTGATATTGATCCTCAGGATATGTATTGATGTACCATATGTATGATTGATTAGGAATTTGATGATGTACCATTTTTGTTGATGTATCTTGATATACATATATTTATGGACATTTGGATGGACATTTATTTATGATGCTCTTTGATTCTATGATGTTGTTTATGATGTTGATGTGAGATTCCTTTATATGGAGATCTATATGATTTCTATGATGCATTTAATTTTATATGCTATGGATGAAGTGTCTTAGATATGACATAGATAGATGGATGCAAATGATTATGCAACTACTTATATATGATTTTTTTATTTATGATGAATGTAATAATTTATGTGATGTAATGGTAAAATGAAAGCAACTATCTTTTTTATTTTGATGTATGAAACTTATATGAAATGTACTTTTTAAATGGAGGCAACATTGATAATTATTAATGCTTTTAATGAATCTTTTTCTTTTCTCTTTTCTCTTTTCTCTTGTAAAATATAATGACTAATGATTAATGTAATGAATGAATGCAAAAGAGAATCTCACATCAATTTTTTGAAACAAGATAATTGAATTTTAACCCCCAAAATTGATTAACCCCCTTGAACTTGGAAAATTCTTTAAATATGCAATTAATCTAACATGAAAATGCAATGCAATGTAACTAATTGTCACTAGCTTTTTGTGAAAGAAATGCAATAGAGATATATTTTCATCATTAAGCATTATGGAACTAGGAGAAAATAAAATCATCACTAACCACATCATGATGATATTAATACCACTTTCATCACTTTGGTAACCATTAGGAAACTAGTACAACCCTCACTAGTTGAATAATCAACTATGGGAGTATGAATACTGGTTTCATCAGATTCAATGTTGCAAGTGGATTTTGGTATTAAGATATGGAAGATCTAAATAGCCAAGGTATCCATTTGTGTAAAAAAACAAAGGTTAACCCTCCTTCCTATATGAAAGTCCTTGATGATTATTTGATGACCATTTCCTTAGATGAATTCACACAAGTTGGTGGATCTTCATCAAAACAGTCACTCAAAGTCAATAAAATATCATGTCTTCATTATCGCCAATCTAGTCAAAACATCATCGATTAGCTAAAAAGACATGACAACATGCAATGAATATCATCAAAAGCTTCAAGTTTTTTGTATTATATCAAGATTTTCAATAGAATTTCCAAACATTCTGATCATTTAGGTTTTATCAATTTTTAATCCTGATAATAAAGTCATGAAGTTCAAGGATCAAGTGGCAAGATAGAATGCTTGATTTGAACAATGATATCCATCAAAGGTTCAACAATATCTCTTCACTAAAGTTATGAAAATATCCTTTGACATGTGACCAAAATTATCACTTATTAAATTTGTTGGTATCAAAACCAATGCTTTTTCGCCCAAGTGACAAATAAGACCATGTGAAAATCTTGGGCAAATGAAACCTAGTATGTGACAATGCAGCTCAGAGACTTTATCATGACTATGCACAAATGATAGATGCAATGAGGATATAAAAAAGGGATGATTAAAAGGAAATATGTACAAATGCAACTAGGAAAGATCTAAGGATCAAAAAGTGTCTGATTGCCAGGTTTTCACCTTTTGAGGTTTATTGCTCTTTTTCTCTTTTTTGGTTTTCTTGAAACTCATCACCCTCACAATAAGCTAGCTTGTAGGTCCCCATTCCAAAAGAGGAAGTAATTACAAAAGGTCCAAGCCAATTTACCTCCCATTTTCCTTTCTTTTCTCTATCTGCTTGGTTTTTAGGGTTTTCTCTTAACACTAAGTCTCCCACTTGAAAGGTTCTAGGTTTGATATTCTTATTGTAATTCCTTGAGATTATATTTTGATACACTTTAAAATGATCATAAGCTTGTGTTTGATGTTCCTCCAAAAATTTCAATTGTTGAAGTCAGGCGACCCTATAATCCTCATCATTGATTAATCCTTGAAATGAAACTCTTAAGGATGGGATTTCAACTTCCAAAGGTAGAACAAATTTTTCCCCATAAACCAAGGAAAATGGTGTAGCTCCTATTGGTGTTTGAATGCTAGTTATGTAGGCCCACAATTTCGGTTTTATTTGGATATGCCAATCTCTTCCTGATTTGTTAACCTTTCTTTTCAATATTTTGAGGATATTCTTATTTGTAGCTTCGGCTTGTCCATTACCTTGAGGATAGTAAATGGAGGAAGAATGATGTGTTATATGGAAGGTCTCACATAGTTCATCCACATCTTTATTCTTGAATTTTTTCCTATTATCCATGATGATGGAATGAGGAATATCATATCTACAAATTATCTAATTAAGCATAAACATAGAAATTTATTTTCCCATTGCAGTTGTCAAAGGTACGACCTCCACCCATTTGGTAAAATTTTTTGTTGTTGTGATGAGGTATTTGTGACCATTTGAAGAAGGTGGATAAATCATTCCAATAAGATCAAACCCCAATTGGTAAAATGGCCATGGTGTGATGAATGGGTGTAACTATTGTGCAGGTGCATGGATCATGTCTCCATGGTATTGACATTTTGAACACACTTTAACAAAGTGGCAAGCATCCTTTTCTATGGTTTTCCAAAAATACCCCATATGAAGGATTTTCTTGGCTAGGTTTAACCCACTCGAATGTGATCCATAGATACCCTCATGAACATCTCTTAAAGCTAAATTTGATTCCTCATCCACTAGACACCTAAGAAGTGTTCTTTCAAGACCTTTTCGATACAATGTGTCAAATAGGATAGTGTAACGAGCCGCTTGGCATATAAAATGTCATTTTTGGGCATGAGTTTGGTCTAAAATTAAAACTTGGTCTTTGAGATAGGTATAAATGGGTCTGTACCAAGGTGAGTCATGTCCATTTATAAGGAAAATGATTTGAGTTTCAGGTAGGTCAAAATCTGGTTTCACCAACTCTTCCACCAAGAATTTGTACCTCACATTCTAATCAGGCATTTGAAGTAAAGAAGCCAAAGTAGCCATAGCATCTACAGCTCTATTCTTGTACCTTGGGATTTTCTCAAATGTGATCAAGAAAAATTATTTCTTCTAGTCATCTACCATCCTTTTATATGGAATTAATTTTTCATCCTTAGGTTTATACTCATCATTAATTTTATTGATGACTGATTGGGAATACCCATATACTTGCAGTTCTATGATGTTCCATTCTAAAGCCATTTTGATGTCTATGACTAAAGCTTTGTATTATAAAATATTATTTTTGCATGGGAACAAAATTTTATAAGACTTAGGAATGGTGTATCCTTGTGGTGCAATCAATATAATTCTAACCCCTGAACCATTTTGAGTGTAGGATCCATCGAAATATAATTTCCATGCTTTGGCTTCAACATTGACTATCTCTGAATCTAGAAATTCTACTTGAATAGGATGAGTAGAAACTAAAGGATTTTCAGCCAACTGATCAGCTATGACTTGGCCCTTGATAGATTTTCGGTCCACATACTCAATGTCAAATTCACTAAGTACCTTCACCCATTTAGAAATTCTTCTTGTTAGGGATGTTTTGCTAAGAAAATAATTTAATGGATCAATTTTGCAATCAACTTCACCTTGTGTATCAACATGTAATGTCGTAGTTTTTGTGAGGCAAAAACTACCGCTAGACAAGCTAGCTCCATGAAGCTATAATTCAACTCATATTTGATCAAGGTTCTGCTTAAGTAGTAAATGGCTCTTTATTTTCCTTCATCATCCTCTTGTACCAACAAAACCCTTAAAGCTCTCTATGTTTCTGAAATGTATAAGAGTAAGGGTTTTCCTTTGATGGGAGGCATAAAAATAGGTGGATTTACCAAGAATATCTTCAATAGGGTGAAAGCTTGTTCACATTCATCATCCCATTTAAAAATGGTATCCTTATGTAGCAATCTTCTAAGAGAGTGACACTTTTTTGCTAATTGAGAAATGAACCTCCTAATAGATTTAAGTATTCCTTGGAGTGACCTCATTTGACTAATGTTTTTGGGAGTTTCCATTTCCATGATTGCTTGTACTTTTTTCAAGTCCACTTCTATCCCTTTTACGGAAACTATGTAGCCCAATAGCTTGCCAGATTGAATACCGAATGCACATTTCTTTGGATTTAACCATTCTTTAAATTTCTCCAATCTTGTGAAAATATTTTCTAGGATAGATAAATGGTCTTTTCTTTCATGTGATTTTTCTAAGATATCATCCACATTGTCTTCTAGGAAAGTATGCATCATGTCATGAAAGGTAGTTGTCATTGCTCTTTTATAGGTTGCTCCAGCATTTTAAGGCCAAAGGGCATAAGATTCCAACAAAAAGTACCCCAAGGGAAATTGAAAGTGGTCTTTTCTTGATCCTCAAGTGCCATTTGAGTCTGATTATAGTCACTAAATCCATCCATAAATGAAAACATAGAATGTCCTGCCGTCAAATCCACTATAACATGAATGCTAGGTAATGGAAAACCATCCTTAGGGAAAGCAAGGTTAAGGTCTCTAAAATCTATGCATATTTGAATGGACTTGTCATGTTTAGTGATAGGTACAATATTGGAAATCCATTCTACATAAGCTATTACTCTTATGAAGCCAACTTTTAGTAACTTTTCCAATTCTGTCTTGACCAATAAAGCTACATGGGGATGCATTTTTATCAACTTTTGCTTCACAGGTTTTACGTCAGGCCTCACATTAAGGTTGTGCATTATGAAACTTGGATCTAATCCTGGTATGTCTTCATATGACCATGCAAAGTTTATTTAATTTTCTTGAAATAATTTGATGAAATCCTTCCTTTCTGATGGATTCAATGATGCTTCTAAGTGAATAAACTTAGGATCCAATTCGGTGCCAATATTGACCTTTTCTGTTGGCTCAATGGGGATAGGAGATCTCTTGTCTTCATGTTTAGGTAGGGTATCCAATCTCTCTTCCTTAGGTTCCACAATTGGGTTTTCGCCTTTGGAAACATCCATTATTTTCACTTTTTTAGGGTCTAGTACTGCCACATGGTGGTTTTCACCACTAGACCTTTTCATTTTTTTTCTTTTATCTTGTAGATTAAGAGATTGGACCCCTACTTCCATCATCATATTTATATTGAATTCATTGGTGGAAGATGTCTCAACCACATTAAGGTATTGGGTCATAACATTGTCATTGGGAAAATAGAGTATGTCATTAGGTTTAGTTAAGTCCTAATCAATGAGTTTGGGATGAATAAGGGCTAAGGAATCATTAGGAAAGTTGTCATTTGAAGGGTTCAAGGACACGGATTTGTTTGAGGGTTCATACATTGTATCACTTAAGTCAATAACATGTACTTTCTTGAGGTGTTCCATGGAAGTAGGATCAAAATTCTCTTCACTAGACTCATTGTGGATTTCTATGAGAAAGAATGTGTGTGGATTAAATCTAACATTTGAATAAACCCCCCATGAAGGTACCAAAGGTTCACCTATCCATCGATTGCCACTAGATGCTTGTCCTGCATTATATTCTTGAGGAACAATTGGTACATGTGTAGAACTCTAACCTTGATCCATATTGTCTTGATTTTTGGCATTAGGTATAGTAGCATAGGTATGAATAACATCTACTTCTTTATTGTGACAAGAATCTTCTAATAGGGAATCCCACTCATATTCTTTGGATTCATCCTCACTCTATGATCCTAACATGTGTACATGCTCATAGGAATTATGCCTAGAACATGAACCAACTTATTTCTCTTTATACCCTATTCCTCATTTCTCATCCTTTGACCTCCAAGGAGGTTGGATAGGTTCTAGCAAGCCTTTATTTCAGATTCCTAAGGATCCTCTTCCCTTTTACCCCATCTTTTGAATTATTTGAAATCCCTTTCCATATTGATCAATTTGGATGGTGACATGTTGTACTCTTTCAATGGGATTGTTTAAAGTGTCCTCTTTGTAGAGCCATTGTAAAAATTCATTATCCTCCTTATCTAGGGCTAATTGATCACTCTCTCTTACAAAATGAGATTTTTATTATTGAGGTGGATGAGAACTTGAAGGTTTCTCATGTGTCTTTGGGGAAGTTGGTAAATCAAATAGGGAAACGAAATATTCCCCCACTCCTTTGGAATTTATTCTACATTGTTTTTAAAATTTATGCATCATCTCACTCATATTTTGGTAGTTGTCCTTCTTGGTTTGTTCTCTTTCATCCTTGGAGGGTCTCTAGATTTATACCTTTGGTGTAGAATCTTTAACTAAATTTTCATTGGAACTTTGACCCTCATAAATAACTTTATCCTTTCCCTTAGTTGATGTAGATAAGTTAGTTTCATTAGGAATTGAAGTAGATGTAGCATTTAATGTAGAAGTAGGACCTTCCTCTATGGTTTCTTCAATTATGACACTAGGAATGATTCCTTCCCTATTATGTTGAATAAATAACTCATGAAGAGGTTTCACCATGTTGCAATATTGAAAGGGATTAGAATCTCCTCCAATAGTTATTTCTTCACCCATGCATGGAAACTTGATACATTGATGATAGGTCAAAGGCACCGCTTGCATATCATGAATCCATGGCCTACGTCCCAATAAAATATTATAAGTTAATTTCATGTCAAGAGATTGAAAAATGGTATCTTTCTTGATAGGACCCACTTGAATGTGAAAATCCACCATTCCTTTAGAATATCTTGCTTCCTCATCATAATCCTTTATAGTGATTTGTTTCTTGGGATCAATAGATGACTTAGTTAACCCTAAATATTTGACTAGGTTCAAGGTACACATGTTAAGATTGGCTCCTCCAACAATGAGGACTCTCTTAACCCTATGATTTTGGATTAAGACTTATATATGAAAAGGAAAATTTTGAGGATGATTGATTAACATATCATATTGTTCTGAAAATGAAAGGCAACATGGTGCAACAAGATGCCCTACCATGTTTTGAAACTTATCATCCTCCAAGTTTATAATAACATTAGTTTCCACTAGATCTCTTTCCAATATATCCTTTTAATTGGGATAAAGTTTTAATAACTCCAAAATACAAATTTGTGTTGGAGTCTTTTGTAATTGATCAACCAAAATATAAGGCTTTGTTGTAGGAGGTGTTTGTTTAGACAAAATAGTTGAGTGTGTGGGACCAATAGGTTTAGGAGGACCCCCTTGTAGGGTAATCCTTGCTTCTTGACCCTTAGTGATAGAATTAGAAGTCTCCTTTTTGGGTTGTTCCTTTATCACCAAAACATTAACAACATTCTCATGTCCAGATAAGGTATTGATAGTATTGTCATAATGATGAGCAAAATTAACATTGTTGTTACCTTTGGAATTGTTGCCATTGTTGTTCTAATTTGAAGACTCACCTTTCTCATGATTAAAGAAAGGTGTTTTAAAGGTCATATGATCCTCATTGTTTTGGGGCCCTTCCACTTTAATCACACCATTATCAATTAAATCTTGCACCACATGTCTTAAGCGCGTGCAATCATTTTTTTTGTGCCCCCTATTGCGATGGTATTCACAATTGTTTGATGAATTCCACCATGGTGGCTTGATGGGTGGCTCAAAATGCTTAGCTTTGGGTAAATCAATGATATTTTTGGAAATAAGGGTTCACAATGCATTCTCAAGGGGTTCTCCCAAAGATGTAAACTTCCTTATAGGCGTTGGAGCAAAGAAGGGTTTAGGCTTGTTAGCCACTTGATTATTTCCAAAGTTATTGTTATTGTTGAATGAAACCTTGGGAGATTGATTCACATTATTAGCTTGATTTTAGCTTCATGTGAGATTTAAGGGAGTAGCCTTTAGGTTGTTTTCCTCCACAACCCCATCATTCACCAAACCCTTTTTATTATTCTTGACCCAAAATTGGTTGTTGTTTGGAGGAGCTTTATTATTGTTGGTGTAATTGTTGGAGGTATCATGATTAGTAGAATTATTGTTTTCCTTATAAATATTTATCTCTCCACTTTTCAACAAAACCTCTTCTATGGTAACTCTATTCTCAATTAGGTCTTGGAATGAATGTGGGCATTGCAACCTCAACCTATAGTTCATCTCCATGTTCAAGCTATTAACAAAAATGTCTATTTTCTCCTTTTCAGGTACACTTTGAGGGTATCGTGCGAATACCACTCTCCATCATTGTAAGAAGAAAATGAATCCTTCTTTATCACATTGCTTGGTGTTACATAAATTTAACATTATGACCTCATGCTTAATGTTGTAAGAGTAATGGGTCACAAACTTGGAAGCCAACTCTTCAAATGTGTGATTACCAGAGGGTAGTTTTGAAAACCACTCCATCATTGTTCCTCCTAGGCTCCTTGGGAAAATTATCATTAAATATGTTGTATCATGCATGAACTTCAAGCTCAATGCAAAAAATTACCTTAGATGATCGTGGAGATCAGATATTCCTTTGTATTTATCATACTTAGGAAAGATTTCATTCGGGGGAATGGTACCATAAATTTTTTTTTTTCAAATGGAAATGGACATAGTGCTTTGATAGAAAAGGGTTTAGGAGCCCCTACTTGTTTCATGTTGTCCAATTGAGCTTGAAATAACTTAAATTGTTTGTTCATCATAGCCATGGGATCATCTTCTTCTTTCTTCTTCAACTTGTAAACATCATAATCATGGGGTAATTGAACCCCTTATTGGGCTAAGTCAAAGAAGTATTTCTCTCTATCCTTCTCTAGTATCTTTCCCATGACATTCATGAAGAGGCAATTTTGTAAGGCCTCATTGATTCTTTCTTCCATGGGCTCTTCATCTTCTTGTTCATGGCCATCATGTAAATGAGGATCTTCTTAGTTTATCTCCTCATGTCTTTCTTCCCTCCCACCTTGACCATGGTTTAAGTTTTGATCAGCCTCATTATTATGCAAGTCATTCATGTTTCCCAAGGGCATGGCCATGTTTGGTGGCTCTTCTTCTTTTTTTCCTTCAATGGATAAAGGAGTTACAACAGGTTCTCGACTTGAGAATGAAACCCCTTGAAAAAGATGTCCCATCTGGTAACAATATATTTTTGGTATAATGTGACCTAGTAAAGGCCATAATTAACATGATTGATCGCAAGTTGGCAATAATACCCTAAAATCCTTTTGCAATTTTGAAATTTTAACCAGATGTAAGGATTTTAACCAGTTAGGGTTACAGTCACAGAGAACTCCAAAAAGTGTATCTGAAAAATTTATAAAATTATGTCCAAACCCTCTGAAAAAGCTCTCTATTTTCCACTTTCTATTTCTGGGCATCACTTTGATGCAATGTACGTGTGACTTTGAACTTTGCAGGCGGTAACTGGAATTGTTTCCCGTGGAAATTTGCAATTTGTAGGCATTGTTTAGCCATTTATAGGTGTTGTTTGGAAACTTGCAGGCGTAACTTTCCAGTGAGTTAGGTGTTGTTTAAATGTTTGTAGGCATGAATTCCATTTATAGGCATGATAGAAATGATTGTAGGCATTATTTGATCTTCTGTACATGTTACTTTGCTGGTCAAGTTGATTTTTCATAGTTTTTAAGGTTTTAAAATTGTAAAGTTTATGATCAGATCTGAAGGATTGAATTCTTGCTTGAAAATTAAGATACAAACACAACACACACACACATCAAATTTGTATCTTACTCCTAAAACACACCAAGTGTATGTTCCTAGATGTTTTAAGGGGTCTTGAACAAGAAATTATTCCAAACAATCTACCTAGAGTCAAATTTGGCTTTTAAACAATGGCTCTAACAAGGTAGCTTGCTAATTAATAAGGTTTTAGTTGACACCTCCATTATAAAATATGAAAAGTCTCTTATACCCTCTTGCAAGGGCTTCCCAAATGCATGAAAGTACAATTTTTCTCAATCCTGAAGGACTACTTGAGGAATTGAATATTCTTAGCACAATTTAGTCACTTCAACGCTTTGAGGAAGAGTGCAATTGATTATAGTGGGTTGGATAGTATCAAAGCTTAAGTGATTGTCTCCCACTTTGGGTTGTTCCCTCTCACCATCCTTGTAAGGAAGTTCTCGGGAGGTAGGCCCTCTAAGTATCTAGCTATCTAACATGTATATGATAAAGAAAAAAATGAACTTAGTCAAGTAAGTTTGGGAGTTTGATTCACTCAAAGAGTGAAGAGCATATCCTTATTAATTTCCGTAATTCCAAGCACTTCAAACACATTTATTAATTTTTAACCTCTTGACAAGGAGGTTCTTAAAAACTTGAAATGTTTGGTTCAATTCTGCCCTTTATTTCTACCACCCAAACGCAACACTTTTGGTTTTTTTATCAACTTTGAAAAGTTGAGAGCATATACCTAATGTCTTGTTCAGAATAGACAATAATAGGGTGTCCCTATTAGACTAGATACAAATGAAATTGCCACAATTTAAGGAAATCAAGCTTGTTAAGATAAATACCTCATTTCGATGCTAGCAAAGGCTAGGCACTTTTTTGAGAATTTTTCTTTGTTTTTGCTCATTGACCTAGTGGCGATTGTTCCCTTTCTGTCTCCACCAACAAGTTAGTCAACACCACAACCAAAGTGAAGAAAAACCAAAATTGAAAGGATAAAAAATTAGGATCCTTAATGACTTTTGCAAAATTTCAACTTAATGAACAAAATCAATTTAGAGAAGGGAATTTATTTTTATAAGAATTACTGATTTTAACAAAAATGCTCATATAACGCTTTCTCTTCTTCTAAACTTTCCAAAATAATAGCACTATGAATTTTCTTGGAGTGCTTTTTTTGGATCCTTGCCTCTTTTCTTTCCCTTTTGACCCGCATCTCTGGCTTCTACACCTTCAAGTGTCTATTCATCTATAGAAAACAAAACAACAAAGCATTAGTTATATGGATTTATTAATATGCAAGTAAGAAAAACAAAAAATTGCATGCGTCATTTTATAGCTTTTAAGAATTACTTTGTAGTACACTAAACATTTCTTTGTAGTAATGTAGGTGTTACTTTGCAGTCTCTTAAGCGTGACTTTACTGATTATAGGCGTAAAAAGAAACTTACTAGGCATGACAAAGTAGATTAAATGCGGTAAAGAAAAGTGCACAGGAAATAGAAACAAGGTTGTAGGCATTATTTTCTAAATGCCAGGCATCGCTTTACGAGAACAAGCGTCACTCTTTATTTGATAGGCATGATAGAATTAAGACATAATATAGAAATAATTAGCAAGCATCATTTGATTGCTATCAGGTGTCATCATTTAGCTTGTATGCAACACTTTACCTGCAATCTGCAAAACAAACATTGGGCGCCATTTGTGTGTGTATTTTTACACCTTTATGAGATTAGTTTATTTACTAACAATTCTATGGAAAAACATTAACAATTTAAGCTAAGAATTGAAATTAAATCCTTAATAATCCCATGGATCTCTAACTAGACATGCTAATAGAGCTCTTAGCCTTAACCTCTACTAGTGACAGTCCTAGAATAAGAAAATGATATTGATATGCCTATATAGTTCACAAATTCTCTCAAATTGCCTCAACAATTCACTCAAATGCTCTCAATTATGCTTTGATATGGCTCAAATTTATTTGAAAATATTTCAATTTCTCTAAAAATGACTATAGTATGGATGCTTTGCATTCGAATGTCTATGATTGATTATGCTTGCAAAATGGATTCTATTTATAAGATTTTCCCAAGTGTGGGGGGTAGAGTCAATTGATCATGGTTTAGCCTTGATTGAGTGAAAGGCTTCAAATGGTTTCAAATGTGGGGACAATTTAAATGATTGTCTCAAAGCTTGGGACAAGATGAGTGGATGAAATTGAAAAGACCAAATGAGTGGTAGAGATTGCAAATTTGGAGTGATCCATGTGCTTTGCCTTCTCAATTCTCATTGGTTCTTTTAATCCTTGCTGAAAGATATTAGGATTTATTAATTCAATCAATTAATTAATTTAACCATGTAGGGGAATAGGTTGGATTTAATTTTTTGATTTAAACTATACAATTAAAATTAATTAATTATTTGATTGATCCCTTTAGACTTATATTTAATTAATTAATGTCATTTTTTAATTGATCCTTTGATTTAAATTGATTTATCCTTATTTGATTTAATAAATGTACATTTGATTTGATTTGATCCATTTTGATGAGATTTCGTACAATTTGTTGAGATTTGCATATTTGCTTGATTAGAGAACACCTGACCAGTTTTAGGTGTCTACAGAGTGATATAAAGAAAACAAAAGGGATAACCTCTCGAGGAGAATCCGAGTACCTATTTTGACAAGGGTGATCTAGGAAAAAATTTTGACTTCTCTTGATCTTAGAGATTGGTGATGTAAGATATTGATTATGACTCTTGCCTTAGATGAGATAAAGTAGTTTATAAATATTTGATGAAGCTAAGATAATGGTATCAAGATAATCTAATCTAAACTTTTGAACTATCAATGGTAAACAAAAAGTCAAACTGTCAAAGAGGGATGATCCTAGATGTTTTGAGATTCACACTGATTCTTCGTTATTTCCTTAGATGTGTACACTGTTAGAATAATAAAGTGATTCCACTTATTTATTAAATCATATTGATTTAATTATTAAGTCGCATTGATTTAATTATTAAGTCACTTATTATTCTCTATTTCACTTAAGCTAAACTTTAGGCATATAATAATTAATTCTTTTATTAATTATTATTATGCAACCTAGATTTTTCCCTTTTAGGGTTTCAATCACCTTCATAAGGTTTGATCTCTTTGTTTTTGTATTCCCTCTTTGAATGAATATTTTATCTTTCAGAACTTTTTTGTCTCCAAGCTTTGCTTTTGTAACAGGTTATTTTTCATGCACATGATCTTGGCTTATGAATTCTTTGAATTCTAACATGGTATCAGATCCTTGCTACTACTGCCCATTCCTAAATTTTTGAAGTTTTTGGAGCTCCAAGGGTTTCAAGGTTTTTCTGTATTTTCTGTCTGGATCTGGAGGGGATTTATTTTTTGGAGCACTTTGGGAAAAAATTGACATCTGGGTTGCGTCCAGAATGCCCCAAAACCCCCATTTTCATATAAGGCACTTCCTATTTGGACAAAATTGAAATTTGGGCCCTATTTTTGCATGCACTGCCATTGGCACACTTTATGAGGCAAAAATCTACCTTAATTTTGATGTTGCCTTGATGTTCGTGCATCTCAATTTCTATGCCACCTTGATTTCTATGTCACCTCAATTTTTGTGCCACCTCAATTTCTGTGTCACCTTGATTTTGTGTTGTCCAATTGCATGGAGGAGAGAGAAAATGACAACCCTATCTTTTTTTAAATATTTTTTTAAAACAAAAAACATAAAGTTTTTTTTTATGTTTTTTTTCTTTAATAAAAAAACATGCTTTTTTATATTTTTTTAAAATAAAAAAATATAAATATCTTTTGTGTGTTTTTTTCTTTAAAAAATATACTATTTTTTTTATGTTTTTTTTTTCAAAAAAACACATGCTATTTTTTTTAATTTTTTTTTTAAATAATTGTTTTTAATTTGGAGGTAGTCCAAATTTGGAGGGTTTCGCTAATTTGGCCGGGCTTCACCATTTTTGGCTGAGGTTTCTTCTGGTTCATTTGGTTTTTGACCTACTGGTGGTTTTTTGCTCATAACTTGAGAAAAAGATTTTTTTTTATCAAACGAGATATCGACGGAAAGATGGTTCCGATGTCGTTTTGATTTTTGTAATTTGGTTATCTTATTTTTGTAGTTTGCAGGGTTTTTTTCTAGTCAAATTCAGGGTTCCATTTTGTGCTTTGGTCACTATATCTTGCTCCTCTGAAATCTTTTTTTTTTTTACTTTTGCATGGCATCAGAAAGCTACTTCTATTCTCCTTTCTTCTTCTATGGGTCTCACCCCCAGAATTTTCTCCATGTATCTTTTGTTCAGTTTTTTTCTTTATGACATTCTGGTGGATATCTTGGATGTTGCAGGTCCTAGGATCATTTCCTTTTCAGAATATTGTATACATCTTTTTCTATAGCATTTTTTGCAAACGCACTGAGATAAAATGCCATCATGCATGCTTGGAATCCTGCACATTTTGTGCTTGATTATACTCGTACTATATTATAAAGTGCCAAGGGGGGTTTGATGTTTGCCTTATTTTCCATCTACCTTTCTCAAGTGAGTGTTCCTTCCATGACATTAACCTCATGATGTGTGTCTAGTGAGTGTTCCTTCCACAACATCATCATTTATTTGTGCTTGTACATTCTTCATCGTGTAGTGTTTCCTAGCAGTCTGTTTCAATGTACCCGTCATGCCTCTCCCTGCTCAACATTATGGGGGGTATCTCCTATTGGTTCTAATGCTTCCTTGGTTTGATTGATCAGCTCTTCAGCATTTTTTTTATAGTCTTCTCTACCTGATCATGTTCTATTACAGTGGAGGTTCCAACAATTACTTTTCAACAGTGTTTGCATCTTCATACTTTAGAGGTGTTCTACATGTTCTGTCTTCATTCCTATTTTCTGGGACATTCTCTAGTTTGGAGGCTTCTTTAGTCCTTCACTAGGCTTCATCTCTTTTTGGAGAGGGGTTTTTTCCATTGGATTTTCTCCTTTTCTCCTTTTTACAGAGATTTTTGTACTTGGGTACCTAATCAGGCCTTGTTGCCAGGACCCATTTTTCCTACTTTCAGTAGTTATTTCTAGGTTTTTAGCTTCTCCCTAATTTTATCTTAAGGGGGGGTGTTAGAGAAATAAATTTATTCCACTTATTAATTAAATTATATTGATTTAATTATTAAGTCACTTATTATTTTGTATTTCACTTAAGCTAAACTTTAGGCATATAATAGTTAATTCTTTTATTAATTATTATTATGCAACCTAGATTTTTCCCTTTTAGGGTTTTAATCACCTTCATAAGGTTTGATCTCTTTATTTTTTTATTCCCTCTCTGAATGAATATTTTTTCTTTCATAACTTTTTGGTCTCCAAGATTTGCTTTTGTAACAGGTTATTTTGCATGCAAATGATCTTGGCCTATGAATTCTTTGAATTCTAAAATACACTATACTTTCACACGAAACAAAAATTTTTTTCCAAGGTTTTAGACTAATAAAAATACAGATTTTTGATAGAGAAATCCAATTCTACTAATAGAATAAATGCACATGTGTATAGGCCGATTGCGGAAAAATTCCACCAATTGCAATAGAATGTAGGGTTGATTACGGTAAACTTCCAATGATTTTGGTAATAAAAGGATCACTTGTGGCAATAAAAAGATCGATTGCGGTAAACTTTCATCAATTATGGAAAAGTGTGACAGTCTTGAAGAATGATTGTAGTTGGGAATCTGTATGCTAAATGATCTTTCTGGAACAGTGATTTGATTCTGGAAAATATTTTGGTTGACACCTTAGACTTCAAACACGTTTGACTCATTTTGACAGTGTGAGATATAGTTTTTGCATTTTGAGAACTGATCATACAAGAAAGCACAATAGACACAATCTTTTTAAGATCCAAAAATAAAGAGTGTATGTTATACAACTTTTCCAAGTTGCAATGTTTTCATGTGGTTGAAACAGAGAGAGTCAAATTAATCTAGGTCATTTGGTTTCAAGGTGCAATATTATAGGTCCAATGCTTTTGATGTTCATCATCTCACACAAAAATTTTCATGCTACTAGGACATGAAGATCCATGACGTAGGTGCCTATGTTTGTGCCTTTCCCAAATATTGTTTTCATGCTAATCAAAATCTCTTTCATCAACAAAATATTCTGGAACACATAAGTTCAGAATCTTGGAGGGAAATTTTGCAACCCCTTGCACTATAATAAGACATTTTTTCATAGGTAAAATGGGTAGGTCTCTAATTAATTGTGTATTAAGGTCTGGGGATTCTTTCCAATCAGTTTGTACATGTGTGACTCACTTAAGAGCCTAGTTTACCATGTTGGCTACTTAGGGATACTTCACCTGATCCAAGTTATCATCAACACACCTCGCCCAAGCTTGGATAGATATAAGATAGATCTTTGGACCATGTCTTATTTATATACTGATTGAAAGGATTATCAGTTTAAGGTCATCCTCTGAGGAAGAAGCGCTTTCCCCAAATGAGCCTCTCTAAAAAAGTATAAAGGTTGTTAATCTAAAATATTTGTGCAAGTGCACCAAAGACTCAAGACACAAGGTTAATCATTTAAAACACCAAATATCAAGTGTGAACTAAGTTAATCATCCATATGTGCACATGAGTTCAATTTTAAGTCCAAACTAAATGATGATTGCTTGTTCAATTTTAGATGTACCAAATTCAAATATTTTTGCCTTGTTCAATTGTTAACCACCATGTCAATTTTATGCGCCAAATTGAAAGATGAGATTGTTTTGATCAATTTTAGATGCACTAAATTCAAATATATTTTTGCCTTGTTCAATTGTTAACCATCATGTAAATTTTAAGCACCAAATCTAAAAAATGAGATTGTGATGTTTTGCATACACTTTTATTTTTAAGCACCAAAAAGATAAACACGTTAATTTTAGTTTTCTTTAAAACTATTTCCACACCGCAAGCTATCAAGAAGCTATTAGTACCAAAAACTCCTAAAAATCGAAATGAATAATATTCAGGAAAACTTGGATTATTAAGACCGTTAAGGCTACTGGTAACTTTATATTTGGCTACAAAACACTTGAGAGAATTGAGATACCTATTAAAAGATTTTCTTTGATCTTCAGCTGCAATTGCCAAGATTGTCTTTCATTGCATGTGGTAATGAATAGTTCTTCTTATGGCTTCTTTTAGTGATCTAGAACCTTGGTGCGTTTGATTATCCTTTTTTCCATGTGTCATTTTCTCATTCTTGCACAAAAACTAAGAGAAAAAATTAGATCTAATTAACAAAATGATGAAACAGAGCAATTGCAAAATTCTTCCGTCATATGCATAATTACTCTGTCAGATGTAAAATTCTTCAGGCGATTGCAGTAAACTATTCTCAATTCCAAAATTGTTTTGTCGATTGCAGAAATGTGCTGGCAATTACAAAATTCCTTTGGCAATTGCAAAATTCCTATGGTGATTGTGAAATATATCTATCAATTGCGGAAAAATACTTGAACTAGAGACTGAAAAACTATAGAAATCAATTAAAAAATACAATTGGCAATTGTGAAATTATAGAGATCGATTGTGGTAATAAACAAGTCAATTGCAGAAAACTTTTATCAATTATGGAAAAATTCTGTTAATTGCAAAATTACAATATTTATAAAAAAATAAATAATAAATAAATAAATGAAACTATGGTCGTATGGCTGAGGTCGGGCAATTATGTTTGTCATTTGCAAGCAATCATTGAGTTGTTTGATTCATGTCAGGTTCACAAAAAATGTGTAGATCCAATCCTACTCCACTCAAATAATGAGGGTTAGTAGCACCGATTTGCAATGGGGGAAAGAAATTAGAAATACTAAGAATGAATCTAAGGACAATAAAATAACAATCAATCAAAGAGGAAAAAAAATGAATGCAAACCACAATGCTTGAAGCTTCTATTTCTTCTCTCTAATCCTTCTAAAATGTTGGATGAATGGTGCTCAGTATTGGTATCAGTAGCATCTATGACTTGGGAGTGTTGAGAAAATGATATTGATAAGAGCACAAGAATGTTTGATGCTTCTCAAGAATCCTGCATAGTAAGTGTGCACAAAGCTTGAAATCTTGGATCCTTCAAATGGTTGAGAAGGGTTTATTATAGAGAATGTAGAAAATGATTTAGACAGATGAGATTGATCCCATAAATTAGAGAATAAATGGTTGAGATCAAAAGGAACCAAAGAAGCAATCAGTAAAATCCAACTCTTCAACTTGGAGAGAAGAGGGGATTTTTAGTTAACTAAAAAGAAACTAGTAAACTCCACCTCTTCAACTAGGAGAGAAGAGGGGATGTTTAGTTAGCTAAAATGAAACCATTAAACTCCACCTCTTCAACTTGGAGAGAAGAGGAGATGCTTACTTAACTAGAAATTTGTTTAAGAGTCACCTTTTTGAACTAGAGAAAGGATTTATTTGAATATTTAATTGATTTTTGAAACTAAAGTATTCAAGTAGAAATCTGAAACTTAATTACTTTGGCCAAACCTATGATTTGCATATATTTTCTTAAATATGCTAGTTTTTTATTTTATCTCTCTGCCACATATGTGTTTAGTTCTACTTAGATATATGTGTAAAGTAGATAGTTACATAGCCACACCAGATTCCTTCTAATCCATCTATGTCAAGCCGCTAGACTCCTCAAGCAGAATTGGTGCGCTCTTCATTTCAGGATGAACCCTAGGGGAGCTAACCACTCCATGGTTGGGCAGAAAAAGAACCTAGACCACACTCTCATCTTGATATTTGTGGATGGATAGGTTTATGATGGCTTAGGAGACTAGAGCATGTAGATAGATAGATGTTTGGTGGTATATTTGACTTCTTGTTTCATTATGACCTTATGGTCTTGTACTTGATGAATGCTATTGGTTCATGATATATTATGTATGATGCATGACAAGTTGGTCATCATCCTTATTATTTTTGGATCTTTCATTTTATATGTTATGATTTGTAAAGTTTGACAGTATGGTCAACTTCCTTATGTTTTGAAAATTAAGCAAAATCAGGTTTTACAGGGACCCGAAATCCAGAAAATTTAAAAATACAAAGAAAGCATTAAGACTAGCACCAGAAATAGCCAAAAAAAAATAGGAGGGGGAATGAAGGGATCCCTCACCAACTAAGATATACTAAATAAGAAACCAAAGAAAAATCAGAAAAAAACACCAGCTTACTACCAACCTTTCAAACCCCGGAGGGTTTCAACCATCCTGGTATCTAGCTCATTCATTTTCATCACACTGACCTTTAACTCCATTATCTCCTTGCTAGATAAAGTATTCTGGTTCAAATTCACTCTAGTTATATAACTTTGGCCTTTACCCTTGGCTTTAGGAGTCTGAAACAAATCCCCAATAGGTTTCTCCAACAAATTGACCAACAAACAAAGGTTACTAGTCGAGGCCTTCATTCCCTCCTTAGAATGCTCAAGCATATTCTCCAACATTTTTTCCAAGAACTCAATTCTAGCCAAAAAATTGACTTGGGCACAAAAATATTGTGATTTATCAAGTCCTTACCTCTGTTACTCACCTTTTTTCCAGGTTTTGGTATTTTGCCTCTAGATCTTTGTTCTGCAACCTAAGGTTCTTTATTTCTTGATAACACCAATTATCATTTCTGAAGGAGTAGAGGGCTTTAGCTTTATCAGTGTGTAAAAACCCAATAGTTTTATCCTCTTTATGAGAAAAATCCCCCATCACCATAGTGACAGAGGGATATTGACTTCCTTACGTTGTACATTTGATTATTGATATTATATAATAAATTGTTTTAGTCAAAATGTGTAATTGTTGTTGACTAGTCTTGGTGATTGACTGATTATGACTATTGAATTGACTTAAGAGGAATTTTATATTATTTATTATGTGTCTTTTGTTAGTAATTTTTTATCAAGCATGGGTTTCTAAGATAAATACACTCGATGACAAGTATAGTATTTCAAAGAGTTTTCATCTCATGTAGTGAAGTAATTGTACGAATTGCACAAAATTAATTTTGTAAAAAACAATTAGAGACTTCCAAGAAAGTGTAATTTTTAGGTTGAAACCAAGTTCCCCAACATTTTCTCAACAATTTCCCATCCTATAATGCAATGTAAATTTTACTATTAGATCGAACAAAGATACGATGAGTCTCTTCGATGGGCATAAATTTTATTTTCCATCAAACATGGTCACCATTATGTCAAATAAAGAATGAAAAATTCATATATATATATAAGGTATATATGTGTCTATGTGTGTATATGTCTCTCTGATATTGAGGTTCCCCTTAATAAACACATTTTTTCGTCATTGAACAAACATGGGTCATCGAGTAGGCAAGAAAAGGGTTTCAACAAAATACAATGTTACATCAAAATGTTGTTATTGAGAAGACATGTAAAAGGTCTCATCAAATCTTATATCTCTTTGATGAAAATTGGGGTTTTAAAACTATAATCATAGGATGTGCACAATGAAAATTTTGAGAAAGTCTTGCCACGAATAAAGACAAAACCACAACCCTTACTGTTGAGATTTTAAGATCACTGCAAATGTAATAGCACTGCGTAGATAGTATATTGTATGTGTCATTCAAATGCAACAATCTCTCTTTCATTTATATTGAGAAAGAGGCTAGAAGACACATGTCCCTTCATGGGACATGTCTATTCATCATAATTGTTAATGTTTCATTAATCAATCATATATTAGAATAATATAAGTTTGCATAATATTATATATATCTAGAGAATATTATATATAGCTAGAGAATATTATATATTATAGTTTGCATAATATTATATATAGTTTGCATAATATTATATATAGCTAGAGAATATTATATATATATATATATCACATTTCTTGCGATAAGATGTCTCACATACCTTGTGAAGATAAACATCACATAATACATAATGATCAGTATCACAGAACTCATGATAAGAAGTCTCACATACCTCATGAAGAAAAACATCAAATAACATGTGATATGAGCAATCACCTAACACGTGATACCCATTTTATATATCAACTAACATGTGATATGATGAATCACCTAACATGTGATACCCATTTTTACATATCACCTAACATGTGACATGAGGAATCACCTCAGATCGTGATACCTAATTTTCATATCACCTCAGATCGTGACATGAGGAATCAAATCAGATCGTGATACCTAATTTTCATATCACCTCAGATCGTGACATGAGGAATCACCTCAGATCATGATATCTAATTTTCATATCACCTCATATCGTGATACCTAATTTTCACATCACCTCAGATCGTGATACCTAATTTTCATATCACCTCAGGTCGTGATATGAGGAATAACCTCAGATCATGATACCTAATTTTTATATCACCTCAAATCATGATATGAGGATATAGTAATAAGTAACATTACATTCCCTTACATATAACCCTATTATGGTATGTGCACTAACATATTAAATGTCTACCATAACGAATCTCCATTACAAGATTTATACCTTGTAACATCAAATACAAGTGTTCATTGTCTAAGAAGTTGTCACCTCTCATAAATGTACATAGGATGAGTGGGCCCATAAATTCATGGAGTCACACACATGACATCCACCTTGACTCATCTCAGGGAGTGGATCCACCATGGCTCATCCCAAAGGGTGGAAACAAGGGCTTTCACCTTATACTTTTCTCTCAAAGAGAAGAATGTAATAACATAGAAAATAATAGATCACAGATGTTGAAGCTCCTTTTCATCTAAGGCATCATTCTCCAACATACCAAGTTTATCTCAAAAGTATACAACCTTCTCTCTAGCAAGAGACTTGGTGAGAATGTCAGCCATCTGTCTTGTGGTGATAATGTACCTTGAATAACATACTTATGCACTATATCTCTTATAAAGTTTGCATCACTCTTTGTGAACCCCAAGTTAAGTAGAAGTTAGCATAAAGGCATTTCAGCCAGCACACATGGGACTCAATCTCATGATCATAGTCCTTTGACTGAAAAAAAAACCATCCTTACTGTTGACTCCCTCTAAACCAAATTTCTTGGAAATTAGAATGAATCAGATCCTCTTGGGATGCTCCCTTTAAATTTTGAGGTCTTGCAACAACCTCCTACCCTCCTCATCCAAGGTTGATTTTAGATGAACTATCTGACTCCCTCTGAATCTAATATCAACCTTCTGCGATAAAGTTGTGTCTTTGTTCTTTAGTTTGCATTAAGCTCTTTTCTTGAATGTCCTTTGATCCAACAACTTATCCATCTATCTAGGCATATCATGACCTAGATATCTACAAAAATCCTTCTAGCCCACGTATATGGAACTACATCATTTAAATAGCAATCCTTTGGCTTTTTATAGATTCCTGGTCACTAGAGAAACCATCTCGATATGGCCTGCCCTTCTAAATCAGAATGATTAAGATCCTTGAAAATTTTTTTTGGGAGATCCTCTAGTAGCTCCCTCTGTTACAAAACCATGCATGGCCCCAATCATGAAAATATCTTGCTTCAAGAGACTCTCATCATTTGGTACATGATCAAAATTTTGATCATAACATTATTCATAGGAGTAGTTTTCCATACACAAATGCACTGTCTGATTCCATAGTAACATGAGGGAATGTAATAAATTGTGGATTGATCCCTAGGCTTGGCAACATCAAACATTCATGATATAGTGACTTTCATCTGAAGCTACTAGTACATGCAACAACCTTTCAACCTTTTTGTCTGAGGCTTCCTTAGATGAAATGTTAGACTCCCCCTGAATCTGAATTCTTCCTCTTTGAAGAAACGTCTTCAGTCATCAACTCAGTCCCATGACTGCAAGCATAAATTTATTTCTCCCTTGAATGAAATCTCTTATGTTTCTTGATCCATCCTAAAAGTATTTCAGAGAGATTACAAATAGTTCATAAAACTAAACTATCTCGAAGAGAAATACCAAAGATAGATGCATACAATATTTTTCTAGCCAATATTATAGCATAAATTTCAAGCTCAATAATTTATATGCATTAATAAAACATGGAATACTTATCTTTAGTTCCAAATATTTCCTTTTGTAAAGTGAACCCATGTAGGAAATATCACGTATAAATCAACTCTCATCAAAATTAACACGACCTTTCTGCTCTGGTAGATGCATAAATCCACATCATTATCGTAGTTGAAATAATTCAAATTTGTGAGTTGGCTACTATCAAACAGTAACTTTGCCGATCTTTCCACTCATAAAAATTTGAACTTATTGAATGGCTTATTGCATTTGTCTAGTACAACTGTATCATGCACCAGCAATAAAACTCAGAGTGTCCCACTCATAAGCTCTAGCTTTGTAGTAATTATTTTGAATGTGGACATCAACTTCTTTGTTATATCATCTATCCATATTCATTTGAATGTTAATTCCTCCTCTCTCTCTCTCTCTCTCTTAATATTATCAATACCATGTTACTTTTGGGCTCTCTTAACCATGGCATAATCATTTACCCTCCAAACCAAAGACAAACATCTATAGTCCCTCTCAAGCATCTTGGTATATTTCAATTTCCACATATATTTTCTTTAATTTAATGTGTTAGAGAGGTCATATGGTACTTGATGGTTTGTGACACTTTGTATTATATTTCATTACTGGTTGGTTCAGTGCATGAAAATCCAAGAATCATCAAATTTATACCCAAGACATTCACCCTCCTTCATGTCCAATATATTAAATGGTTCATTGGAAAACTCATGCGGGGTGTCTCTGTCAGCACTTTCCCAAATTATTAATCACATCCCATGAAGTCCATATCATGCCTTCCATTAGATAGTCATCATAATAATAGCCTCAAAGATTATCTATGTACGAAGGCTTGGTATCGTTCTATGTGTACCACAGTAATTGGTTAACAATTTTGAGTAATTTTTTTTATTTTTTTATTTTTATTTTTATTTTTTTGGGCTTCATTTCCATCCTCCCATGTTTATTCATTCATCTACCGGTATCATCATCCATTTCCTATCACCAATAAATGTATTTTTTATCCATATCTAAGTCACATTATCTCCATGTATCATATTTTCTTAGAAGCAACAATTTATGTCATGAGCAACCAATTGGCGGGGGCGGTCAGACCAGCCCCTATCCGTATATGTCATAAGAAGAGTCGATGATGCCCCCCACTCTACTACAGCCAGATTGAGGTACAGTGATGCGGGTGTCCAAACTAGTGGGGTGGGTGTCTGAATCCAAACCAGTCATAGTGATGCCCATTATAGAGTAGGGGGCCACCCTCGCTGTTGCGGGATAGTTCTATCGTGGCCTCTTTCCATATTTTTGGCACATTCCATCCAGGCATAGCATCCTTTTCATATTGATATTTATACCCAGTAGCATAGGCATGAGCACAAGTAGGCCAGTTTCAGTTCATGATCCATATCCAACCACAGTAGTTTTTGACCCAGTAGAACCAGACTTTCTCGATCCATGTACAGATTCTCCTGAGTGTGATTGGGATGTATTGAGGCAATGATAAATTTCCATCCTTGTCCTAATGGGAGAAATGCTACTTTTGAAAGAGACTTGCTTCAATTGGGCTAGAGAATAATGAGACCAACCATTAAGCATACAGACAACTCCCAATGATCACACCTAAACTTGGTAAATATATTTTTGGTGCCATTATCTTTGAAGAGACCCTCCTATTGAATTTGCATAGTGATCTTATTTGAACACAATATGTTGCCACTCTTGATTGCATCAACTGGTTGAACGACAATGAGATTATCATTTCCACAATGCTATGTTGGTGGAGTGTTAGGCTTCTCAAGGGGATGTGACTACAAGATGGTAGTGGAGATTACACTCATATTACAAACTAACTTATCAGCTTTAAAAAAATTCTTCCTTTTGAGAAAAATCCAGCCACCTTCGAAACAAGACCTATTAAATAAATTTTGTAACAAGTAGTCTTAGTGAATTCCGCTACTCCTGTATCCATCTTCTCCAAGAACATTCTACACCTTTCCTAGCATAGGCATGACAATATTTATAACTTTCAATCCTTCAGGTCTAGAAATTCCACTCAAACCTAACAGGCAGGTAGAGAACCTGCTATGATACCATGTTGAGATTTTAAGATCACTGCAAATGTAATAGCACTGCGTAGATAGTATATTGTATGTGTCATTCAAATGCAACAATCTCTCTTTCATTTATATTGAGAAAGAGGCTAGAAGAGACATGTCCCTTCATGGGACATGTCTATTCATCATAATTGTTAATGTTTCATTAATCAATCATATATTAGAATAATATAACTTTGCATAATATATGCTATATATCTATACAGAAATGCAATATAATATTATTAATCAATATCAAAGCATTATATGTATTCTAAATGATCATACGACTCAAGCTACAAACATTAACACTTACCATCATTCTTTCCACCTACACAAAAAGGAGTTTTGGAATGGGAACAAGAATCCATAAAAGCATAACAAATATTTACCAGATGTTTTAGTTGTAAATACTATGGTTGACATACATACAAAATGTGGAAATTGTAGACAATACATATGCAAATAGATTGAAAAGATATCATATATATGTGATCTCATAGAATGGAATTGAATTATTAGAATTTGCATATTGGAAAACCCCTAGAAAACTTCATGTCAAATGTAGTAGGTGAGCATAGAGTTGAGTTATCTCCTTTGTTCACACCAGTAATAGGATCATTGTCAAAGTGTAGATACATCTATCAGACCATTTTGATCATATTTTATTATTGTCGACCCTCTCAGAAGGCTGCATAAATAATGTGATAACAAAGAATGAAACTAAACTATCTTGTAGATAAATGAGAGATTAAAGTGATATGGGAGATGTATAAAATTTATGGATAGTGGTAGAGAGATTCCTCTTTGATACAACTGCTAGGTATTATATATTAGTGTGGATAGGAAGTTTATTTACATCAAATGATGATTGTGGTTAGTATTATGAAGAATGATTTATTCTGATAAGATTGTATTGTATTCATCCATAAATTTTTTGTATTTCATCAGATGTTGATTATCTTGAAGATTTTGAAATATCAAATATCAAGAGATGAAAAATGGTTAAAATAAAAATAGAGGAAATTTCAAGTAAATATTTTATAGTTATAGAGTCGGGAATAAAAGGATTATTATTATTTTTGAAGATTGAACAATGAAGAAACCCTAAAGTAGAGAAATATCTCACCAAGGTAAAATAACTTTATCAAATAATATTATGCAAGTGAGGAGGTGGGAAAATGTTGAAATTGTGACCGACAAGTATATAGAAGGAGACACTTTTTGGCTGAGAATGCAATATGCTTAAGTTAAATATTTTCACTCAAAAGTAAAATATTTGCATAAAGGATTTCAAGATGGATGAAAGTTTAATTAAAAGTGCATGTGGGAAATATTTTAGTAATGATGTGGAGGAGGTGTAGCATTTTTTGTTTTTCCAATTGTAATAATTGAAAAATGGAGCAATGACATAGATAGTACAAATCACTTCACCTTTTTACCAACTATACAATTTGGAAGGAAGATGCCCCACTAGGTTCAAGAGGAGATTCAAAACTAAGTGGGACAATGATCCTTTGCTAAAATATGATAATTCATGAAATGGAAATGATAAAATAGTTTGATTAAGTTGATTGTAGTGACTAAATAAAAATGTTGCAGAAAACTGGAAATAACAAATTGATACAAACTGATAATGAGTAGAAAAGTACAGAAATAGAAAGCAGGGCATAGAACTGTCCTGCAAGTAAAATTTGAGCTGAAAATACAAGGTGCATGCCAAAACTCACCCTATAGCTGCATATAAGATGCCAATGACATCTTGTACCAGGCAAAATTGACTAAAATTTAATGAGTTTGTCTGACTGTATCCGGTCTTCCCAATTTTGATCATGTGGCTTTGCGGTCTATTCTTGTGCATAGAAAATGGGGGAAAAGGTTGTATCAATGGGTTTGCCTTGTTCAAACCTCTATTTAGGAATAAACCTTGAAAATAGAAATAAAATGCATAAAGGGAAGTATGTAAAAAGGAAAATGGTAGATTTACCTTGCATAAACCCTCATGGATGGATGTAGAAATCACTCATATCCATTAAGATGCTTCAAATGTGCTTGAAATCCAAAGATTTGAACTTATAGATGTGTGCTAAAAATGTGTCACACTTCTATGAATCATTCCATCCAAGTTTTTTCAAGAATGAGGCCTCACATATAGACTCATAGCTCTCTAGTCATGGAGTGCAAGGGTTTGAAATGGAGGCCCTCGGATTGACCTAGTTGTGCCCATGCAAGTACACCATGAAATGAGAGATTCAATGCATGAAAATGACAATTATTCTATATGATTGCAATGCATAAAAGAAAATTAATCTAAATGATAACAATGCATAATTATTCTATGAAAGGAAATATGAATTTAATCTAAGATGAATCTAATCTACATGAATATCCATGGATGCAAGAAGAAGAAGAAGACAAGAAGAGAGAAGTTTCAATATCCAAGCCAAAGTGCTCAAATTCTTGTCCAAAATTGCTCTCCAAACCTGCAACATAACAATACTATGAAAGAGATGATCTAAATGAGGAGGGATTTCCTTATATAGGAAAGTGAATGGTTGAGATTAAGAGGCAAAAGAAATGAGAAATGGTGGAGATTAAATCTTGGTTGATCCATGTGATCATTAAAGAAAAAAGATCGCCACTTAGAAAGATGTGAAGAAAAAGGGATTTTATTTAATTTATTTCCTTTTTCATCAAAAGAAGAGCTTTAAGTGGGGATTTTTATTTATTTAATTAAAAGAGGGGGTTTTCTTTATAATTAAATAAATTAGAAGAATTTAATTTAATTAAATGGAAGGAATTTAATTTAATTAAATAAGATGAATTTTATTTAATTAAAAGGGAGATTAAATATTTTAATTAAATAAAAATGATCAAACCTTAGGAAATATTGAAATAATTGAATTAAGTATGATTTGATCAAAGAAATTGATTTGAATTAAAAATGTTGCAAAGCATTGATTTAGGAATTTGATAAATTGATAAAATGATAAATGGGGCCCATAGTCCAGGCGACCATTTTAGGGTGCATACATTTGCCCCTCTTTGACTAATGTGTGATCATTCGGGGAACACCTGTAGTCAAAGAATGCAATTGAAGTGTGTGATCAATTTGGGATCACAAAACAACACAGACATCAACACTGTTGTAAATAAGTAATGGACATTAGAACAAAGATAAGAAGATTGCACAAAAGACAAGGTCAACACCATTGTAAATAAGTAATTGACATGTCTAAGATAAGAATCACAAGCAAGGTTGATATGATTGATAAAACTGAATCAAGGATTGAAGTTTGATGGGTACTGCCCCCTCGTGATCGAAATTGAAATGAGATAGAGGAGAAATAGAAAATTGATAAATTTGATCAAATCAAACTAAAGATAAGGTTCTTGATGTAAGATGAAAGATATAAGGATCATAGAACCAAGGTAGAACATCAAACATGAAAGATTATGCCCCAAGTTTGAATTAGAAGAAAAGAAGTGGGGTGAATGCGAATGGAAGATAGAAGTTTGGAAGAGGTGGAAAGAAATGGAGAGAAGAAAGAGAATTTGCGATAAGAAAGAGAATGCCCCAAAATCAATCAGCTGTTTAAGATAGAAAGTTTTCATTGAGATCACGAAAGAAGATAAGGAATTGAAGATCAGAACATGAACACAGTTGATTAAAAGTCCACATGAAAGATGAAGGAAACCCCTCTCAAACTCATAATGCAGCCTAAAAATGCAAACTAAAATAAGTCTAACAATGCAAGCTACATGAAAATGCAAAGGTGTACTTGCAATAGAGCACTTGTAACATAGGACTTTGTGTTCATCATTCATTAGAGAATGTTAAGGAACTTATTTTAATCATTGGGCCATTATTAACGGACATCAGAAAACCACACAATCATCACTAGTCACAAGCGCAACTATGAAGATATGAATGTGATTTATATCAGATTGGAATATGGAAAGATTCTAACATAAGAATCAAACACATAAAGGTCAAGATGACTATGATGTTAGCTTACCCAATTTAATGTAGCAAAACCACACTCGCATCAAGGCATAGAGGCCAGGATGACCAGCAGAATGGTTGTGCAAAAATAGTTAAGCATAAAGTAGGAAGCAAAGAAAAACATGCCCCATGCCCCAATTCCTCTAGCTATGCATCACAGAGAGACTTATTAGACAAGGACACTCAACGAAAATCAATAACAGTTAGCACACAAAGAAAAGATCATGGCATAGCTCAAGCATTAAGCATTGCATTTAAAAATTTAAGTGTGTTAACCGATACTAAGTTTCAACGATTAGGATCGAATGCTTGCAAGAAAGTAAGACCACATGACAAAACTAGGTAAGACAAAACTGATAAGTGTTGAAAAACACATGATGTCACGGGTTGTATTTAAAAACATAGTTGGGGTGGTATTGAAAAACACCATTTTTGGGATGTCCTAAAGACTAACGCATCCAAGAGACCAAAGCTAACACAATTATGCCCCCTAGATAAAGACAAAGACCAATTCCAAACCAAGGCAACAAGGACAAGGCATGATGGAGAAAGGCTAAGTGTCAAGGACACGCGCTAAGAAACAGGGGTGCAAAGGCCTCAAGTAGTGCATGTTTCCAGGTTTTCACTATTTGGATTTTATTACAATGTTTTCTCTTTTTTCATTTTTTCATTTTTTTTTCTTCTTTTTTTTTTTTAGGACTTTTTATAATTTTTTGAATTTTTTGCTACCAAGGCGCCTGTTTCTAGGTTTTCACCAAGGCACGTTTTCTATTTTTTTTAATTTTTGAATTTTTTTTATTTTTTTTGTATTTTTAGAATATATAATTTTTTAGGAGATACATCAAAGCCCCTATTGCTAGGTTTTCACTAAGATGATCATTTTTTCAAGACATTTTTCAATTTTTAGAATTTTTGACAATATATCATTTTTTAGATTTTTTTCAAGATCAATAAATATGTATAAAGGATGCCCCCAAATAGAATGGGCATCATGGATAGAACTTCTTCAGGTGCAAGACATTGATAGGATCAGGGAGTTGTTCTCCCTATTCTGTAGACAGTAAATAAGAACCTAACCCAAAAGTCATTGTAATGATGTAAGGTCTAAGCCAATTAGGTTCAAATTTTCCCTTTTGATCTCTATGTTGTTGATTCTTAGGATTCTCACATAGGAAAAGATCTCCCACTTGGAATTCTCTAGGGTGAACCTTTTTGTTGAAGGCTTTGGACATGCGCTTTTGATAAACCCTCATATGGTCAAATGATGCTTGACATTTTTCATCTAGAAGTTCTAATTCTTGAAGTCTCATGGCGCGGTAGTCCTCATCTGTAACTAGACCATGGAGAGAAACTCTAAGTGAAGGAATCTCAACCTCCAAAGGTAACACTTCTTTAGTTCCATATGCAAAGGAAAAAAGAGTAGCCTCAGTAGGAGTACAAATACTCGTTCTATAGGCCCACAAAGCTGGATTTATCTATAAATGCCAATCTCTACCATTCTTACAGATTGTTCTATTCAGAATTGTAAGAATGTTCTTGTTTGATGCCTCTTCTTGACCATTTCCTTGTGGGAAGTAAATGGAGGACCAATGTTGTTTAATCTTAAATTTCTTGCAGAGTTGTTTAAGGTCCTTATTTTTGAACTGGCCTCCATTTTCAATGATAATCTTGGAAGGCACTCCATACTGACAGATGATATATTTTAGAATGAATAGAGAGACTGTCATGCCTGAGGCAACAGAAAGTGGGACAACTTCTACCCATTTAGTGAAGTAATTAGTAGCAGTGATAATAAACTTGTGTCCACTTGATGAGTTGGGATGAATCTGCCCAACAAGATCAAAGGCCCAACACTGAAATGGCCAATGAGATATAGAAGGAATGAGCTCCCTACCTGGAGCATGTATCAGGTTACCATGTTTTTGACACTTTTCACATGACTTTGCAAAAACTACTACATCAATTTGCATCATAGGCCAATAGTACCCCGCCCTAAGAAACCTTCAAGCCATGGAAAAACCATCGGAATGTCCCCCACAGATGCCCTTGTGAATGTCAACTAACAGTTGGTCAGATTCTTCCTTTTCTAAGAATCTAAGAAGTGTTCCATCTAGACCCCTCCTATACAAATCACCAGTGATAAGGGAATGGTGAGAGGCATTTCAAGTAATGTTTCTGCATTCAGATTGATTAAAGGTTTCAGGTATAATTCCATCATGAATGTATGAGTAAATGGCACCATAACGGGATGAATCATGAACAATAAGGGTAAAAATGACATGGATTTCTTGGGATTCATAGATAGGGTGATGTAGCTCTTCCACCAAGAATTCAAATCTGGATTCATGTTGATCTAATTGAAGAAGTGAAGCAAGTGTAGCCATAGCATCAGCTGCTTTGTTTTATGCTCTAGGGATTTGCTGAAACATGACAAATGTGAAGTATCATTTCAAGGAATCAATCATTTTCTTGTAAGGTACCATTTTCTCATGTTTTGTTTGATATTCATCATTAACTTGGTTGATTATCAGCTGTGAATCCCCATAGATGTGTAACTCTATGATTCTCCATTCTATGGCCATCTTAAGTCCATTTGTTAAAGATTCATACTCAACAATGTTGTTTGTACATGGGAACAATAATTTATAAGACTTAGGAATCGTGTACCCATGAGGAGAAACATACAAAACACTAGCTCCTGAACCATTTTGCATAAAGGATCCATCAAAGAACATCTTCCATGTTCTTTCAGTCATATACATGAGGTGCTCATTTGGGAAGTCAAATTGTATAGGTGCATCATCTTGTAATGGGAAATTAGCCAATTGATTTGCTATGGCTTGTCCTTTGATTGCTTTACGCTCAATGTACTGTATATCAAATTATGAAAGTATCATCATCCATTTAGGGAGTCTACCTATGAGGGCAGCCTTACTTAGCAAATACTCGAGTGGATCTATTTTTGCTATGAGGTGTATAGTGTGCGCAAGTATGTAATGTCGCAACTTTTGGGAAGCAAACACAACTGCAAGGAAATGTTTTTCAATATTGGTGTATTTAACCTCATATGAAACAAGAGTATAGCTAATGTAGTATATTGCTCTTTCTTTCCCATGTTCATCAAGTTGAGCCAGTAATTCCCCCAAGGAAGATTTTTTCGTAGAGATGTATAGAATAAGTAGTTTCCCTAGGATATGAGGCATTAAAATAAGAGGATTTGCCAAGTATTTCTTGATTTGATCTATGCTCTTTTGAAAATTCTCATTCCAAACACATTTGACTCCCTTGTGTAAGTTCTTGTTGAAAAGTTGAGCTCTATCTACCAATTGTGAAATAAATCTCCTTATAGATTGAAGACATCCTTGAAGACTCCTCATTTGACTAATGTTTCTAGGAGGTGGCATATCTATGAGTGCTTGGAATTTTTTAGGGTCCACCTCTATTCCTTTTTCTGAAATGATGAATCCAAGTAATTTTCCAGAGGTGACTCCAAATGCACACTTTTTAGGATTTAACCTTAGTTGAAATTGTTCCATGCAATCTAGAATTACTTCTAAATCATCTAAGTGCGTATCTCTTTGTTTAGAATTGGCCAAGGTGTCATCCACATAATCTTCCATATTTTTATGCATCATATCATGAAAAATAGTTGTCATAGCTCGTTGATAGGTGGCTCCTGCATTTTTTCGTCCAAAAGGCATAACGTTCCATCAATAGGTACCCCATGCACAAGTGAATGTGGTATTTTCTTGATCTTTAGGAGCTATCTTAATCTAATTATATCCAGAAAAACCATCCATCAAGGAATAAATATCATAACCTATAGTCATATCCACTATCATGTCTATATTGGGAAGTGGAAAGTCATCCTTTGGGCATGCTCTATTGAGATCTCTAAAATCTGCGCAAACTCAAATGGATTTGTCATGTTTGGAAACTAGTACAATGTTTGATATCCATTCAGCATCAGCAATAGCTCTTATGAATTTTGCACCAAGGAGTTTCTCTAATTGTGCTTTGACTAGGAGAGCTATGTGAGGATGCATCTTTCTCAATTTTTTGTTTAACTGGTTTGACATTTGGCGCTATAGATAAGTGATACATGATAAGATTTATGTCCAATCCTGGCATATTTGAATAAGTCCATGCAAAATTAATCTTCTTTTTCTGTAAGAACTTAGTGTAAGCATCTTTTTATTGAGGTGACAAAGACTCAGCCAAGTGTACTATTTATGAAGCCTCATTTGTACCCAAATTGACTGCTTGTGTTGGTTCAATAAGCACTAAAGATTGATCTTGAAAATAGTTGGGGAGATGATCAAGTACCTCATCCTTAGGTGCCTCAGAGAGGTTTTCACCCTTGGATACGTCATTTATTTTTACTTTTTTTAGTTCTGACACCGGCACACAGTGGTTTTCACCATCAAAACTCCTATTATTTTGATTTTCTTTTCTTTTTATCTTGTGACTAAGGTACTTGATGTCTAGCTCTATCATGCTAGTAGCTAGTTCACTGGTGGAAGAGACTATGGGTTCAATGGAATTTAGGTAATAGGCTATCTCATAATCATTTTGGAATGTTAAGAGCTCAGGTTCTTGATAATGTTGGGACCAATCAATGAGGTCAGGGTGAACAAGAGGAAAGTCAACGACTAGTTCAAGGTTATAAATGTGATTGATATTATTGTTGGTGACTGAAGAGTTAGAGTATGTCAAGTATCCCTCTAAACTACTTAAATCATTATTTTTCCTAACAAGCAAAGAATCATCCACTAAGGCAACACGTGGGTTCAAATATTCTAATCGTACACATGACTAGTTGGCTACATCGGGTTGAGAACTGTAGAAGGCTCTTAAAAAGAGTCCCATTCATACTCATTTGAAATTGTATCTAAACTGTGACTAGGATGCTTACACCATGAAGGTTTGGGACATCTTGATGTAGAAGGTATAGTGTTATCAAGAGTAGCATCTTCTATTTCCATTAAACGAACAAAATTATTTCGTTGACATTCTCGAAAAGGATCTTCTCTATCTGACTCTTTTTCTAAAGTTGCAACTGACTCACGAGTGACCGAAATATTTGAATCTCCCCAAAGGAGATTAGTGGAAGGAACCCAGTCCTCACACATATCTTGTTGATTTGTCAAATTAGGTACATACTCTGGTTCATCATCACTATCTAAATTTTCAAAGAGAGGATTAGTGTGCTTGTTGTAAATCCTAGGTCAACCGACTTCTTAGACTTGCATCCAAAAAGAGCATGATTAAGGGGTTCAGATATAGCATCCAAATTATGATTAAGAGGGCCATATCCAAGATATCCCATCTATTTGACAAAAGTATACCCTCTTCCATAAGCTTTAGGAGAGGGAGATAAGTTCTCATTGTGCATGCATTTATCTTCTCTACAGATCCAGTCTCTAACAAATGTCTCCTCTTTCTCATCTTGGATAGGCACTAATGATTCTACAAATTTTCTAAATAAATTCATAGTTGAAGAGGAAGGTTTCTTTTCTGATGAAGGATTTCCATAAGACTGAGGTGAGACTAGTAAGGTTGTGAGAGAGTTGAGTTGATACCCCCCATGCCAAGCTCTATCAACTTAAACTTGTCTTTGCATTCGGATAAAGTTGCATCAAAATATTTTTCTTCTCTATTGAGGGGAACATGAGCCCCTATTGAAATTGAATTGACAGATAAAGTATTATCCCTAGGTATACAAATCTCTATTCCATTGTAGGGGAACTTAACACATTGATGATAGGTAGACGACACCACGTGCATATCATGAATCCATGGTCTACCAAGTAAAATATTATATGCAAGGGGTCTAGCATCAACTATTTGAAATAAAATATCCTTTTCAACAGGGCCAATCCTAACAAGAAGGATGACCAACCCCTTGGAACTTCTTTCTACCTCATCATAGGCTTTGATAGTAATCCTTTTTTGGTATCTATGACTTTCTCAGAATAACCCAATTATTTCAAAAGACTAAAGGAACAAATATTAAGCCTGACACTGTAACCACCTGGATTTGGTCTTCTCTGACCATACACCCTATTTTCCCTAAGTGTGATCATACCCCCAATTATGTCCAAATGACCCTGTTACTGCTCTACATAATTCATTCAAATCAGATTTAATCTCCTAAGTGGTCTGATCACTAATTTACATTAATCACTTTAGCCAATTCAATCCAATCAAATCAATTCAATTCAATCAATTCAAATCAATACCTAGCTAAGGTAATTAATTTAAAGGGAATTAATGAAATTCTATTTATACCTCATCACTTTCAAAATCAATTCCATAGCCTAATTGATTCAATTTGGCTATAGTCCAAATTAATTATTACAAATCAATCAAAATCTTAAATGATTAATTAAATCCCTATTATTGAGTGAATATGTTATTACAACAATTCATTTCATTAATATTCCCTCAAACCTAACCAATCTCAACTACCCAACCATGAGTTCAAACTCAT
>MU228015.1:2353132-2368640 GCA_018584345.1 Thuja plicata
CACTATCTATAATCCAGATATCATTTTTACTAATCTTAGATATGAGTGCAGTTTCTTCATACCTTTCATCTTCATCTGAATCATCCTTCACAGCTAAAAACACTATCTCAACATCATCATCTGGTTCGGTGTTAGTATCTTCATCTTTGCAAGCAGCTAGATAGCTAGCCTTCTTGCCTTTGTCCTTGTAATCTCGAGTATCACTTCTTTCTGATCGTCGGTAACCTCTATAATCTTTGTTATCACCTTTGTTAGATTTCTTCTCAAAAGATCTATTGTCACTTCTGTCATCTTTTCTTTTAGGACATCTTGCAACAAAGTGTCCAATCTCTCTACAATTAAAACATACTAGTGGTAACTTACCTTTGTATTTACCTTTGCCTCTTAGCATTCTTCTTTCCATGAGTGCTTCAATTTCATCTAGATCTTCTTCTTCACTTTTGTTTTCACTGTCTCTTCTAGATGAGTGTCTCTGACTAGATTTTCTTATTCTCACAGAAGACTTGAATGCAGACTCTAAGCTTGGTAAGACACTATTATCAAAGTTATTTGTCTCAAATGAAATCAGTCTACCAATCAGGCTATCAAGAGTGACTCTATTATTTTCTACTACTCTCATTTCTTGAATAGCAGAGACTCTAATAACATATATGGGCAATAAGGTTCTTAGGATTTTACTTACTACTGTCTCCTCTTCAAGTGTACCTCCAACACCTCGTATAACATTGACTACTTTTATTCTTGTGTTGTACTATGTGATATTCTCACCTTCTTTCATTCTAAGATCATCAAACTTTCCTCTAAGGCTTCCTGCCCTGGCTTTTAGAACATTTTCATCATCACCATGTACAAGTTTCAACTTGTCTAACATTGTTTTTTCATTTTTGCAATCTTTGACATCCTCAAATTTAGCATCAGAGAGTGAGGCTGAAAGCTCTATAACCATGCAGTTATGTTCATGCTTTACTCTCAATTGATCCACTTTCAATGGTCCTATAGGCAACACATATTTAGTTTCTAAGTATTGAGTAATATCATTGCCAATACCTAATAAGTGAAGCTTTATTATGCTTTGCCATGAAGCAAAGTTGTCCTTATTCAACTTGGGCACATATCGTCTGTTCATCTTGTCATCTTTTACTTAGGTCTTGAAACCTTCCTTCTAAGCACACAAGCTTTGATACCAATTGTTAGTAATAACTGAGAGGGGGGTGGGTGAATCAGTGGCCTTAGAAATTTATCCAACTTAAACTTTAATCCACCAATCAGTACTTCTCCAATTAATAAGTCCCTACAAGATGTATGCCTTTGAAATACTTGAAACAAATAACTGTTTATTGGTTTACCTTGTCTGTCCTTATTCTCCTTGATAACCAATAAGCAGTAAACTGTATTTACCGATACTCAGTAAATATGTAAAGTGTACCAGTCAATCCATAAATGCATTTGTAGAATGTAAAATAGTAAAGCAATAAACCATACACATATAACACAAGGATTTTAATGTGGAAACCCTATTGAGGGAAAAACCACTGGGACCGGTACCCCAAATTTTTACTCTTCTAAAGTGAGCCCTATTAGGAGCCAACCCTGTTAAAGGTTACAAACACACTGTTAAGTGTGACCTTGTTAGAGGATTTTCAATACATAGGTTGTCACTAAGTATCTAGCATCTACGCTACCATCCTTGAATTAGTCTCATGACTGTCAATAGGCTTTATGCAAATCTTACTACCATCCTTGAATCAACCTCCTTCTTAGACTATCAATAGGATTTAGGTAAGACCAGTGCTACTATCATGAGTCAACCTTTTGGTAATCTATTAGGATATACCTCAGCTACAAAATATTGTTAAGTCCTACTCTATTAAGAGACTTAATGCTTCAATGGTTAAACTAAAATAAAATGACCTGTTTCTAATGCAACTGAATTGCAGATTTTTAGATCTATTTACTTACAATATATTTCTGATCAATGTATCAATAAAATTCCTTTGTACTTAACTCTTTCTGCTCTATGATGTTGTTCTTTTCTATCTATCGATGTCTGTAGAATTCTTTAGCTCTCCCTCAACTTGATTGATCAGGACTGCATGAAGTTAATCCTTCATCAGTTTCTCTTCAGCATCTTCTATCTCTTTACTCCCCCATGTATCTGATTGCTTGCTTGTCCACACTGAAAGTAAATTTTTCTTGTCTCTTATATAGACATGATGTTCCTTAATTCTTGGTTCTTGATTCTTGATTCTTGGCATGAAAAACAATCTAGCCAAATTGATTTGTGGCTTTAACTCCTCATTTATCTTGTAGTTATCTTCTTGCCAACTGTACAAATCATTTACTGAACTATGGTTGAATAAAACAAATCAAAAAACCAGTTAATTCTATCTTTTAGCTCTACCAGCTAGATATTTTGTCATTTTTTGATCTCTTTGTTATGTTGGTCACTTCTACAGTTCATCGTCGGTGAAAACTGCCAGTTCTATTGGTGTAACTTCAGTTAGCTTTAGAATCTCCATCCGTCGGGCATCATTGGATCTTGCTCATCAAGAAACACTATTTTTAGCTTGTCAGGCATCCTTTGATTCTGCTTCATCGGGTAACACTATCTTCTACTCATCGGGCATCACTGTGACTTTATCTCTATCTTTACCGATGGTGTGCACTCCGCCGGTGTAGTCTATCACTTAGTGAATACTTGACTTTTATGCATTGTTGAAAGCATAACCTTTATTCCATTGATTTCTTTAAAGTCTTTGCATTATGTATATGACCATATAGATGATATCAAGTTGACATCAATGATAGTACAAACCATTAACTAATTTCATGTCTTGAATTATCTTCAACTTAATATAGTCAACCATTTAATCAGTTACATGTCATCAGTTAATAGATAGAGGCATAGGATTGAATATATGTACCCTTGATCTAATCAAGAAACTGGGTCTCTCAGAACAAATAATTGATTCCAGAAGAAAAATAACTATCAAAGCTTATGATGAGGAAGAAAGATCCTCTAAAGGACTTATTGTTCTACATATCAGAGTCAGACCAATTGAGAGGAATGTCACATGTCAAGTTCTGGATCTACCCTTGGCCTACAACATCCTATTGGGGAGACCATGGATTCATGAAATACAAGTTGTGCCATCCACTTACCACTAGTGTATAAAGTTCCCACATAATGGGGTGGAAGTGACTATTCTTGCGGATGCTAATTATACTTGTAACAATATCAAAGCAGGTAGTATGATTCCACATAACAAGGAAGCTATGGATAAGATTTCTCTTGAAACTACCAAGGACATGGTTATGAAGAGTTTTGGCAAAACCTTGAAACTCGAAGGAATAGGTATGGGATAATACAAGCTGGACCTGACTCCCTCACTAATAGAATTACCCATATCACCAAGATCCTATGGCAGACCCTCCTCGACATTAACACCTCTTACATCCAAGGAGATAGAAGTTCACAAAGCAACTGGCATGGTAAAAGAATCCACATCTTCTTTAGATAACACAGAATAACAGGTAGTCTTGGACTAGCTTTACAAAGGAGAACCGGTGGAAGTTGAGGTCAAACATGTAGAGATATCCCCAGAACAATATGGATAGGGATATGATTTCCTCAAATAGATGGGATACAAAGGAAAGGGACCTTTAAACAAAATAGGAAGTGCACTTATTGATCCTATACCCATGGACTTCCAGAATACCAGAGACAAAACAAGACTGGGTTTTAATACTAAAACTGTTAAACCTGCTTCAAAAGATAGTCCAACCTTAGATAAAGGAAGTGATTAAATAGATGAACTAGATCAGTGATCTTATGAAAGGTTATTACATGTTGGCATAGAAGATCCCAACTATCAAGGAGAACACTATGTACCCATCTTTGAGGTACCTCAAGATATTCACATACCTTTGTTAGCACCACCTCCCATTCAAGAGGTAGGAGACTCAATAACAGATGATCTAGAAATACCCTTGATAGTAACAACTACAGGAATCACACCTCGACAAAAGGATTTACATCCTAACTGGGAAGTTAGTCATGATCACACATGTCCTTGATCTACCACACTTTGATCCGCAGATAGCTAATCGGGTACATTAGATAACTATCACTAAATATTTAAATAGATTTGATGATGACATCACTGACTCTCATGATTATGAATGGGATGAGCTATTTTTTGCCACTGAAGATATTGGAATAGATACAATTCACATGTTTGTAGCTCCCTCAGCACCTCGTGAACACTCTAACACTACTCCCAACAACACTGATATTCGTGAAGTAGAGGAAGAGTTCCTTCCCCCAATCATTGATGAAGAGACTAGTGTTCTCATAAGTCTAGAATAATTTCAAAGGCTACAAGCAAGAAGCCTCCTTTTATAGAGAGATGAAGATGAGAGTTCTATTGATGAGTCACTAGAGTTTGGTCTGCATATAACTAACAACGACCCTTTTTATAATGATATCACTCTTATTGATCTAAACATTGAAGAAATTAACTTAATAGAACATGTCCTATCAGTTAATGGTCTTGATGCTAATGCAATGTTGTCCTTCCCAAAATTTGATTCCTTGTCTTTGATACACCCAGACCTCATAAATAGTCCTGACACAGATCCTATGCCTATCCTCAACTTTCCCAATGACTATACCCTAGCTTGCTATCTCAATGCTTGTGAACCTTACCCTTCTTCCACCAATGCAAGGAGAGAGAACATGTTAGAGGAGGATATCAGGTTTCTTAGTCAAAAAATGAAAAATAAAAAGAAAAAGAGGACTGATGATGAAAACCACTTTGTGGTAGTATCAGATCCCAAAATAGTAAAAACAAAAGATGTATCCAAAGGTGAAAACCTCTTAGAGGCACCAAAGGATGAGATTCTTGATATCCTTCCTGAACACTTTCAAGAAAGGTCTTCAGTTGTAATACAACCAACACAGTCAGTAAATTTGGGCACCATTGAAGATCCTTAAGTAGTCCACCTTGCGCAATATTTGTCAAAAGAAGAGAAGAAATAGTTCACAGAGTTCCTGAGGGAAAAGAAGATCAACTTTGCATGGTCTTATATGGATATGCCTAGACTAGATCCTAATCTAATCATGAACCACTTATCTATAGCTCCCAGGATCAAGCCCGTGAAACAAAAACTTAGAAAGATGCATCCTCATGTTGCACTACTAGTAAAAGCGGAGTTAGAAAAATTATTGAAGGCTGGATTTATCAGAGTCATTGCCTATGCAAGATGGATCTCCAATGTGGCTCCCATGTCTAAATCTAATAAATCTATCAGTATCTGTATGGACTTTAGAGACTTAAACAAAGCATGTCCTAAGGATGACTTCCCACTACCTAACATTGACATGATCATAGACCTCACAACAGGCTACCAAATGTATTCACTAATGGATGGATTATCGGGCTATAATCAAATAAAAATTTCCCCCAAAGATCAAGATAAGACTACATTTACATGTGCATGGGGCACATTTTTCTACAACTTCATGCCATTTGGGCTAAAGAATGCAGGTGCAACATATCAACGAGCAATGGCTACTATATTTCATCACATGATGCACAAGAACATGGAAGATTACGTAGATGATACCTTGGCTAAATCCAAAGAAAGAGGTACTCATATTAAGGACTTAAGAAGGATATTGGATTGTATGGAGCAGTTCCAACTCAGGCTCAACCCAAAGAAGTGTGCCTTTGGGGTCCAATCAGGGAATTTTCTAGGATTCATTATTTTAGCAGAAGAAATTAAGGTAGATCCCGCCAAAGTAAAAGATATTCTAGAGATGACTCCTCCTCATAACATCAGTCAAATGAGGACACTACAAGGGAGACTCCAATCAATCAGGAGATTCATGTCACAACTTGCAGATAAGGCACAACCCTTTACTAAATTACTACATAAAGGGGTCACCTTCAAATGGGATGAACACTGTGAAGCAAACTTCAGATAACTAAAAGGGTACCTAGCTACTCCTATTCTTATGGCATCCATTCATGGAAAGCCATTACTCCTATATATTTTAGCTACAGCTACACCACTAGGAGTATTGCTTGCACAAGAGGATGAAACTAAGAAAGAAAGAGCTATCTACTACATCAGTAGAATGCTAGTCTCCTATGAGCTCAATTACAACATTATTGAAAAAGCATGCTTAATAGTCATCTTCGCATCACAAAAATTGAGACACTACATGCTCTCACATATAGCAAGGCTCATTGCTAATATTGATCCTCTAAAGTACCTTTTGAGAAAAACAACATTAACCAGGCATCTGGAAAAATGGGTCCTCATTCTAAGTGAATTTGACATTGAGTATGTGGAAATGAGAGCTATTAAAGGATAAGTCCTTGCTGACCAACTAGCTGATTCACCACTTAAAGATGATGAACCTCTAAGGATCAAATTTCTTGAGGAAACAATTATGCATTTAACTGAGTACCCATGGAAGATGTACTTTGACAGTTCATTCACTCAACAAGGCTCTGGAGAAGGAGTTCTATTCATAACTCCTCAAGGTTACAAGATACCCAAGTCTTACAAATTGATGTTCCCATGCACAAACAACATTTCAGAATATGAGGCATTGGTCAATGGTCTTAAGCTTGCCATGGAGTGAAATATTGTAGAGTTACACGTGTATGGTGACTCCCAGCTCATAATCAATCAAGTTAATGGAGATTACCAGACAAAAGATGAAAATTTGACACCCTAAAAGCAACTGGTTGATGACTTAAAGAAGTACTTTGTCTTCATCACATTCCAACAGATACCCAGAATAGAAAACAAAGTTGCAGATGCTATGGCTACATTGGCATCCATGTTACAATTGGAAGAACATCAATTCCACTATGAATTCTTGGTGGAAGAACTCTCCTATCCTGCCTTTGATACTCCTGAATACCAAGTAATTTGTGCTTTGAACACCCCTAACCAATCTCAATATGCCAATATCATTGCCTATCTCAATGACCAAACTATTCCTAATGATCTATCCATAAATGAGAAAAGAACCTTGATTAGGACAACATCGTGTTATGTCCTCATAACTAATAACTTATATCGATGAGGTCTTGACGGTACACTTCTTAGGTGTTTAGAACTCAAAGAGTCTGATCTCACACTAAAAGAAGTCCACGAAGGTGTATGTGGATCACACTCAAACAACTTTTCACTAGCAAAGAAACTTCTTAGAGTTGGCTATTACTGGCCTACCATGGAAAAAGATGATATTCAATTCTCAAAAAAATTGTCATAAATTTCAGACACATAGAAATCTCATCCATGCTCTTTCAAGTGAATTTATACCATTTATTACACATTGGCCATTTCAACAATGGGCCTTTGACTTGGTTGGACAAATATATCCCAATTCTTCAAATGGACACAAGTTCATCATTACGACCACTGAGTATTTTACAAGGTGGGTTGAGGCCATGCCGCTAATCAAAACCACTAGAAAATAGGTGGCTATGTTCATTATAAACTATATTATCTATAGATATGGGATACCCTCATCAATTGTAACAAACAATGGGGGCCAATTTAAAAATCAAGACAATGATGATCTTTTTGAACAATTCCACATTACTCAACATTGCTCCTCAATCTATTATCCTCAAGGTAATGGATAGGCTAAGGCATCTAATAAGAATATTTTCAAGATTCTAACAGAACTGTGAGTAAGTCTGGCAGAGACTGGCATTTACAACTGAATCCGACACTATGGGCCTACAAAACAAGCATCAGAACACCAACTGGAGCCATGCCATTTTCTCTAGTCTATGGCACTGAAGCAGTACTACCTATTGAGGTTGAAATCCCATCTTTGCGGATATCTTTACAAGCTCTTGTTACTGATGAAAAATACCGCATTGATTAGGTAAATTTTTTGGACCTACTTGATGAGCGCAGACAACATGCATTTGATCATTTGAAGGTGTACCAAGCACATATGTCCAAGGGCTACAACAAGAAGGTCAAAACACAAAAAATTGAAGTGGGGGATCTCATCTTAAAGGAGAATCCTAAGAACCAACCCAACAGAGAATAGAAGAGAAAATTTGAACCTAATTGGCTGGGACCTTATGTTATCACTACTACTTTTGGGACTGGAGCTTATCAATTAGCTACACCCGAGGGAGACATTCTTCCAGATCCTATCAATACTCTACATTTGAAGTGGTTCTACACTTGATGTTTGGTTAACAAAGCCTGTATAGTGAAATAGTTCTCAGAAAATACCAAAAACATTCAGAAATCCAAAAAATAGTGGAAAAAGTCTTGAAGAAAGGTATCCTTCATGAAAACCTAGAAAATAGGCACCTTGATACTGCAAAAACATTCAAAATAGAAAAAAAAAATTTGAAAAAGAGAAAAGTGCCTTGACGAAAACTTGGTAAAAGAGGCATCTTGGTAGAAAAAAGAAAGAAAAGATCTTTCCAAGTGGTGAAAACTTGGCAATTAGGCATCACTTGTGTTCTGCACTCCATCTATCAATGCAGTACTAATACTAGGACTTCACAATTACACCTGTGCTAAAACGCTGACTTCGTTTCCTAAACAACTATCTTATCCTCCCTTGGGATTTGTCTGAATTTTTGGCTTAGGATCAAGTCATTCTACACTGGGGGCATCTTTTCCATTCTGATAGGTTGTGTCTTCTAGATTGTCATAGGATGGTTTGTCTCATGATATGATGCTTTCTGATACTTTCACTACCACTATCACTTTCATGAAACAAGGGTGACACAAACATTGCACTAACATGAACAATGTTCCGAATACCTCCATGGGATTACAAATAGGAATAACGATGTACACAAACATGGAATACATATTTTCTTAAATTCCATCTTTTTGATTAATGAATCTCTATTGCGCTTGAAAAATGAATCAATAGTATTTCTCAATACTACCTAAACATAGTTTGATCTTAGTTTGATTATATCTCATTTATGCACTGATGATATTTTAACTAGGGGAATCTAAGCGATTATGAATTTTGTTTGAATGATTCACAATTGATGGTTGTTATGTCTTCTGAGTTACTCCATGACATATGCACAAAGACAAAGAGTCACAAGGATAGGGGGCATAAGATTTTCTTATTTTTCTGTGTATGGTGATTGTTTCAAATGATCCTATAATTTTCACCTAACTTGGATGTTTATGGTAAGAGATTCCACTATGGGTGGATAGCTGCATATATCTCAATCTTTGTTATGTGTAAACTATGGTGAGGTTTGAAACAATTTCCTTGTCTATTTTTTGAACTCAGATTCTCACTAAGGTATATGAATCATAATGTACCCAAGGATATGAATTTTCAAGGTCATTGCGGGTCCAATATCTTGCCTTATATAGATTTTGATATAGTAAAAGGAAGGTGGCTATTTTGTTATCCTGGCTTCTATGCCTTGATACCTAATTCTATTTCTGACATTTCAATAAAACATAGTATTCATACTTTTGTAATATCAGTGGGTATTAGTGATGGTTGTACTATCAAGTGGTATCCATTTTAAAAAGTGCCCAATTATGATAAAATGCTACAATATCTGCAAGTCAGTGACAAAGTCCTAAGAGTATGCATGTAGCTCCATTTAGAGATTACATGATGCATTTTTGAAAGAACAACATAAGGATTTGAGCTCAAACTCCTTTCTATTTTTAATTCATCTGAAATCTAAGATAGTTACATACCCACGCTTCCCAAAATCTTTGATCTATCAGGAACAAAATCAAACTCCCCTTTTCAAAACTTGATTAACTTGGTACTCATGTGTTTACTCTTAACACACCCCCACTTCTTCACTTCTTATAATACATTCTTACTTAATCTAATCATTACATGCAAGTGATACATCATTTCAACATAGGGATTTTGTAATACCCACCTCTGAGTTTGCTTTTCAGTTTCGGTTGCTGAATTCTTTTAGGCCTTTTTACGTATGTGTGGTTATTTCAGATGATTTAGAGGATATTTATGTATCACATTTCAATATGTTATTGATTCATTTCTTAGAGTGTTATATCTCCTGTTTGCATATGATTTATGGTTATTTCATGATGCTTATGTATATGTTAGGATGTCATTTTGATTATGGTTTTCTGACAATACTGACCCTGGATTTATATGCACATGGATCATTTATATATTTTGCATTACTGTTTGACGTGCTTGATATGGTATGGGACAGAGTCATAGTTACTTGCTTTAGAAAGATCCACATGATAAACTAGTCTCAACCATTGTTTTCTAAATTATATGCATGTATGCTCATCTTTGTGATGACAGGTTTGCAGGTATCGGGCTACGTCTTCCCTGAATTAGCAGGAGTGAGCGTGCCCTATCGCAATATCTCAATAGTAAGAGAGGGGAGATAGTATCAGGTCCAAATCCATACCCTAAACCCATATTTTTTCCTATTGATGGACAAAGAATCTGATTGACTACCCTACTATTTGAATCCGTCAAGTGACGTGGATTTGTGAGCCTGTTTGTGTGTTTGTGGTTATGTTTCAGTTGATTGTCTGTTTCAATTGATTATTTGTTTAAATGAGTTTCAGGTGATTTGATGATGCTTTTAGCTTGATTTATTTAATGAATTTTCATGGTAAATATTAATGTTAATTATTGCACTTACAATAAGGTTAAAATATTGATATATGAAATATATGGCGATTTAATAATTAAATATTAATTAAATGCCTATATTTAATTAATTGATTTAATTATTAAGTCTTGATTTAAATAATTAAGATTTAATAAGCATTAAATCCAATTAATTGTAATTAATTATGCATAGTTGAATTATTAAATATCATCTTAAGTTGCATGGTTAATTGATTTATTTAAGTGAAATAGTATCTCATGCATTTTCAATTTAACACTTTGCTTTGAAATTATAAAGTTGAGTTTATGTTGCATGCTTTAAGGGAAATTGAAAATAAAGAAATTATCTTAATTAATAATTAGATAATTTATTTTCCCTTTAGTGTTTTCACTTTTTGAAAACCTAATTGCTTGGATTATCTATATCTTTGTATTGGAGGCCTTGTTAAAGGTTGTTCAATCAGGGAGAAGGAGAAATCAGGTGATTGGGATTTTGAGGAGGTTTACTTGGATTTGGAATTCATCTTGCTTGGATTTGTGGGTTTGATCATCTCTTCTGTTACTAAGGTAGGATCTTGAGCTTTTCAATTCTAGTTTTCAAATCCCTGTCTTCTATGCATCTGAAAACTAGGATCCTTTGCTTGATCTTCTCTATTTGTGTATTTGGTGATTCCATTGATTAAAATGAAGAAAAATGTGTTCTTGGATCCATTTATGTTTTCTTTCATATTTTCATGTCGCATCTGTGATTATGGGCATTAAGGGTTTCATTTTTGGGTATTGCATTCAAGAGGGCATTAGGGTTTTCAATTATGTTTATGAGTTTGTAATCTTTGGGCCTTAGGGTTTCAGATCTGTAGGAGAAAAACTCTTTGAGAGAAATATTGGAGGAATTGTTGTTAAAAATTGCATGGGAACCTCATATTTGTAGCCCCTTTTAGTGGAAAGATGAAGTCCAAACTCTCACCTTGTCTTTGCCCAAAACCCTGGTCAGATCTATAAGAAAACAATGGAAAAGAGTTAATTGGCATGTTAGAAATCAAGAAAACTCTTCTTGGTAATTTATTAAAATTAAATTGAAAATCCCTCATTTTTTATCATTTGAAAGTTATTCTCAAGAAGGAAAAATTACCCTTAAAAGAATTATAGTTGAAAGAAAATTAATAAAAGAAAATATGGAACTTGTTGTTTTTAAAAAAAGAAAAAGAAAATACAGTGGTTATTTAATCCACCAGTAAAATATATATATATATATATAAACAGTTGTTTATTAAATATATATTTCAAAGTTGTTTAATTTAAAAAAAAATCATTTGCAAACTATTTGTTAAAAGGAATTTGTTTAAAAACAAATTTAAAAAAAATGATATTAAATTCTTTTTTTTTGGGAGGTGGGTGGTGGGGGCCACCGCACCCCCTCCCCTGCGCGGTACCCACTATGGGCCGCAGGTACTAAAACCCTGCGGTACCCACTGGTACAGTGGGCCGCGAGCGGTACCCACTGTGGCCAATGGGGCTACAGGGCCTGTCGGCCACTCATTGTAAGGGGGCCCGTGGGAGTTGGGGTGGGGCCGAGACCCCCCCACGCGGTTTTTTTTATAGTTTTGTTTTATTTTGTATTTTATTTTTGTTTAAACAAGTTTTTTTATGTTTAATTAAATTTTAATTAAATGTAAACTTAGTTAAGTATAGTTAGTTCATATTTAATTTAATTTTAAATTACTTAGTTTAATTAAATTTATTTTATATATATATATATATATATATATATATAATGGGTTGTAGCAATTAAATAAATATTAGTTATTAAATTTTATTTACTTATATATATGTTTAATGCATTAAATTTGTTTTAAGGAGAGAGGAAATATTTGAAAGATGAATTATTTATGAATAATAAATAATAGTTTTAATAATGGATTATTTTCTTTTGTATAGTATTTAGTATATGTGAATTGTTTACACTAGGAAACAATAGGGTGGATATTGAAGTTAATACTAGTATCTTTTCGTTATTGCATGATATTTTCATACTTGATGTAATTAAAGATGAATTGTTAGTGATTATTTTATTAGATTGATTTATGAAAGGATGTTCTTATAAATTTATCTTTCATTACGTTCCTTTATTAGCTCCTTATGAGATGTACTTTTATGCCATGATGTGCGTGTCCTTTCTGTTGTAATCATTATCTTGTCAGGTGTCTGTTGGGGTTTTGGGGATATGAACCTTCATGGTGTTTTATGTGGATTTCCAGTATATGTGTCTTATTATGTTATGTTGGTTCATTTATTTTCCTAAACCTAGTGTCTTCTGAACATAGGATATGTGGTCCTTAAGAATGTCTCATATGGTTAGTGAGAACCAGTAGTTCCTATATGGGTAGGAACCAGTGTACGAGTCATGAGATTATTTATGACCTTAAGCTTAGGGGGTGGTTAGTTAGGTGCATCTTAGGGGAGTGGCTTACAATAGGATTCTGGGGCCCAAAGAGGCTAGTCCAGGGTGACCTATTGTAAGTTGTTTAATAAGTGATAACTTAATAATAAAACTTGGGGATTACATTAAATACAAGATTAGTTAGCATGTTGAGCATCCGGGGTCCAGAGTGACCAGTCCAAGGTAAACTCAACTAGATGATTCTTGAGGGTCCGGGGTCCATAGAGACCAGTCTCGGATAACTAAAGTATATGTTCATGTGATGACACTCCCATATCATTTATCCTAAGTCTCCTCCATAGGTCATGTTGTACCTTTTTATGGTTGTGTCTTGGACACTTGGTTTTTGGATTCAGTGTGTGGTTTAAGTTGGTGTTTTGGATATCTTATGCATGTTACCTTATCTTTGGATGGTGTACTTTTGTCTTTCTCTTGGACTTTCAGTTGTCTTGATCTTTCCATCCTTGTGCTTTTGCTTTAGCCTTTCTCGTTGTGATCAGAAAGCTTCTAGGATCTTCCTATGTATTTCTTTATGATGGCTTGTATGCCTTTGATTGTCTTCATGTTGTATACCCGTGTGTGTGGACCTATTATTATCTCCTCAATACAGTGGGAGTGGACCTTTGGTTCCATGCGGTCGGGTGGTAGTGATTCTTATTTCCATTGAGATCTGACGGTTCTTCTTCTTGCTTGGATGATCCTTGTTGCAATTCTATCTTCTAATTCCTTTGGAGATTGGTTCAGTTTCATGAGTTGTATATTTGTACCATATGTTTTTATCGGTTGACATCCTTTGGAGGATGTATCATGTTGTATTCATCATGTTTATCTAGGAGGTTTTGATCTTATCATATCAATTGTTATCTTGTAATAGTGTATCAGATGTGATACATGTATTAGTTGTTGTGTCATACTTATATTAGAGTGATTACTATGTACCCTGCGACATGTGCAGAGGATGTGAGTTATGAGATGTATATTATTGGATTCATTTGGTGTAACCTTTGTGTTAGTTCTTTATAGTTTTTATTCATAGATTATCTTGCTTAAGTGATTCTACATCAAGGAAACCTCGAGGATTGGTATCTATGTATGATTTTTTCTTATGTGCATGTCTAGTACTTCATTATATTGCTTCCATATTGCTATCATTATTGTCTGTAAACATTTAAAAAAAATTTATCCTATTAACTAAGTGTCAAGTTTAGGTTAGTTCTCCTGGGTTCCCTAGCGGGGCATTACAGATTTTATTCTTTTTCCTTTGACTTTGTTCCCGAGGGGGCATGATAATACTATTATCAATCAATTTTTTGCTCAAAACAACATTAAAAATGACTTTGTTATCAAACAAACTAGGGGCATGACAGTTTCCTTGACTAAGTCGGGACTGTTGGATAGAAAGCTTTGGTTCTCATAAGCTAGATATCTTTTTTTTCCTCATTTCAAAAGATTCTTATTAAGCTCCTAGAAGCTTCTTACTGATTTTTGGATGACAACCAAGTTCAGAATCAGTATTATCAATCTTTGTACGACAACCAAGTTCATAATTGGTATCTTTAAGATATTTTATTGATCTTTGGACAACAACCAAGTTCAAACTCAATACTATTAGTTTATTTTGATCAAGTTCAAGACTGATCTCATTAGGCATTTCATTTGATCGTGAGAAGAATCCTCAAGCTTTCTGAAGTCAACATCAAAGACTTTCTTTGAATCAATGCACTGCTCGCACATCAATTCAAAGAGGGGCAAATTTAACCACCTAGATTTGGTCTACTCTGACCATAGACCCTATTTTCCCTAAGTGTGATCATACCCCCAATTATGTCCAAATGACCCTGTTACTGCTTGGCATAATTCATTCAAATCAGATTTAATCTCCTAAGTGGTCTGATCACTAATTTACATTAATCACTTTAGCCAATTCAATCCAATCAAATCAATTCAAATCAATACCTAGCTAAGGTAATTAATTTAAAGGGAATTAATGAAATCCTATTTATACCTCATCACTTGCAAAATCAATTCCCTAGCCTAATTGATTCAATTTGGCTATAGTCCTAATTAATTATTACAAAGAAATCAAAAGCTTAAATGATTAATTGAATCCCTATTATTGAGTGAATATGTTATTACAACAATTCATTTCATTAATATTCCCTCAAACCTAACCAATCTCATCTACCCAACCATGAGTTCAAACTCATCCCAACCCCTTCTCACATGCTAATTCTTCTTAATTATCTAATTAACCCTAATTAGCTAATCCCCCTCCACTCATTCTCTTTCCTCCCATCTCTATCTCCTTAATCACATCCCTTAAGCCTTAATCCTAATCCTAAGCTACCCTTAAGCTTGTCACATTCCATTAAGGTGTGATTAGGAATTCAACCCTCCCCCTAAAGTCAAAGTTG
>MU228015.1:2401177-2421874 GCA_018584345.1 Thuja plicata
AGAAGAAATCAATGAAGTCATGGAGAAATATACAAAGAAATTCTCACCAAAATTGAGAGCCTACAAATTTCTTCAAGGGAAGCTTATAGAGCTAGAAGAAGACACTCATCAAATATGGAGTGGAATAATAAATCCTGATGAGGAAAGCAGTCCTGAAAAGGAACCTATCAATAAAATAGGTAACTCAATAGTTGAGTTAGTTAGTGAAGAGGTATACATCATAGGCCAAAAACAAACTGATGTAATAGATGAGGATTGGTCAATAGATGGTAAAGATGATCAAGTACCAACAATCCCCACCCACATAAACTTGGAAAATGAAGAATTTACCAAAGAAGAACTGTCAATAAAAGGTAACTTAGATGTTGATATAAATGATGATTCATGGTTAGAAAACATTGTCGATACCATTACAGGAAAAGACCCTATAGCAGAGGTTCAAAAATATGAAGACATCAATGTTGCAGAGGATAAGACCGATGGACGAGACATAGCTATTGACACTACAACTGTCAATATGCCGAAAAAATATAAATATATTAATAGATGCTATTGATATATAGTCAAGTTAGGATAAATCATCTAAGAAAGATAATAACATACCCAAGGATATGGGTACCAATGAAAACCAAGGTGAATCCAATACTCCTAATGATACAAACACTGATATGGAAGATGTAACCGATGAGCAGCTGGATGTATCAAAAGAACAAAGTAAAGAGGCAAATAAAATAATTGATGACACAATGAGAAAGGTTGAAGAGAAAGATAAGAGTGGGGAAGTCAAGAAAAATGAGGAATTAAAATTGAAAGAAGATTCATCTGTTGATACACCTAAGGTATGTGAGGAGACATCTTCACCAAACTGGCCAGTGAACATAGAACAGATACAAAAGGATGCCTCATCCTCTCGACACTCACCAAATAAATCAACCCAGTCTCAAGCCTTACAAATGGTGGTACATAAATCTACCACCCAACCAAAGAAGAAGAAAAAGAAACAAGTAAAGAAGGATATATTGGCTGTGACACTTGATGAAGTCATTGAAATTCCAAACTGGGACATTACCACATTGGACAGTGACAAACTTCAAGAGTTTGGAGTGCTCTATCAGAGGAAAGCCATACAAAAGAAGATGATACAAGAACATAGGGAAAACATGGAACTTTACAAAGCTAAAGAGATACTCCAACAACTTCTTCCTGAAGTGAAACTTGAAGAAAATGCTTCTGTAAAGGAACAAATTGTTGTTCTCACCAACGCTATAACAGAGCAAGGTATAGAGGCAGATCAAGCAATGGAATAGTAAGCAGAAAATAAATTTCAATTCAAGTTAATTGATAAAATAAGCCAAGAAGTGGCATTGAACAAGGTAAAGCTCTCATAACTCAATGATGAATTAGAGCCGATGATTACTGAAGCAATCACCTTAGTTCAGAAAATGTGCACACTGGAGAAATTTGGAAAAGAAAACAGTGACAAACTAGCAAAAATTTATTCAAATGTCACAAAAAGTGCACAAAGCCTAACCTCACATGCCAACAACATAAAGACACATCATGACACTGTCATAGAGGAAAATAGGCTAAGAAAAGAAATATGGGATACTGAGACACAATTTAGAGGTGAGATTACTGAACTATAGGCACATATCCTACCCAATCTTACCATTCTGTAGCAACATATTTCTGATGCTAGAAATCTGATAGCAACCCCTGAGATGTCTATAGTAGACAGCATCTATGACATACATGTATGAATTTCACTGGAGCACATGGCTCTAGAAATGTTGAAGGAGAAATGGGAAAATATGATGGAGTAAAACAAGTCCTCACATTCACACCTTTTTGAAAATTTGTAAGTACCTTTTCCTTTAGAATCAAAAAGGAGGAAAGGAAATGTATATAGTTATGTGCAATATATATATCAAAAAAAAGGAAAAGAAAATACATAAGGATATGTATATATACTTACACTTACTGGCATATACATAGGGGGAGTCATTCAAATGACTTAAGGAAGAAGTATACACAAGTGTACATACTAATACACTCAGTATGTTGTACATATCATGTTTTTCATACTAATGTCAAAGGGGGAGATTGATGACATTATTTTTCCATTAGTACACTTAGTGAAAAACATTAACAGAGATCACCAGCAGAGTAAAGCATTACCAGCGAACAGCAAGCATACCCGACAGAACACAAAGTGTTGGAAAGTTGACTATACTAAAGTATATGACTCTATTTAGTTTTTTCATTATGGTAACAAAGTCATATGAAGTTTTGGAGTCAGCACACATTATCAGAAGATCAGAAATTGGCCAAGTACAAAAAATAGGACAGAGCAAGGAACAGACTACTATAGTTTTGGTTAGCGTGTGTTCATTTGTTATCCAAATGATATGTTCCTTTTAAGATAATATTATTAATATGTTTACATGATAATTCTAAGAGAGCATGATCAGATCTACAAGTATGAAGAAGATATAGCCAGTTGAAGAGGTACAACCAATGAATGACAGAACAGGACAGAGATCGTGGAAAGAGCCGACAGAGATTGTTTTGGCATGGAAGTTTCACTTATCCTAAAGAATTGCACCTTTATATTAGTCATTTTTAGTGACCTAAAAATATATGGTTAAAAGTGCATGACTTGATTCATCTCGGATAATTAGTTAGAGCTATTTTGGTGAAGCGGACTATGTGAAAAGATGTGTCTATTCGGTTTAAGTAAAGTAGTTATAATTAATGTTAAGCCAACTTAATGAAGGGTTGTGTGGTTATTTAAGTGATCAAGATACATGGTAAAAGGTTTCCTAAAGCCGACATGTTCATTTTCTTTGAGTAAGTACTTATAGAATGTCATTTGTGATTGGAAAAGTTGCGGAAGCCAAAGATAAGAAAAGCAGAGCAGAGTGTAAAAGCAACAAAGATATATCTATCATATGTTGATGATATAGATATTGAAGTAGAAGCTTTCAGAGTGAAGATAAGATTTTTTTAGTGCTTTACAAGAGTTTAAAGCATCAGCACACAAAAGGAACTAATCAGACAAGCAGTGTCACATCAGCAGTTCACCTTGCAGATACAGTGTGTATCAAAGATCCAGAAGGTTGTAGCCTTCACCACTTGAGAAGTGTTCTCTTGGATAGTGAGTCCTTGGACAGTGATTCCACCACCCCTAATAGGGTTATTGTAAAAGAATCCTAATAGGGTCTGACCCTTAACAAGGTCACTGTACTTCATGTATTGTAAAGACAACTCTTAACAGGGTTAAGGATCTTCTAACAAGGATCATAATATACTAGTGCAGAATATTTGTGGGTACTAATTCCCACCAGGGTTTTCACCTACATTAGGTTTCCCCATAATCATATATGGTGTTATATGTTGTGTATATTTATTTTACTTGCATTGATATTCAAGTTTAGTACATAAGCATTTAAGTCAAGATTCAGATAATAAGAAAAAGTATTAATTGATAGATCACTGATTCACCCCCCCCCTCTCAGTGATCCTAATCCTAACAATTGGTATCAGAGATCTGGTCCTCAGAAAATAAGTTTAACCACTTGAGGATATCATGGAGAAGGAAGAAATGAAACACCTGAAAAAGAATCTTGAAGCAGCCCTTGAAGAACTTGACACATGTGAAAAAGAAAATGAAGATCTAAAACTAAAAGTTGAAGGCATGCAAATACTTATCAAGAAACTGAAAAAAGAATTAAGGAATTGTTCTTCAAATTATTTGGGGGAAGTAGTCAAAAGGTTTAATGAATAAAATTCATCTCTGAAGGATCAGATTGAAGAATTAGATGAAAAGCTATGTAATAATCAAGATGCCTATGATGATCAAGTCAAAGCAAACAAGCAGTTAGATGAAGAACTGAGACAAGCAAACATGGAAATCTTGAAGCTAAGAAACAACAAAGATAAGATGTAATCTGAATTGATTGTAGCAAAGAATCATATTGACAAGTTACACACAAGCAAGGATCTGATAGAATCATAGTTGTATGCTCAAAAGGTTAAAAGAGATACCAGTGGTATAGGATACAATGAAGCACAAATTAATATTGATGCCATGCAAGAAAGAATGAAAGAACCAAAGGACATCACAAATACAAAGGAGATTGGAAATCAGACTAAAGACAATATTGAACCACCTAAGGATGAATGCAAGCTAGTCGACAGAACTTGTTATGCCTATAACAAGCATGGAAATATTGCAAGGAATTGTAAAGAGGTAAGACCCTTCAATGGTTACTGTTATTCATGCAATAAATTTGGTCATAGAGCTATGAATTGTAAAACAAGTCAGAAGAACAAGAATCAGAATAAAGAAATCAGGATCAGCAAAATCAAAGAAGTTATCCTCAGCAAAATAATAGAAGTACTTAGAACATTACATGTCAGATATGTAATCACAATGGTCATTCAGCTAGATAGTGTAGATTGGTAACTCACACCAATACACCAAAGAACATCAGACCTCCTATCATTTGTCATTCATGTGGAAAGACTGGACACATCTCAAGCTCTTGCAGATCAAGAACAAAAGGATAAGAGAATCATAAGAAGTCTTTGTTTGAAGAATCAAGAGAAGTTAAGTTTGTGGAAGCTAAAGCTAAATCAGATAAAATATGAGTCGATGTAAAGAAGGATAATGAAGAGAACAAGGTAGTAGATGCATCCTCAGTGGACACACCTTCTACTTCTGGTTAGTTGACCCTCATGGTCTTAGGGGGAGCTATTCTAGCTCTGAACCCCTATGTGGCTGGTATACTCACCTCTGAGTATGCACCTTGGATTACAATTGTTTGGTGACATTGTGATGTAGTATGCAAGAGAAAATGGTTTAAATTGTTATCAGGAAAAAGAACGGAAGTTACAGTTGCTTTCTGTGTCCACGCAGCAAGTATTAATGGTAGAAATCTACTTTGAAATCACCAAGTCCTCACTTGTGGTCAGAATAAATGATTGGAGATCATAGAAGCCCTAGCAGTTGTATTTTTAATGGACTATAGTTGTTCTCAACAATGAAGAAAGGAGATTGATAATCATTATTTGTTAAGAAAAGTAATTCGAGTTTGAAACAAAGCCCAAGCACAGACACGTCATTTTAGAAATTAGTTGAAAAATTACTTAACAATATAGTAAGCGGTTGGATAATCAAAGGAGAACTTGCAGTCAAGTAGCAAAGTGTCATAATTACATCCTTCAGTAGAGATGTATGCTTCAGCGCGTGAATATCATGAAGCGAAATGGGTCAAAATCTTGTTGAGCAGTGTTCTATTTGAGAGTATCAATATAGCCATTGGAGATTTTTCTTTGGAGCCGACCTGATGTTATCCTTGGAAGCACATATATCAATATAGCCATTGGAGATTTTTTTTTGGAGCCAACCTAATGTTATCCTTGGAAGCACATATTATTAAACATTTAAGTGTGAATACAACAAAAGAGAATTCACGTAAGAGAAGAATTGATTGAAGACACAATTTGAAATATCATGTGAAGAAGAAGATAAAACTATTATGATAGGTCCACGGGATTATGTTCCCATGGCCAAGGACATGGAGGATACATTTGTGATTGATAATGTTGAAGTATCAATGGCAGAAATGGATATTAATTTAGACAATTTTGAAGAAACATTTGTGAGTACTCAAGAAGTTGAGAGTCTTTATATCAGCAAGAAGATATATTGATTTTAGATATCATAGGAAAGGAAGAAGAAAAGAGAAGACTAAAGTGATGGACAATTCATCATCATTGTTATAAAGTTTGACACCCATAACAGACTTAGACTCATGGGGAGTAAATAAGTAAGTGGGAGTATATAATATGAAGAAGTCATGAAAAATAGATCAGATATTGCAAAAGAGAAGTATATGAAGAAGAGGCTCAGTGAATTGGTTAGCAACTTTACACTTGATCTTAGTTCACTCAAAGTTGGTCAAGCATCCTTGAAAGAGTTTGCAGAAAAAGGCAGAAAGATTATCGTTGACTGTATGAATCATGAAAGTTAAGTGCCCATCATTACAAAGAAGATCCAGGAGCTAGAGGCTATGATAGAGAAGATAAGGAAATATGTGGAAGATCCCTCCACCGACATCAATATGTGTATATCAGGGGCAGATTGATAAGATTGAGAAGGAAGAGAAGATAATATCAAAGGGTGAGTAAATTAATATGGATTCTATCATATGATCGAGGTCCTAGCATAGACTTGGAGAAGATGGAGAAGCTACAATATGCATTATGTGCCCATCTACAGATTGTTAATTCACTTTGGGAGAAAGAGATCCAGAAGTTGCAGATTGCATATCTAGATATGTATGTTGAGTAAGTACATAGAAGTGTTTTTTAGCACCTTTTTCATTAATTTCATAGGGGGAGTAGAGTATGAATAATATGGAGTCTAGTATATGATAAAAGGGAGATATAAGATAGAGAGTTTTTATATAAAAGTACAGATAATAACTTCACCATATTCCTTTGTTGCCATTAATGACAAAGGGGGAGATTGTTGAAAAGTTGACTATACTAAAGTATATGACTCTATTTAGTGTTTTCATTATGGAAACAAATTCATATGAAGTTTTGGAGTCAGCACACATTATCAGAATATCAGAAATTGGCCAAGTATAGAAAACAGGACAGAGCAAGGAACAAACTGTTATAGTTTTGGTTAGCGTGTGTTCATTTGTTATCCAAATGATATGTGCCTTTGAAGATAATATTATGAATATGTCTACATGCTAATTCTAAGAGATCATGATCAGATCTGCAATTATGAAGAAGATATAACCAGTTGAAGAGGTATAGCCAGTGAATGCCAAAATAGGACAGAGATCGTGGAAAAAGCCGACGGAGATTGTTTTGGCATGGAATTTTCACTTATCCTCAGGACTTTCTCCTTTAGATTAGTCATTTTTAGTGACATAAAAATCTATTTTTAAAATCGCATGACTTGATTCATCCGGGATAATTAGTTAGAGCTATTTTGGTGAAGCAGACTATGTGAAAAGACGTGTCTATTCGGTTTAAGTAAAGTAGTTATAATTAATGTTAAGCTGACTTAATGAAGGGTTGCATGGTTATGTAAGTGATAAAGGTACATGGTAAAAGGTTTCCTAAATCTTACATGTTCATGTCCTTTGAGGAAGTACTTATAGAAGGTCATTTGTGATGGGAAAAGTTGCGGAAGCCAGAGATAAGAAAAGCAGAGCAGAGTGTAAAAGCAGAAAAGATATATCTATCATATGTTGATGATATATATATTGAAGTAGAAGATTTCAGAGTGAAGATAAGATTGTTTTAGTTCTTTACAAGAGGTTAAAGCATCAGCACACAAAAGGAACTGATTAGACAAGCAGTGTCACATCAGTAGTTCACCTTGCAGATACAGTGTGTATCAAAGATCTAGAAGGTTGTAGCCTTCACCACTTAAGTAGTGAGTCCTTGGATAGTGAGTCCACCACCCCTAAAAGGGTTATTGTAAAAGACTCCTAATAGGTTTCGACCCTTAACAAGGTCACTGTACTTCATGTATTGTAAAGACAACTCCTAACAGGGTTAAGGATCTTCTAACAAGGATCATAATACACTAGTACAAAATATTTGTGGGTACTAATTCCCACCAAGGTTTTCACCTACATTGGGTTTCCCCATAATCATATATGGTGTTATGTGTTGTGTATATTTTTTTTACTTGCATTGATATCCAAGTTCAGTACATAAGCATTTAAGTAAAGATTTAGATAATAAGAAAAAGTATTAATTGATAGATCACTGATTCACCCCCCCTCTCAGTGATCCTAATCCTAACACAAAGGTCATGAAAAATGCTAAGTACAAAAGTGTCAAGCATCACCGGTGACCACAAGCATCATCGGTGACCACAAGCATCACCGACGATCACAAGCATCACCGGCGACACAATTTTTAGAACTAACCTGACAGAAACAGAAAAGGCATACCTAATGACAAGTTCAAGAAAGGAACACTGATGACCAAGAAAACCGACCATCAAAACTGATAGACAGATAAAGAACCCGCAAATTATGGATCTAATTTCTACACGATAGATAAAGTAATGTAATTCTATTTATAGAGTTTTTATTTGTTTTAAATCATAACTTGAGGGTCAAGAAAGCTTTATGTAAATGTTTTAATGCATCCTAACAGATCTAAAGCATATCTAACTAAAGATCAAGGTCAAGTTGTAAACCTTGGATCTAGAGTTAACTTGTGATGCATGAATCAAGAATTGAACCTAAATTAGTATAAATAAGATGTTCGTACTCAATTTTGAGTACATGAATTCACATTGTTGATAGCCTCCATGAGCATCTAAGGAGTAGTAGGTAGAATTCATGCAAAGGTCAGAAACAAAATACATCAGTTATCAAGAACACACAGAGGCTACCGATAAGTAGAGAAAGGTATTATTCAATCATGGAAGGATGATTCAAAATATGTATGAAGCTTTATAGGATCTATGATCAGCAATTGAAGATTACATTTATCATCAGATCAAAGACTTATGTAGTTGCATTCTAACAAGTGCATCACATCTAAAATCCTTTTGTAGAAGGTGGACTTAACTGTTCTTTCCAAATCTCTTAACAAAGTGCAGACTTAACAGTGTTGCAAAAGCTTCAAACGAAGTAGATCTTAATAGGTCTCTACTGTAATAATCCTAACAGGGTAGGTCATCAAAAGTGACCAATTGTAAGCCTTGACCGGCCCCTTCTTATCTACAGATAGTGAAGTTTTGTGGGTAACAATCCCCACCATAGTTTTTACTTCCTTAACAGGAGTTTTCTGTGATATCATATCTTGTGTCATGTATTATCTATTTTCATGAATTTTTCTTTTATGGTTACATACAAAAAGAATATATGATATGATTGCATATACATAAAGAAAGATGAACAGTTAGATAAGATATTTTACAAACTGATAATCAAGGGTTAATGGGATAACCGAGAAATTTTTTTAGAGGTACTGATTCACCCCTCCCCTCTTAGTACATCATCTCAATATAATTCCAACAAAAACAAACTATGCTTTACAAATGCAAGATTCACCTAGTTTTGATAGAATGATCAAGAACGTTATTTGTGTCGAAGATGTTATGGTCAAGAAAGGAGAAATAATTCTCCAAAGTGATAATAAATCTAACAAATACAAAAACAAACCTAAATGGTGGAACAAGAACAATAATGTTGTTAGTGATGGAGTGGTAGAAGCATCAAATGCAAATCCTAAACCAACAGTGTTGAATCTAACAAACAACGTACAAGCAAGCAAAGAAGCTAAGATAAAAACTCCAATACCAAGAGCAAACAATGATACCAACAAGAGTAAACCATGGACGTCTAGACCCCATAGAAAATTTACTCCATTGGGGGAACCTCTTGAGATAGTTTTGAAGACACTCTTGGATAATAAAGTCCTCACAATACCAGATTCAAAACCATGGGAACTGGAAGTTAAAACAAGATGGTGGAATTACAATGCCTATTGTGTCTTTCATAAGAACAAAGGACATAAGACTAATGACTATGTTAAGCTCAAACACATTGTACAAGACCTTATTGAGGGAGGCAAAATCAAAGTGGAAGGACATACCACTAATGAAGATGACATGGCATTTAACAAACCATTCTCTAACTACGAAAAAGGGGAATCTTCTAAAGGAAAAGGAAATGAAGTTAATTACACCTACTCTCATAATGATAATGTGATCAACATGTTGGGCATAAAAAGTGAATCAATCAATGTGATCACTACTAAAGGTGCCAAAGACACATCAACACATTCAAATGTGGTAACTCAAAGCCAAGCAAAATTCATGATCAAAAGGAGATAACTCCTCATCTAAGCAAGAAACATCCTCTAAAGTACATTTTGTCACAATTCCTAAACCAAAAATGACAAGACAAACAATTACTATACCATCTTCAAACTATAACTTGGTAGACCAATTGCAAAGGACCTCAGCTCAAATTTCTATATTTTAGTTACTAAATATCTCTTCAGTGCATAGGGAAGTTATTGAACAAGCCCTACATTCTGCAAATGTTCCAAAATACATTGATGTAGACAAGTTCTAGGCAATGGTCAATCACATTTTAGATCCACATTATCTCTCCTTTTTAGAAGAAGATGACAAATCTTTGACTCATCCACATAACCAACCCCTTCACATTGAAGTCTTGATTCACAAATCCTATGTCAAACATGTATTGATAGATGGAGGCATGGGGTTGAACATATGTACCATCAATCTAATCAAGAAATTGGGTCTTTCACAATAAACCATTTATTCAAGAAGTAAGATAAGCATCAAGGCTTATGATGAAGAAGAAAGATCATCCAAATGGCTCATTGTTTTACCAATTAGAATAGGACCAATTGAATGTAATGTGATTTTTCAAGTTATCTATCTACCCTTGGCCTATAACATATTACTAGGGAGACCTTGGATACACAAAATGCAAGCAGTGCCATCTACTTACCACCAATGCATCAAATTCCCACATAATGGGGTGGAAGTGACAATTCCTTTAGATTCAAGCTACACTTGCAACAATGTTAAAGAAGATAGTATGGTTCCTCACAATAAGTCCCAAAAGAATCCACACCTGAAACTTCTAAAGATATGGTGATGAGAAGATTTGGAAAGACACTATAACTTGAAGAAACTAGTATGGGGGAATACAAACTAGACATGACACCGTCATTGGCTAACATTCTTGTGTTTAAGATTTTATTGGAAACCTTCCTCATCTTTCACACCTACTACATCAAAATAATAAGATATTCACAAACCAAATGGTATGGTTAGACCCTCTACTTCTCAAGAGGATGAAAACAAGATAAAGCAGTCTTGGCTTGGCTCTATAAAGGAGAAGATAGAGAAAATGAGGTAAAACATGTGGATATATCCCCAAAAAGTATGGTAAAGGATATGACCTTCTCAAAAAAATGAGATACAAAGGTAAGAGACCTTTAGGAGATAAAGGAAAAGGACTCATTCAACCTATACACATGGAAATAAGAAATTCCAAAGATAAAATAGAGTTAGGTTTTAATAACAATTCAAAAAACCCTACTTCAATAGATGGTCCAATCTTTGATGAAGGAAGTGATGATGAAGAAGAAGAAATGGCACTGGAACCATGGACATATGAAATATTATTAACATCAGTACTGAGTATCCTTAATATAAAGGATAAAGATATGTACCTACTTTTGTAGCACAACAAGAGCATCATGTTCCTTTGTTGTCACAAGCTGATGTCCAAGAAGTGGAGGAAGAAATAGAAGGCTCTCCAGAAGTCCAACAGATAGAATAAACTCATGAATAAATACCCCAACAACAAGATGTACATCCTAACTAGGGTAAATTGGTAACAATTTCATATGTCTTATACTTACCATACTTTGATCTACAAGTGGCTAATAGGGTACATCAAGTAACTATTGTTGAGTTTCTAAACAGATCTGATGATGAAATAATAGACTCACATGATTATGAATGGCATCACATGTCAGATTCTATCATAGACATTGAGGTAGATGTGATTCATAAATTTTCATCTCTATTAGAGAGAGTAGAGAGTTCTAACAATTTCCCTAACACTGTTCTTGTCCCAGAATTAGATGAGATACCACTACCCAGGATTGTTGATGGAAATACTGGTACTTTACTAGGTCTATAGAACATTCAAAGGATACAATCTATGACTTTAAATTTGATGAGAGAAGAAGAAGAAGAAGAAGAAAGATCAACTAATGAGTCACTATAGTTAGGTCCACATATTACTAACAATGACCCCACTAATGACGATTTGACTCTTAATGATCTAAATGTTTTAGAAGCCAACTTAATAGAACATGTCTATTAAGTTAATAGTCTTAATGCTAATGCAATATTTTCCTTACCAAACTCTAAATCATTATCCTTGGTAAACCCTGACCTAATTGATTGGACCAATTTAGACCCTACTCCTATCATGAATTTTCCCAATGACTATACTTTGGCCTGTTATCTAAATGCTTGTGAACCTTGTCCCTCTTCCACCAATGCAAGGAGCGTGAACATGTCAGAGGAGGATATCAAGTTTCTTAGTCACAAATTAAAAAATTAAAAGAAGAAAGAACTGATGGTGAAAACCACATTGTGGAAATATCAGATTCTAAAATAGTAAAAATAAAAGATGTATCTGATGGTGAAAACCTCTCAGAGGTACCAAAAGATGAGATTCTTGATATCCTCCTTGAACACTTTCAAGAAATATCTTCAGTTCTGATAGAACCAACACAACGAGTTAACTTGGGAACAATAGAAGCTCCTCAATTTGCTCACCTAGAACAATCCTTATTAGAAGAAGAAAATATATTGTTCACTAAATTCCTCAAAGAGAAGAAGATCAACTTTGCATGCTCCTACACTGATATGCCTGGACTTGATCCTGAGTTAATAATGCATCACTTATCTATAGCTCTTGGAATCAAACCCGTGAAACAAAAATTAAGGAAAATGCACCCACATGTGGCATTATTAGTGAAAGTAGAGCTGGAAAACCTATTAAAAGTTGGATTCATAAGAGTCATCACTTATGTAGGATGGATTTCTAATTTGGTACCAATTTCTAAAACTGATAAATCTATCAGGATCTACACATACTTTAGAGACCTAAACAAATCTTGTCCTAAAGATGATTTTTCACTACCCAACATTGATATGATTATAGATCTCACAGTGGGATATCAGATGTATTCTCTTATGGATGGATTCTTGTGCTATAACCAAATAAAGATTTCTCCTGAAGACCAAGAAAAGACAACATTTACATGTGCATGGGGAACATTTTGCTGCAACCTCATGCCATTTGGACTAAAGAATATTGGCGCTACATACCAAAGAGCTATGACAACAATATTTCATGACATGATACACAAAAACATGGAGGACTATGTGGGCGATACATTGGCCAAGTCAAAAATAAGAACAACTCACATTGAAGACTTGAGAAAGATACTAGATCGCATGAAGCAATTTCAACTAAGGCTTAATCCAAAGAAGTGTGCATTTGGAGTCTATTCAGGGAACCTCTTAGGGTTTATTGTATCAGCTAAAGGAATTGAGGTGGACCCCAAAAAGGTAAAAGCTATACTAGAAATGTCACCTCCACACAATATCAGTTAAATAAGGATTCTTCAGGGAAGACTTCAATCCATTAGTAGATTTATGTCTGAACTAGTAGATAGAGCGCAACCTTTCACAAAACTGCTACATAAAGCTGTTACTTTCAAATGGGATGAGCATTGTGAAAACAACTTCAAAGACTTAAAATATTACTTGGCTACTCCTCCTATTCTTATGGTGCTTATTCATGGAAAACCATTGCTACCCTATATCTCAGCTATGGCTACATCGCTTGGAGTATTTCTAGCATAGGAGGATGAAAATAAAAAGGAAAGAACAATCTATTATATCAGTAGGACCTTGGTGTCTTATGAACTCAACTAAAATATCATTGAAAAATCTTGCTTAGAAGTTGGTTTTGCATCCCAAAAATTAAGACACTACATGCTCTGGCATACAGTTAAACTTATTGTAAAAGTAGACCCTCTCAAATATCTCTTGAGTAAAACAACATTGACAGGAAGACTAGAAAAATTGGTCTTTATTCTAAGTGAATTTGATATTGAGTATGTAGAAAAAAGGGCTATCAAATGAGAATTTCTAGTAGACCAACTAGATGATTTACCATTGCAAGATGATGCACCTTTGATATTTGAATTTCCAGATGAAACAATCATGCACTTAACTGAATATCTGTGGAAGATGTATTTTGATGGTTCTTTCACACAACAAGAATCTGGAGCAGGGATACTATTTATCACTCTTCAAGGCTACAAGATACCCAAGGCATATAAATTTATGTTTCCATGCACAAATAACATCTCAAAATTTGAAGCATTGGTAAATGGACTCAAGCTTGCTATGGAAGGGAAAATCATAGAGTTACATATGTATGGTGACCATCGGCTCATTATCAACCAAGTAAATGGATATTATCAGACAAAAGATGAGAAATAGATGACTTACAAACAACTGGTACAAGACTTGAAAAAGTATGTTGTCTTCATCACATTCAAACAAATACCAAGAATGGAAAACAAAGCTGTAGATGCTATGGCTACGCTAGCATCCTTATTACAACTGAAGAACACCGATTATGCTATGAATTCTTGGTGGAATAATTATCCTTTCCATCCTTTGATACACTTTAATCCCAAGTGATTTGTGCTTTAAATTCCCAAGACTAGTCTCGATATGCCAAAATAATTGCTTATCTTACTGATAAACCATACTCAATGGCCTATTAAGGAATGAAAAATGAGCTTTAATTAAGACATCATTGTGCTATGTCCTCATCACTACTAACTTATATTGACAAGGTCTTGATGGTACACTTATTAGGTGTTTATAACAAGAAGAGTGTGATTGTGCATTAAAAGAGGTTCATGAAGGTGTATGTGGATCGCACTCGAATGGCTTTTCATTAGCCAAGAAACTATTAAGATTTGGCTATTACTAGCCTACAATGGAAAAGATGTGCAATTTTCTAAAACATGTCACAAATGTAAAACGCATGGAAATCTTATCCATGCTCCAACTAGAGAGCTCATACCTTTTATAACATAATTGTCATTTCAGCAATGGGCCTTTGATCTTGTTGGACAGATTTATCCTAATTCTTCAAGTGGAAACAAGTACATCATTATGGCCACTGAGTATTTCACTAAGTGGGTTGAGGTTGTGCCGCTAATCAAAGCCACTGGAAAATAGGTTGCTATGTTCATCTTGAACTACATCATTTGTAGGTATGGGATACCCTCTTCTATTGTAACAGACAATGGGAGTCACTTCAAAAATGAAGATCTCAAGGACCTTTGTAGACAGTGTCACATCACTCATCATTTTTCTTCAATCTATTATCCTCAAGGTAATGGAAAAGTTGAGGCTTCAAACAAAGCATTCTAAAAATCTTGCATAGAACTGTGAGTAAGTCTCGCAGGTATTTGCAACTAAATCTGGCACTATGGGCCTACAGAACAAGTATCCAAACACCAACAAGAACCAAGCCATTTTCTCTAGTCTATGGTGTAGAATAAGTGCTACTCATTGAAGTAGTAATTCCATATTTGCGAGTATCTCTCTAAGTTATTGTTACAAATGAACAATACCGCATTGATAGGGTTCATGCACTAGAACTACTTGATGAGCGCAGACAACAAGAATTCAATCATCTCAAAGTGTACCAGAAATGAATGTCAAAAGAGTACAATAAGAATGTAAAACCATGACAATTTCAAGTGGGGGATCTTATTCTCAAAGAGAATCCTAAAAACTAGCCAAATAGAGAAAAAAAAAAGGCAAGTTTGAACCCAACTGGCTGGGGCCTTTTGTTATTACTGTAACTTTTGGGACTGAAGCGTATTAGTTAGCTACACCTGAGAGAGATGTTCTTACTAATCCCATCAATACTCTACACATGAAGCGGTTATATGCTTGACATCTGGTTGATAGAGCCCGTACAGTGGAAATAGGTCTCAGAAAATACCCCAAAAAAAAAAAAAATTTGATCTTGAAGAAATCCAAAAATAGTGGAAAAAGTCCTGAAAAAAGGTATCCTTGGTGAAAACCTGGCAAACAGGCACCTTGATACTTACAAAAAAGAGAGAGAAAAAAAGAAAAAAGAACAAAAAAATTGAAAAAGAGAAAAGTGTCTTGGCAAAAACTAGCAAATAGGCATCTTGGTAGAAAAAATAAAAATATTTTTCGAGTGGTGAAAACATGGCAAAAAAGCATCACTTGTAGTCTATTCTCCATATATCAATGCATTGCTGACAATAATCCTTCACAATTACACCTATGCTATTGGTTGACTCTGATTCCTTACAAATGGCATATCCTTTCCTGGGATTGGTCTGCATTTGCATCTTAGGAATAGTCATTCTACACTGGGGGCATCTTTGCTAGCATGTTCAATCTACATCTGCTAGATTGTCCTAGGTTCCTATCTAGGACGGTTTGCCTCTCAAAATAGTATTTCTTAATACTTGCATCAAAACATCACTATCACAAACAAGGGTGTTTCTAAAACACCACCTACCTGTAATAGACATCATACTAGTGTTTCTCACCACTTTAATCATACTAGTGTTTCTCAACACTTTAATCAAATAGTGTTCCTAAACACTACATTGGATTGCAATTGCTGACAAAGTTAATCTCATATACTTAGACATATAAATATAATGCTTGATTCCAAGTTCTGATTGGTGATACTCTACTGTGCTTGAAAAATGAATCAACAATGTTTCTAAATACTACTTAAACACATATAGATTGATCTTGGTTTGATTATGACTCTTTTATGTTTTGATGATGTTTCAAACTAGGGGAATGTAAGCAGTTATGAATTTTATTTGATTGATTATCAATTGGTGGTTGTTATGTCTTCCAAGTTACTCCATGACGTCAATTCAAAGACAAAGAATCACAAGGAAAGGGGGCATAATATTTTCTTGGTTTTCTATGTATGGTGATTGTTTCAATGATCCTATAAATTTCACCTAACTTGGATGTTTATGGTAACAGCTGCCAACATGAGTAGATAGCTACATACATCTCAATCCTTGTTATGTGTAAACTATGGTGAGGTTGAACCAATTTCCTTGTGTCTTTCTAAAATTAGATTCTAAGTAAGGTGTACGACACATTATGTACCCAAGGATATGAATATTGAAGGTCATTACAGGTCACATATCTTACATTACACACGAACATACAATGATTCTTAAAAGAAAAAGGAGATAATTGACAAGTCATCATGGCCTCTATGCCTTGATGCTTAGGTTTATTTTTGACATTGCATCCAATACACATAGTATTCATACTTTCATGATACCTTCTAGGTATTAGTGAAAGTTGTACTATCTGATGATGTTCGTTACAAAAATGCCCAGTAATGATAAAAATGCTAGAATGTATACAAATTAGTGACAGTCCTAAGAGTCTTCATGTAGATGCATTTAAAGATTGCATGATTCATTTTTAAGAACAACATAAGGACTTGATCTTGAAATTATTTCCGGTTCATTTGAAATCCAAGTTAACTACATAATCTATATTACTCATATTAATGTCATTGCATATCCATGGTATACATTTTGCATTCATAAATGAGAAAGAAAAAATACAAAAACAAAGCATTCAAGCATTGCATTTCTTTTACATCCTAAGTACATCCATACATAAATTTGCATAAAGAAAATCTCAAAAACATACATCTGCATATTCATCTAGAATCATTCAAAACACATTTAAATATCAGTAATAAATCAAAGAGTATAAATGATGTCAGTACATGAATCTATTCTAAACTCATTAACAAACAAAGTATATAATCACATTCCATCAATATAAACATCTATCAAGAAAGAGAACCCATGAACATATCAAGATCAAAAATAGCTATCTTAGATATATATCAATGATGGAACAGATCAAAAATATGGAACTATCTACAAAAGAGTATCAGTATCATCATGATAGAACACATATACATATATCAAAGTCTATAGTACAATGGATGATCTCAGAAGGATCAATATACAAAATGTCTCAAATATCAAAAGTACAATATCAGGTCTAACTGCTACCCTCTCCCTGATCTGGAGGAGGAGGAGGTGGTGCACTGGATCGAGCATGATGAGCTGGTGAAGGCATAGCACCCTCTAAATTTTGTACCACTCTAGAATATAAAGGAGCTCCATGTGCCTCTTAAACCACTGCAAATATAATGTAAAGTAATAGGTAGCTCTCTCACCCTGATGAGTAGTTGTGCGGGCATGGACATCTCTCTTAGATCTAATCACATCTAACTGATTATCCCTATCTACCAACAAAGTAACCAATGTAGTCATCTGAGCTCTGAGATGCTCATGCTCCCTTTGACACTGTGATAAAGCATCTTCATCCCTTCTTGTATCCCTGGGAGGATCATGTCTAGGAGGTCCACCTCCTCCACTCGGCACCTGTCCCAATGGCCTCTACTATTGTTGTTACTTATCTCTAGTCAATAATGGACCTAGAGTGGAGGCATGAACCTAAATAGAGTTTTTATACCACTAGTGCCCTCTCTACTGCCACCCACTCTGCCACCACCCCTATCATCTCCATCATCTCAGCCATGTCCATGACCTCTGTCTAGAGGAGGGCATCTAGCATCTCTCACAACCCCACCTCTCCTATCTCTCTAGGCTCTGCCTCTACCTCTCATAGGTCTATCATCTATTGAATCATAATCTAAGGCATCCTCTATGTGAGGAGCTACCTCATCAAGAGCTATGAACTGAGGAAAGGGATACTATAACAAATGAGCTAGATATCCATCAGTACACCCAGAATTTGCAACATCAATAAGATAATCCTATCCAACTGTGATGATTTGATAGATCTCTAGATGTGTGGTCTCATATACCAATCAAGCTCCCCACAGAGTCTCATCATGAATACATGTGTATGTTGTCAAATAATGTGACCGGCCCTGTATACTGCCATATTATCATAGCACATGAGTAACAAGAAAATGCTCAACAATATATCGGGTCCACCCAATCAAGTATCTACTCTTTAAAAAGTAAGGCATATGTTCCCTATCTGAGGTCCACTCCTCACAATCCAAGTATGGCCTCCATATGACCATTGTGATATCATCTAGAACACAGCACCAATAATTCAGCTTACCTAAGTGGGGCTGCTAGATGAAACCTAAATACATATATACATAAGGATGCTCTGGTGCTCTTTGTCTGTCTACAATTGGTCATGTAACTGGGATGTGCTCCCAAGCCCAGATCTACAATATCAAATTCCTACTATCATACTATGGTAATACTCATAAACAATCTCATTAACCCTTGGTACATGTGGACTAATATATAGCTTCCCCAGCCAAATCTATGTGATGAGACTACCATCTGCTCTAAGGTCTCAACCCAGCCACACATGAATCCATGCTGACCTCTATTAGGCATGAGTATACCTCCAATCAACCCAGCAAGATACATAGGTAAACAACCATAGTGATTGCACATGTAGTCCCATGTCAGATATCTACAGACTATGGTTTGATCTATAAAGTACCTCAGTGCAGACACAATAGCTATCATAGAGTGCAACTCATTTAATTGAGCCTCCTAGCCCATAACTGGAATCTGCATAATGTGCTACACATCCTTAGGTGTGATGGTCATCTCACCAATTAGAAGATGGAAGGTGTTGTGCTCTAGTGCCATCTCTCAGCAAGAGAAGTCAACAACCCCCAATTTACCCTAATGTCAGGTAAATCTATGAGCGATGTCAATCCAAGACGTACTATGATCTGTAACTTAGCAGGTGTCAAGGAGCTAGATAAAGCAAGGACTCATCCTAGATGAGGTCCTAGAAAGTATACTACCTCAAAGTCAATTTGTCAAAAGATCACAAGTACAAGTTCAAATCAGTATTCTAGCTAAGGAAAATATGTAGAAATGTTATCAGTTCAGTTGTTTTGGCCTTCAGAAAGAGAAAAATAGTCAAAATTAGAAAAAACCTAACTCCTAAATTGAAAACAACTATATTTTTATGGGGTGCGATCCTAAACACTAGATGTGATGCATGATTTTCCAGGTACGATGGGGAATCTGGGAATTGATCCTGTTCTGACAAGATGGGATGTGGGACGCGGGGTGCGATCCTATTTTCACAGGACCCGATGAAATTCAAAGACAAACAAATTTACACCTGTATTTGGTAAATTTGGCCTTGTTAATTCACCATACACTTCAACATAGTCCTTCTTCACTAGGTACACACAAGAATGAATATGAGATTATTCATCCTGTCTACCTGCATGATTCGACCTGTTGCCTTCTATCCAAATGGGGTTTTCAAAATTGCTCTCAGAACGAGAGTCTCACAACCATAGACCAATCTAGGAACAAAGGATTTATCTCCATGAATGTAATGCAATGCAAGATTAAGCTAGTAATTGAAAGATGTAGGATAATCTAAGAAATGATAATAAATGATGATAAATGCAATTATTCTAGAAATTGAAGCTATTCTATTGCAAAATGATATTATTCTATATGAGGTTATGACAATAATTCAGTATTCTAACAATGCATATTTTCTTCAGAAATTTAGGGGTTTTGAATGAAGAATAAGAGTTCTTTTATAGACTCAGAGATTATCAGAATAGAAACTTTCCTCTTTAAAATAAAACAGATAGAAAAGCCAGTTTGAATTAGAAAGCTTTATTCAAAAGAATACAATAAATTGTTTTCTTCCTACTTTAACAGTTTTCTTTCTTTGATTTAATTATGTTTTATTTGAATTAAATTGTTTTCTTTCTCTTTAAAGAACAATTAATTCAAAGATTCTATTTATGAATTTTAAAAAAAAAGATTTTTTAGAGAATATCCAATTAATTAAATAAATATGACCTCATAATTGCTTTTTCTCAATTATTGAAATGAGGATATTTATCTAACAATTAAATATTATTTAATTCCTTTTTCATGTGTCTCAGCTAAAGAGGGTGAATTTAA